>VZTA01025016.1:496864-516205 GCA_013398855.1 Mohoua ochrocephala | reverse complement strand
AGGAATTCCCGGCTGTGAGGGTGTGTCTTGGGGATGGTTTTACCGCGGTCACCAGCGTCCCCAGCCGGTTTTGGCCATAACTGCACCAAAGGGAAGAGTGGTGCTTAACAGGTGGGGAAAACTTCTGTCATTGGTGGGGTTTTTGTTAGGTGTCTGTTCTGTTTTATACAAATATTTGCAGTAAAGAACTGACATTCCTTTTCCCATAGTTTTTCCGGGAAGCATTTGGAGGGAGGGGTCACCTTTCCCTTCCCAGGACCGTTCCCACGTCCCTTGGCAGACCCCTGTCTTTGAAACCAGGACAGGGTCTCACAAGAGCCGAGCAGCGAGGGAAATCCCCTCCTTCGGCCCAGCGGCCACAACCCTTTGGCCGCAGCCCCGGATCCGGAGCAGCTTCCCAGCCCACCCAGGGAGAGGCAGATGGGGCTGCCGTGCCCTGGGTCCCACCAGCCCAGCACAGAGCTCACCCACAGCTGCTGGGCACAGGCACTCACTGCCCTCAGAGGTGCCCTTCCACCTCTCCTGCCTCACCCTGGGCATTTCCTGCTGAGAGGAGTACTCCAGAGACCCCCCTCACCCCCCAAAAACCCTAAACCAACCTCAAAGCACATTACACCAGCACAGCTTTCACTGGGGCATTTTTCCTCTTTCCCAGACCCCACAGTCCTGTAGCCTAGGAGCCATAAATACCCCACGAGTGTTGTATTTCACCTTAATGCAGCCCCCCCATTGCTCAGACGCTTTAGCCACACCACTTAAACTTCCTTTATAGCCAGTAAAGAGCCCCAAATACCTCAGACACTGCTCCAAGGAGGGCCACGCCCTCAGCGCAGGGAGAAAACAGCAGCACAACGAGGGCATTGGAGCAATGGGTGGCTGCAGCCAGCAAGGAAAAATAGAAATAAAAAGCCAAAGCACCAAAATACACAAACCTGGCTGGAAAGGAGTTTCCCCAGTAAAAAATCAGTTCAGAGGAGGGATGGCCCTGCTGCTTTTATGTCTTTGCAGAAGTATTTGCAGGTGCCAGGCGGAGCTGGCCCTGGTAACTCCTCTCAGGTGTGGGAGCTGCAGCACCTGCTGGGAACAATTCAGAATTCCATAATTACTGATCAGAATAAGAACTATGTGTGTTCTCTTATTAGATTAAAAACCTTGATGTTTTAATTCAGATTAAAACCCTTTCCATCACTGATATTTTACAACATCTCCCCTCCCCTTTTCCTTTCTAACCACGCTGAGCTGTTGCCAGGAGAGAAAGTGGGATTGATTTTCCTCCTGACCCAGGCTGTGAACCTGGGCAAGAGTTTCAATCAATGTATTGATTATCCCATGGAAACCTCCTCGGGTAAAGCCTGCAGAAAGGGATGACTCCGACTGGTTCGCTCTGGAGCAGTTCCCAGACTCCTTCTCTCAGGTCATTTAAAAATGGAACGCTGGGCGTGTTTGCATCCGACCCGCTGCTCCCAAAGGATGGAACGCGGATTGTCCAGCTCCTTCTCTTGGAACGGGTGAGGAGATTGCAGGGACACGGCTGACAAGCCCAGTAACAGGGATAACTGCAGCGGTCTGGGGAATGGTACAGTCCCAGGGAGGTTTAGGGTGGATATTGGGAAAATGCCTTCATGGGAAGGGTGGTCAGGCACTGGAGGAGCTGCCCAGGGCAGTGCAGTCCCATCCCTGGAGGGATTTCAAAGCCACGTGCGTGTGGCACTTGGGGCAGGGCTGGGAACAGATAGACTCCGTGGGCTCAGGGGGCTTTTCCACCCTGAGCAATTCCTTATCCTCATCCTCCTGTGAGCAGCACTGTTTTCCTGTTGCAGCCTTGAGTGCTTAGATGGCTTTCCTAGAGGACAAAGCTGGAGTTCTCTCTGCTGTTACAGTTGAATTTCAAGTCTCCTCCTGCTCCTTCCCTGCTTAAGGAAATAACTCCACAGGGGCAGGAGTTGTGGATTCTTATCCCTGCGCAGCCATGAAGAGATGCAATCAACTGGAAGCATAGGCAGCCTTAAAAATGATTGAGAGCCCCTTCAGGTCCCCAAAAATATCCTTGGAGGCAGTTTCTCTGGCTTTACAGTGAGTTTTCCTTGTGCTCCGGTGTTTCTTTCCTCTGCTCTTGTGGTGCAAACACCAGCCCAGGTATCCACCCACACCGGGGGACTGTTCACAAAGTTCCTTCGTGCACCTCTGCCCTTAAAAAGCAAATTGCCTGATACTGAGCGAAATGAAACAAGCAGCTTCAAAATGTGCAGCAGCTGAACGATGAGAGTCCTTAACTCACAGTTCTCATTGTGGCACTGAGATAACGAGGGAAGAGCTCAGCTGTGCATTTAAACATTTCAGCAATCCCTCTCCCCCAAGAATATTGTGCATCATTTTTCAGGGTATTAAAGAGTAAGGGCTGGGTTTTAGGGTTTTTATGTGTGGAACAGACTTCATAAGAGCAACATTTTGTAGACAAAGAGCCCCAATCTGGGCTGGATGTGCCTGGGGGGAACGCACACTGGAGCCAAACTGCAGCAATCACCAGCATTTCATTACAATGAAGGGGTTTTTTTCTTAGAAAAACAATTCTGTGGAATTTACCAGCTCCCAGCTCACACCATTTCAGCTGATTTGGCATTTTCTGAGGATGCAGTGACTGTGCTTGGACAGTGGCAGAGTTTCAGGGGGGTTGGTGAGGGAAGGGCAGGAGAGGACACCACCTGTGAGGGTTATCATGAAACGTGTGTGAGAATTTGAGAGGAAAGAAGAATCTCCTTCTGGAACCAGGTATTTTTCTACTCCTGCTGAACTTTATCCCCTGTAGGATCAGAAGTTTGTGCAAAAAGGCACTTAGAGAGGAGGTTTTTGCTGTAGTGAATAAAACCCAAACAAAACAAGGAGATAAATCCAGTAGGACCTGAGGGAACGACTGGAGCTGGGCCAGGGCAGGCTCAGGCTGGAGATCAGGGAAGGTTCTTCCCCCAGAGAGTGCTGGCACTGCCCAGGCTCCCCAGGGAATGGGCACGGCCCCGAGGATGCCAGAGCTCCAGGAGCACTTGGACAGCGCTGCCAGGGATGCCCAGGGTGGGATTTTGGGATTGTCCTGGGCAGGGCCAGGAGCTGGATCCATGATCCCTGTGGGGCTCTCCCAGCCCAGGATATTCCCTGATTCCACGCTGTTGTTCACCCTTCAGTGATTACCTGGCACCCTCAGTACCTCAGGATCCCCACGCACTTCCCTCTGTCCCACAAAGACTCAGGAATTCTGCATTCCTCACCCGAGCACGGGGTTATTCCCTTTCCTCGGAGTGGAGATGGATCAGCTCCTCATCCCACTTGCACCTGACTCCTTTTCCCACTGAATTTTCCTGTTAACCAGGGCATTCCCGGCCTGCCCCTCCTCCTGCCCTAATGGGATAACGAGAGCCCCCTGAGCTGCCCAGGCTGTGCCCTCCATCCCCACCCTCCTCCTCCTGCCCTAATGGGATAACGAGAGACCCCTGTGCTGCCCAGGCTGTGCCCTTCATCCCCACCCTCTGCTCCTTAACCGGGATCCACCTGCCGGGGCTGGGCTCAATTCCCCAGGCTGTTGTGGGGTATAAATAACCCCGAGGAGAAAAAAGGGAATTTTCTACCCTAGCCCTCTGTGGTGTTCCTGGCAGAGCCCTCTAAGGAGCGATTCCCTACAGCACAAATCCATCGTGATGCCAGGTAGGAAAATGTTCTTTAATTCTCTCACTGGCCTTAGTTCTGTTCCTCTCACAAATTTCTGAGTAGCTCTTCTGTAGTGGTTTATAAAACCACATGAATGTGCAGCTGGTTTGTAGAATCCTAAAGAAAAGCCTTGGAGTTATGAATAATATAATAATTGCTCTGGCTGTAAATCCCTTCACCTTGTAGGCATTGCATTTGCCTGCCTTTTATTACGTAAAAGGTGTAAATGTCTGTTAGAGTGTGAATTTTGAGCTGAATAAATACATTGAGGAGGAATGTTTGGGACGTTTGGTGTAGGAATAATCAATTCACAGCCTGCTATTTATTATTATTATTGAATGGAAGAGAAAAAGCCCATAAAAGGGCTGAGAGGATTGTGTGTAACAAAGGTTGGAGCTGTAGTGGTGGGAGTAGGTGTGACACAAACATTAATTTACTATAGGGTGATGTGCACAAAGAGCATTTTGCAAGGGAAAGTTCATGGGATGTTCAATATATCCCAACAATTAAAGTGTGTGTGTGATCTTTAGGTACTCAGAAATCCTCAGCTTGGTTTATTTGGGTTGGTTTCAAAGTCGTGCAGGAATGTTTAATCTATAATTAACAACCCCTGCTTGCAACCGTCCCGGTGGGTGGAGGCGGGGCTTTAATGAAAACCTGGCTTGTTTTCTGTGGGAGTCCAAGGTGCTGAGCACAAAAACGACAGAAAATACTGGTTTGAGCTGCTCTACCTGAGGTCAGTGTTGGTCTGAGCTGAGTGTCTGAATCCCTGGCTGGAGGGAGAGGCAGGAGCAGTCCTGGCTTCAAACTCTCCCGATTGCTCCAGGCAGAGGGCTCCTGGAGCCTGTCCTGAGAGCCCTTTTGCTTTGCCTTTGGTTTATTATTTGTGACCCCGTCACTGGGTTTTTATGTGCTGTGTCATGATATGTTAATTAACTTGGGCTTCCCCCTCCTCCAGTCATTTGGTCTAAGATTTAATTAAATAGTGGATGTTAAATGTGCTTTAGTGAAGGGATTCAGCTGAGGTTGCTTTTTGCTGCCTTGGAGGAATATTAAAGCTGGATATTCACTATCTTGGGAGCACTTCCTGCCGTGGTGTGGGATCCAGCCCCACAGATCTACCTGGATCAAACAGGAGGAGATTCCCTGGCTATTTATCCACGTTTATGAATCGTTTTTGTTACAATGATTCTATTAAAAAGCTGTTATTTGGGTGTTTTATGGACTTCTCGGTGCCCTGTTGCTGTCCTTGCCTGTGCTGAGCTGTCGGGCCTTTGGAAGCACAGGATGGAGTGAAGAGCTGGCAGTGCCTCAGTTCTCCATCCAGAAAGGCTGATGCATCCTTTGACTTTCCAAGGAAAAAAACAATAGATGAAAACAGACGGAAAGCAGGCAGCTCCATGGGGGTCAGTCAGATTTTCTGCTGGGAGTTGGGATGAATAGGATGTGACTCTGGGATTCTGTGGCATCCACTGGGTTTTTAGAAGGGAAGGTGCAAATCGTGGATGGTAACAACAAATGAGAGTTTGCTCTGATTGTTTCATATCTGCACTTAGGATGCAAAGAGTTTTGCTCCATGGTATTTCTTTAGAAAATTTGCCTTTAAGGTGTCTGTTTGACATGGTTTTATAGGATTCAATGGGATTACTCCTGTACTTTTAGAAAAAACTGATTTTCTGCCTCTGCCCCAGGCCCTTAACTGGCAGCTCCTTCAGATGGAGGCGTTTTCTCCCTGTCCCCCAAAGCAGTTAATTAACGACAGAAACCCCAAACGACCCCAAGCCCAGCTCTGTGCCGTGTGGTGGAGCTGGGCTGCAGAATGAGCCTCTTGTGCAGCTGTTTGTCCCTGGGAGCTGCAGCTGTGCCCGGTTCCCTCACAAACGGGTTCATCAGCTCCATTATTCCCCAAAGTGGAGCAGCTGCTGCTCCGCTCCAGCCTCATTTCCCGCGCCCTCCTCTCAATTGGTTCACTCCAAACATTTTGTCACCAAATCGTTCATTTGGTAACCACATGAGCAAATTCCATCTGAGCGCTCCAGAGGGCAGCAATTGGGAGCCCCCTGCTCAAAGGATGGGATCACGCTGGAATAGGGAGCGTGGCCTCCCAGGTCCTGGCTGTTAGGAAAAGGTGCTGGAAGGGGGAAGGCTCAGAGGGGTTGGATTGTGCTGCTGTTTGGGAGCGGAGAGGAAATGGGAATGTTGCCCTGTTTCCAGCCTTTTATCCCGCTGGGTTTGGTGCTTGGCTTGCTCTTTGCGAGTCTCTGGGATGCAGATGTTCCTGGAGTGGAAGGTGGCAGCTGTCAGGAATGCTAAACAGCAGCGATGTTGGCAGGGAGCGGGGGAGAAGCTGGCTTGTTCACTAGGAAATGCAACGAAATATTTACAGAGATTTTTTCCAGGATTTTCCTCGATATCCCCCAGTGCCTAACGGACTCCAGCTGGAGCGAGCAGGTTTAGCATTCACACAACCTTCAGGATGTTCCTGCTGCTGGTTCCAGCGCTGTTCCAGGGCTGAGGCTGCACAATTGGGGGAAAATAACCCAGGGAATTCAGTTTTCTCTTGAGCTACTCAAAAGGCTTGGAAGATCCAAAGAGCTTGGAAAAGCAGGAGGAGAATGGAAACACAAAGCTCATTGTTCTTGGGAATAGTCCATGGGCCTTTCAAATGCTGCAGATTCCTGCAGATAACTGGGAAGTTTAATTTCCTAATTGCCTCCCTCGTTCCCTGGGTGCGAGCTGTGCTTCCCATCCTGTCCATGGAAGGTCATTTGAGGGAAAGCGTTGGAAATATTCTGGTTTTACCTGGCTGCCTGGGAAAGGGGGACCGAAATCCAAACCACCTGGGGCTTGTAAAAGGAGGGAGAGGGCAGAGAGTGCCAGGACACAGGGAATGGCTTCCCAGAGGGCAGGAATAGATGGGATATTGGGAAGGAATTCCTGGCTGGGAGGGTGGTGAGGCCCTGGAATTGAATTCCCAGAGGAAAACCTGTGGCTCCCCATGTCCAAGGCCAGGTTGGATGGGGCTTGGAGCAGCCTGGGACAGTGGGAGGTGTCCCCATGGAATGGGATGGGATTTAGGGTCCCTCCCAACCCAAACCAGTCTGGAATTCCGTATCCCCAGGGGCACAATCCATCCCTGCCCCAGCCTTACAGTTCCCCTGGTGTTTGTCTGGCAGTGGATGTTCCCTCTTTCCCCAGAGACACAGACACACCTTTGCACAATATCCACGGGTTTGTATCCAGGAACGCCTGGGAAAGGAGGATTGGGAACAGCTGCAGGACAACCCAGGGAGGGAGAGCAGGCACATCATCCACGGCCCTGAGTCTGGAGTGGGACATCCTGCTCTGAAACGGCAAAGTCGGGAGTTATCCTTGGTTTCCACAGGCGGATTTGGGAATCCGCTGCAGGAGGTGTGACCGAGGGAAGGGAGCCAGCCCTCCTTCCCCGGGCTCTGCCCTCGCTCCCTGCTCGGTCCCGGCCACGCGGTGGTGGTGTTGCTTTCCTAATCCCGAGAAGCTCTTCCCAGGAGCAGCTGGAGGAGCGGCAAGGGCTGGGTTCGTGGGATGCAGCTGACTGACAGCAGGCGGGTGGTGAGAAACGTTCGTGCAGTTTTCGTGTCAGGGCATCAGCATTTGTGTGGAGTAGCCGTGCTGCTTTTCCAGCTTCCCCGGCCTTGGAATCTAAAATTTCCCTGAATTTGGTGGTTTAGAGCTGTTCTATCCCCATGGGGAAAACCGAGGTGAGCCTTTTTTTCCAAGAGAACTTAGGAACTCTTTGAGTCCTTGGGTATCATTTTATGAAATTAAACTTTGTTTCTGAAAAGGTGGTTTAGGCTCTGTGCTGTAAGGAATGGATCCATCCAGATTCCTGCTGGCAGAGGTTTAAATCCCAAAAATATCTTCTTTGGGAGCCTGTCTGCTCATGCCCAGGGTGCCCAGAGCAGCTGTGGCTGCCCCTGGATCCCTGGCAGTGCCCAAGGCCAGGCTGGACATTGGGGCTGGGAGCAGCCTGGGACAGTGGGAGATGTCCCTGCCCATGGCAGGGGTGGCACGGGGTGGGCTTTAAGCTCCCTCCCAACCCATTCCAGGATTCCATGATCTTCCTGGCATATTCCTGGTTCTCGTGTAGCTGCAGTGGAGCCTCGTGCAGTCGGTGCTGTGTAGTCTTTTCTGTGGAGTTTAATCTCAGAATGCATTTTAAAAAGGGCAGTTCTGGGCGAGTTCAGCGTTTGGGGGCAGAGAGGCTCTGACAGCTCTTCTCCGTGAGCCACCTGTCAGTGCAGCTCTGGCATCCTCAGCAACCCTCCGGTGTCATTTACTCCCAGTAGGCTCTGAATTCATTGTGTGCAGCTAAACTTTGTCAAGTTTTTGTGTTTAATTTGCTTGTAAGCCATGGACAAAAACGGCAGCAATTTGAATTTTTTCTAGGTCAATGTACGCTATTATCAGCTGGTCTCCTTTTTATCAGTTTCAACTGTTCAGTTTTTAGCCAGCAGATTTTTAAAATAAATACTCCTCGGCTGAAAAGGAGGAGATGCTGTTCTAAAATTGTTAGAGCTTGTTGTTAAAAGTGACCTTCGTGCAAGAGGAGGTTATTTGATTTAAATAGACTTTAAAAAAAGTTCTTCATTTCAGCGGAGCAGATTTTGAGAGACTGAGAGACTTGCCTGACCATTAACTGAGAACAGGAAGAAATTCCAGGACTGCTTCAGCTTTAGTGGCAGCTGAGAAGGGGGAGAAGGGCTTGGCCCTTTGTGTGGAAAACTGGGATAGGGAGAATGCTGGAATAACGACTGAAGGAGGAGAGCTCATCCAGGGGGTGTGGTGGAGGTGGGAGCTGGCCCAGAGGACAGCACAGGACGGGCTCGTTTGAGCTGAGGTATTGATGAAACCCTGAAAAATTCCAGTGCCGAGTTTAGACTAAATTGTCTCCGTGCCCATCTTTAAACACACTGCAGTAAAGCCGGGACCTGTTCAGGAGCTCAAACTTCCAGCGCTCAAAATCCAGGTTTGAGCCACAAACTGAGCCACTGTTTGGTGTTGCCACATGAGTCCGTGTCCGTGCCCGAGGCCTGGCCGCTCTCGCCTCAGCCCTGGGCCTCCCGAGCTCCTTCTCCCTCGCTAATTCCATTGTTCCCGCCGGTGCTCAGCCAGGCTGAGAGATTCGTGCCCTGGCTCCTCTTCAGCTCCCGTTTGTGGGCTGGTGAATGTTTACGAGCAGTAAAACATCCTGGCCGAGGCCGAGGGGCTGTGGCGGGCGGAGGTCGCGTCATCGCCGCGCCCCGGAGCTCCCGGCCCTCGTCCCGGCCTGAACCCGGGTTACACAGGAGAGGGAGGCCTTTCCCTCCGGGCTCGTGTTTAGGGATTAGAGGCGATCTCCTTCCTACCTGAGGGGGAGTGGGAAGAGTAATGCAATGCCGAATGTGTTCTCAGGAGAGGCTCCTCCAGCAGAGCCAGTCCTCGGTGCTGAGCAATCTCCCAAGCAGGAAACACAACCAGCCCCATCCAGAATTAGCTCGGATCCATTCTTTTCAGCCAATTTTCTTCTTTTTTTTTTTCTTTCCCCCGATAACGCACTCGCAACACCTCTAATTTTAGCCTGGCTGTACGTTGTGAGAGCGAGCAGTGCCAGGAGGGTGTAGTAATACCCCGAGAACTGATGGGAACGTGACTGAGCTGAGGGAAATGTGCCCAGCTCCCCACACTCCCGCCGGAGAGCAAATCCCAGGGAACGCGGCTTTGGAGCGCCACTTGGGTGGATTTTGGGAACAGATCCCTGCCAGGGGTGTCCGTGGGCTGCTCCCCACCCCGAGCAGTGGTTTGTCCATGTTTTGGGTGGGACTGTGGATCTGCTGGGGGCACAGGAAGCTCTGCAGGGGGATGCGGCCAGGCTGGATCCAGGGCTCAGCAAGGCCAAGGGCTGGGCCCTGCACTTGGGTTCCAACAAGCCCTGGAATGCTCCAGGCTGGGAAAGAGGGGCTGGAAAGCTGGGAAAAGTGCTGGGGGTGTTGGTGACAGCAGCTGGACACGAGCCCAGGGGGGAAAGAGGCCGATGGCCCCTGGATTGGATCAGCCCCTCATGCGAAGACCCTGAGGGGCTGGAGCGTGTCCAGGGCAGGGAACGGAGCTGGGAAGGGGCTGGAGCCCCAGGAGAGGCTGAGGGAGCTGGGAAAGGGGCTCAGCCTGGAGCAAAGGAGGCTCAGGGGGGACCTTGTGGCTCTGCACAAGTCCCTGACAGGAGGGGGCAGCCGGGGGGGGGTCGGGCTCTGCTGGCAGGGAACAGGGACAGGAGGAGAGGGAACGGCCTCAGGCTGGGCCAGGGCAGGCTCAGGTTGGGCATCAGCAGGAATTTCCCCATGGAAAGGGTGCTCAGGCCTTGGCAGGGGCTGCCCAGGGAGGTCTGGAGTGCCCATCCCTGGGGGTGCCCAAGGAAGGGCTGGAGGTGGCATTTGGTGCTCTGGTTTGGGGACAAGGTGGGCATGGGGCACAGCTTGGGCTCGATGATCCTGGAGGGCTTTTCCAGCCTCAGCAATCCTGGGATTCTGGGATATTTGCAGGGCATGGCCATTGCTGTGATGGGGCTGTGCAGAGGAGCTGAAACTGCTCCTTAAATCCCTGCTGGGAATCCCGGCTGGATGAGGCTGCCCCTGGAGGGCTTTTCTCCTGTGCTCCAGCACTTAGTGCTGGGCTTATCTTCACTTAGTCTTGATCTCAGCACCACATAAACACTGGGCAGTGCTTTGAACTTTCCTTCTTAGAAGACCTTTGGGCAGTTCAGCTTCTGAAGCTTCAGATCAGGACTCTGTGTCCTCCTGGAGATGAAATGGGTACCCCAGGGCTGGACTCCCCGTCCCCCTGGGAGTGCTCAAGGCCAGCTTGGATGGTCAAACCCAGATTTTGAGCACTGGAAGTTTGAGCTCCTGAACAGGTCCGGGCTTTACTGCAGCATGTTTAAAGATGGGCACGGAGACAATTTAGTCTAAACTCGGCACTGGAATTTTTCAGGGTTTTATCAATACCTCAGCTCAAACTTGGCTCTGGGCTCAAATCCAGCTCCTTTAAAAATATTAAAAACAAACCAAAACAAATGTCACTGGAATTTTCTGATGGCACATTAATGATAACAACGATAAATGAAATTAATGTCATTTGCTTTCTTAAATAAGGGCTCCTTGAGAGTTCTGGCAGAGACTGAGACAAGCGGGCCCGTGACCAAGTGATCTGCCAGCTCTCAAACCTCCCCTTTATCATCTGTGCTGTTTAAAAAACTCAGGGACATATTTTGACAAGAGCTTGGGGCTTGTGAGGTTTAAATTGCCAAGGAAGCTTCTGAGGAGCACTGGGCCCGCAACAGTAAATGGGCGTGAATGAGATTTACACTGATATTTCATTTGGGGCTGAGCCTCAGCCACAGCTTTGGGGATGCAGCACTTCAAGCTCTGCTTTTGCAAAGTGGTAGAAGCTCTGTGCAGTGGAATTCCTGGCGTGATCCCTGCTCCTCGGGGCCAGGGATGATCTGCACCCCCAGGAGTCCCGGGGCAGTGAGTCGCGCGGCACAAACCCCGCTCGGGAAAAGGCCCTGTGCAAACCTGCCTCTCCTTGCACGGTGATGCTCGGGGGTTGCCAGGGCTCCGTCCTGCCAAGCATGGAACAGTTTTCACCTGAGGAATGCAAAAAGCTGATTTGGGGGAGCTGCCTGGGTTTGCTGACAGTGGGTTTGGGTGCCAGTGCTCGGCCACTCTTCCCCTGACAGCTCCAAAGCCGAGGGGTGCTTATTTGTGGAACTAAACTTGCCATGAAAGTACACATTAAAAGGAAAAGAAGCATTTCATTAGGTTTTGATCACTTTTATTCATGTATTTTTTTAAATTTCCTTTCCTGACTGAAATTCTCCCTGAGTTTCGAGGGCTCACCTGTGGGAGCTGTAGCTGTGGTAGTTACGTGCTCCCTGTCACCCAGGCCCGTTAGCTGAGCACACGAAAGCCCTCACGAATTCTCATGGACAAGAGCAGATGTTGCCAGGCTTAAAAATAAAATTAAACCAACAGCAGCAGCTCTTGAGAATTCCTCAGCCATCGGGGCTTAATTCCACGGTGCTGTGCTGTTATCTGTCAACCATTCATGCAATTAAGGGAAAATCTCTCCCAACGTTTCCATGGTGCTGGAGCACTCCAGGAGAACAGGCAGCCCACACAGGAGGCAGGAGCAATGAAATATTAATTGAGCAGCGGCACACGTTCAATAATCTCCACGCTTAATCCAGGCCCGAGTCATTCAGGCCCAGTGGAACAGAGCACAGCCAGGCTCTGCCTTGGCAGGGACTTCCCCTGAGGGGGAAAAGCCATTTCCTGGGGGATTGGGGTGGGGATGTGGCAGTGGTGTCTGTGGGAGCAGTGCAGGGGCTGTGGGGCCAGGAGCTGGCCCAGGTGAGCGTGGGAAGCTCGGGATCCAAGGGGTGCATCCAGAGGAACCCACAGGAAAAGGGATTTTGAAATGTGTGTCAAGCAGGGAATGATGAGTTTACTGCAGGATCCTGGAGTCCTGGAATGGTTTGGGTGGGAAGGGACCTTAAAGCTCATCCCATTCCACTGTCCCATGGGCAGGGACACCTCCCACTGTCCCAGGCTGCTCCAGCCTGGTCTTGGGCACTGCCAGGGATCCAGGGGCAGCCACAGCTGCTCTGGGCACCCTGTGCCAGGGCCTCCCCACCCTCCCAGGGAATGATTCCTTCCCAATCTCCCATCCAGCCCTGCCCTCTGCCAGTGGGATCCATTCCTCTTTGTCCCTCCAGCTGAAGGAGGGCGGGCAGATCCCAAATGGAATCGGTGTCCCTGTGTGCTGCAGAGTGGACCTGGGGGAAGCTGTGCTTCCTCCGGCAGCCCCAGTGCTCATCCCACACATCCCAACCCTCTCCACCTGGCTGTGTCTGCCTTTCGAATGTGCTGAGCCTGTGCTGAAAGTCCAAAGAAACATTTCCAGGCTCTGGGAATGCCCCGTGGACTTCTCCAAGGGCCAGGGAGTTGTGCTTGGTGATGCCACCTCGGAGGCGCGGACTGAACACTCCCGTGGGGTTGGGGAGCTCTCCGGTGTTCCCACACAGACAGGGGGTCTCCAGAGGTCCCTCCAGCCCTGAGGACTCTGTGACACCAACTCGGGGTGAAATCAAATTCCACATTCCGGCGTGGTGTGAGCTGCCCGTGTGATCCATCCGGGAATGAGCCCAGACCCACGGGAAGGGCTCCAGCCGGGGCTGTGCTGCTCCATCCCGGGGTGGGCCCTTCCTGCCCTGCTGTCCCTTTGCCATTTGCTTTCTGTGAGCTGGGATAAGTTTGGATAAGCTGGAATTAGTTACGCTAGAGTGGCCTCATCTCCCTGGAAAATAAATCCTGTCCTGATTCAGCTTTCCAGAAGAAAACTTTCCCTAAAAATCTCCAAGGGGGATGCAGCATCTTCCCAACTCCAGGTCTCTGCTGCTGCTCGTTTCCCACCTGGAGCTGCTCTGGAGCTTTGGGGAGGACTCAGAATTTTTTGCCCTCCAGGTAGTTTGAAGTCCTGCAGATGAAAGGGCCCTGTCAGCCCCTTTGCCTTTTCATCTCTTCTTTAGAACACGGTCCCCGCTCTCGTTGTTCTCGTTGCTGCCGGAGAGGAACGGTCCCACAATCGGATTTCAGGCTGAATAAGTTGTTATCGGTTGCCTGGTCCCTAAAAAGGCCAGATCTCAGCTTGAAGCGCCAGCATTCCAAGGTGGATTTCCAAGAACTGATGGTGCAGTTCCAAGCAAAAGGCCGGGAGAATGGATGTTCGTAGAGAAAAATCAGGGGGAAATGGAGAGTTGTGTTCTCTGGCTTATTTAATTTCCAAATATCTCCGAGAGGGCTCTGGCAGCTCCCTTAAATGAGAGCAGATAATGGGGGAGATACTGATATCTGCAAAGAGGCTTTCAGGGGCTGAACTGTATTTATTTTAAACTTCTGAGGTGTCTGATCTACAAAAACCTGAGAAAACGTGTGCAGATAAAGTTTGGAGAAGAAAGGGAGCGAAAACTCTGGGCTTGAAAGGGAAGTTGAGAGGGAAATATCAAGGTTTTCTGCTTTTTGCCTTTTTTCCTTAATTTCTCCACTTCAGATGCTAATTAACATTTCAGAGGAAGGAAGGCTTTGCTACAAATCCAACATCTCTCCTTAAGGCTCGGCTTAAAAAGAATTCAAGACTTGCGTTGAAAACCGGGCTAATATTGGCATTCCTGATATTTTAAGGATAAAAGGAGGAACAAATCAAGCAAAGCCATCCTAGACAGTCTCTCAAGCCCACATAAAGAAACAAATTCAGGCAAAAGAGGGTTTAAAATACTTGGCAACTCCTCTTTAACGTTAATTCCGGTTCTTTCCCCTTATTTTCCTGAATTATGAATCCCAGGTAATGGTTCCCTTCAGATATTTCTGGAGTGAATTCCCCATTCCTGGTCAGTGGGCAGTGGTGGCACCTCAAAATACTGGATTTTCTTTAATGCATCAACTCTGGCACTGGGAAGCCATTCCCTGTGTCCTGTCCCTCCAGCCCTTGGAATGGGATTTCCTGGAGCCCCTTTAGGCCCTGCAAGGGGCTCTGAGCTCTCCCTGGAGCCCTCTCCTCTCCAGGTGAGCACCCCCAGCCCTCCCAGCCTGGCTCCAGAGCAGAGGGGCTCCAGCCCTGGGAGCAGCCCTGTGGCCCTAAAATGTTTTGCAGCAGAAAAATCAGCTCCTCTGTTGTCCAAATCTCTTTTTTCCCCCTTGATTTAATCAGGAGTACAAATCTTATTAGACAATTTATCAGTCATGACAAAGAAATAGAAGTAATTATGGACATCAATAACGAGAGGAATTGTCTTCAATGGGATAAACGAATCCAGTGTTCCCGTTTTCCACGCTGTAGTGAGAGTATTTTGTTGGGATGGGCAATGCAGTCCTCCCAAGAGGGAGTTTTCCAACCCAAATCTCAACTAAAAACCCTCCAGAAGAGAAATCCCATCTCCATGGCGTGGGAGAGACAGCCCTGCTGGAAAACTGCCACTTGACCCTTGTGCCTGGGGCTGTTTTGGGACCCGTTTGTCACCCTTTGCCTGCAGGGTGGTTTCCCCAGGTCAATATTTTACCCCTCAGACCCCTCAGCCCTTCAGCCCTGGGTTACTGCGGCAGCTGAGTGTGAGCTTGAGGTGACACTGAATCAGCTTTGCTGTGGCAGCCCACCTTCGTCCCGCACCTGGCCAGGAGTTTCCTCTTCCAGAGCTCCTGTGTTTGGGGAAAACACATTCCAGCATCGCTCCTGCTCCCTGTTCCTCCCTGATGGCACGAGGATGGGGGGAAGTTATGGCACTGAGTGAGATTTCCTCTGATTTGAGCTCCTTGGATTTCAGATTCCTGAGTCAGGGGTGAACCTCGACCAGTTCTGAGTGCGGCTCTGGCATCTGCTGGGTTTGGTTGGGAATGGGAACCACCCCACCCCATCCACTGCCTCCCAACCTTGTTTGAAAAGCCCAGGAATGGAGAAAAGGACCCAAACTGGTGCTTGAGTTCTCCCAGTTCCACAGGCAGAGGGTCAGGGTTGTGTTTTACACGGGGCTGAGCTGCCAAGGCACCGGGAGAAGCAAAACCCCGATTTTCCTGATGCTCCTGGCAATCCCTTTATCCCACAATGTGTGCTTGGGCAAGGCCACCTTGCTAACGAGAAAAGCCCCAGTGGGAGACACCAGTAATGGGTGCTTACTGTCCAGCTTTATCTAAAGCTCTTTTGTGCTTGGATTTAAACAACAACAACAACAACAAAAAAAAGCTGCTTGTATTATTTTTGTGAGTTTTATCTCTTCAGCTGGTCTGGAGACAGTGTATTAGTCAGATGTGTGGGCAGTGAATCAGCCAGGATGTCAAACTCGGCGTTTTAATTAAAAATACATGGCTTTGACATATTAAGCATCCATTAAAAGCCCCACGGCTTGTCTGGGGAGGCTCTGAGGGCAAGACTGAGCTGATTAAATGGGAAGAATGGAAGTGTTGCTTTGGATTATTGTTATTGTTGTTTTGCTTGTCTCCCAAGGAAGGGATCTGGGGGGTTTATCTGGCTGGGGGACAGCCAGCAGGTGTAAAAATGTCATTTTCTCGCCGTGTTTTCAAGCTGAGTGTTTTTGTTTGCTGAGCGCAGAGCAGAGCGGGGGGTGGTGGGTGCTGTGGCCCACAGGCTGCTGGGCTTTTCAGGGAGAGGAGAAATTGTGGGTTTTAAATCCATGTGCCACTTGAGACAAGGAGGATTTCTCCCCCCACGGGCTCTGTTCTCAGGCGTGCTGGGATGCAGACTTGCAGGGCTCTGGGCTTTCTTCAGAGCATCGAGTTTCGTTTCTTTCAGGAGCAGGTATTAGGTGTAATCCTGCCAAACAGACCAAGCTGTTATTGATTGGCACGAAAGAAGTGATCCTGGCCCTGGTTCAGGCCACCCTGCACACCCCAGAGTCTGTCCTGCCTCTGCTGGGTGCTGACCGTGTTGAATTTGCATCCTGGCAGTGCTGGCCCTGCTTTCCACCTGCATTTCAGGGTATTTGGTGCCTTTCCCTGCTGGAGGTGCTGCAGTCGTGGCTCAGGGCCCCTGGCAGTGGGGTTTGGGTGCTGGGGCTCTCATCCTGCTCTCCTGGCAGGGATTGTGTCCCCAGGGCTGCTCCTGGATTCGCTGCAGAGCTGGGAATCTCTCACAGAGGGGGGCTTCACTTCCTTCGTGTTCACACAAAAACCAGGAAAAAAGGAGAAATCTTTGAAACAAAACCCCAAACAACGAAGGAGTGAATTGCAACTGCCCAGGGGAGGGTTGTCCCTTTGTCCCACATCCATCAAACCTGAGCACTGATGAAAGGGCTCCTCCATTCCAAGCAGGAATTGTTCCCTGGGAGGGTGGGGAGGCCCTGGCACAGGGTGCCCAGAGCAGCTGTGGCTGCCTCTGGATCCCTGGCAGTGCCCAAGGCCAGGCTGGAGCAGCCTGGGATGGTGGAAGGTGCCCTGCCCCTGGCAGAGGTGTAATAAATGATCTTTAAGGTCCTTTCTAACCCAAACCAGTCTGGGATTCCATGATTGTTATCCCAAGGAAAATGGGAAGATGAGAGGCTGCTGCTCTGCTGCACAGCTGCCTTTCCTGGGGTTATTCTGGGCAACCACAGCTTTCTTTAATTTTGAAATAGAAAACAGGCGAAGAGTTTGATTAATCTGGGTGAATTTGAGTGGGCTGTGCCATTCTGTTTCAATCTGATTGCAGCTGAATGGGAAGGTGCTGGGCCCTGAGGCTCTGCCGAGCCCCGGGGAGGTGCCGAGCCCTGAGGAGGTGCAGAGCCCCGTGTTGGTATTCGGGAGCTGCAGGGCTGCGCTCCTGCCAGGCTATTTAAAACCTGCAGAAAAGCCTCCTGAAACAAGGTTGTGCTCTTCACTTTGCCATTCCAGGGCTGAGAAACTGCCACCCCCGGAGAGGCAACACAAACCTCACCACGCTTGGAGCCTGTCCATGACGAGCCTGAACCAAATCCGGCTCCTGATGCCGCCTTCCAATGGGTGTGTGGGTAAAACAGGAAGGTTTAATTTAATGTGTGCACGGGACTCAATTCCAAATGGACAACGGTTCTGCACTGAAACTGCAGCGTTGTGGGGATGTGGCCACTGCTTGAGAGTTTGGGGGAAGGAGTTTTGGGAAGAAATGGGTTTTGAATTGCAAAACTTTGTCTCACTCGAACAGACACCCTCGCACGTGGGAGCTCTGGAAATTCAGTCACAGCTCTCCTTGGATATGTTAAAATTTTTAGGGGGTTTTTGTAGTTTTAAAGCAAAGTCATCCCAGCACAGCTGAGGGTCAGCACTGCTGGGTGTGGGGAAGCCTCGTGGATCTTGCCGTACTCCCAGATTTTAGGGAATGCTCTTAAAAGCAGCATTACAAGAGCAGCTCATTGCCATCCCCTTCCCTGCTCTTCCCAGCTTTCCTCCGCTGCGGGCACTGCTGAGGGGGTGAGACTGTGGTGGTGAGGAGCAGCTTTGGGAGGGATTTGGGATTGTCCTGGTCAGCAGAGAGCACCTCGAAGGTGTGCAGGGACAGAGCTGCTGAGTCAGAGCCTTCCCACAAAACTGCTTTTCCAAGGAAAAGGGGTGTTCTGAGGGAACCGTGAGAGTTCTGTGCACACCCAGCTTCGGTGGGAGGTTCCAGGAGAAGGAAATCTGCACTGGAAGAGGCAGGTATGGAATGTGCTGGGACTCTCGCTGTGGTTAGAGGTGAAAAGCAGGAGCCAGAAGGATCCTGGAAGCTGTTCCTGCAGCAGGGCAGAGCTGCTGCCATCAAACCGCTGCATCCCTCGGGAGGACCCCTGTGGCACCTCCAGGGTGGGGAGGAGAAGCTCCAGGGTGACCTGAGTGGGACCTTTCCTGAAGGAGCCCGCAGGGAAGATGGGAGAGGGACATTTACAAGGGACAGGACACAGGGAACGGCTTCCCAGTGCCAGAGGGCAGGGCTGGATGGGATATTGGGAAGGAATTGTTCCCTGGGAGGGTGGGCAGGCCCTGGCACAGGGTGCCCAGAGCAGCTGTGGCTGCCCCTGGATCCCTGGCAGTGCCCAAGGCCAGGCTGGACATTGGGGCTGGGAGCAGCCTGGGACAGTGGGAGGTGTCCCTGCCATGGCAGGGGTGGCACTGGATGGGCTTTGAGGTCCCTTCCAACCCAAACCAGTCTGGGATTCCGAGATCCCTTTTCCTGTGGTTGAATTTGAAGCGGAAGGAGCGAGGAGGGAGGCACTGAGAGGGGATGGGGAATGCTGGAGGTGTCACATTGAAGCCCTGCAGGTGCTGGTGCCAGCTCGGTGAAGGGAAGCACTGGGCTGAGGGGCTGTGGGCTCACCTGGGCTGGAATGGTTCTGGGCTCAGCATTAGGAGAGGATTTCAGAGCAGATTGAGATGAAAGGCAGCGAGGGGGAGCAGCATCAAAGGGCTCTCCAAGCCCAGGCTGCTCCCAGCCCTGCAGGAACATGGAGGGTGTTTGCCATGGCAGGTGACTGCTGTGTCTTGTGCTCGAAGTTTCCTCAAATCACAAGGGATTTGGGATCCTAAAAGGGCTGTGTGGGGCAGAGCTCTGCCCTTGGAGTGCTCCTGGCCCTCCCCTGCTCGTCCCTGTGCTTCCCTGTCCCCAAACCCCTGGGCACAGCTGCTCGTGGGGCAGCAGGTGGGTCCAGCTCAACAAAAACACCCAAGCACTCCCCTAAGGAGCCAAAAATGCCAGGAGGAGACCGGGTGGGTCAGGAGGTGGTGGAAGGAGAAGCTGTGGAGGTTTGGTGCAGTGAGAAGGAAAGCAGGGAGCTGGAGGGGCTGGAGGGAGCCTGCAGCATCCCAGGGAATGGAGCTGGGAACTGGGAGCATCCCAGGGAATGGAGCAGGGAGCTGGGAGCCTGCAGCAGCCCAGGGAGTGGAGCTGGGAGCATCCCAGGGAGTGGAGCAGGGAGCCTGCAGCATCCCAGGGAATGGAGCAGGGAGCTGAGAGCATCCCAGGGAATGGAGCTGGGAGCCTGCAGCAGCCCAGGGAATGGAGCTGGGGGCTGGAGGGGCAGGAGGAAGCCTGCAGCATCCCAGGGAATGGAGCAGGGAGCTGGGAGCATCCCAGGGA
>VZTA01025016.1:362100-495756 GCA_013398855.1 Mohoua ochrocephala | reverse complement strand
CTCCCAAGATGGAGACTGCAAAGTGTTTCTGAGCAGCTTATTCCAATGGGTGACTCTCCTCATGGGGAAAATATCTTTCTTTCTATCGAGTAAGATACTCCTTTTAACTTGTTTATGTTACTTCTTGTCTTCCTGTCGTGCTATGTGAGGGACCTGGTCTTGTTCAGCCTGGAGAGGAGAAGGCTTCAGAGGAACCTCCACGTACTTACGGGAGGATATGGAGAAGACAGGGACAAGATCTTAAATTGGTAGATATTCCCATAACAATTTATCAGTGAAGGTTGGTCTGGAGGTGTTCACACTTTGAGAAGTCTTTGAAAGAAGATGCTTTGAAGAGAAGCGATCTCGTTCCTGCCAGTTGGCAATGTGTGTGAATTTAAGGAATGATTCTGTCCCTTCTTCTCGTCTTTGACTCAGGGAATCCAATCTGCACCCCATGACATCTTGCCTGGCTCATGACAGAATCTGCCTGCCGCTGTCTTAGTCCTTTGGGCATCCACAGTCCACTGGAAGCCTGCTAATAGATGCAGTGAGACTTGTTCTGCTCCAGGTTTTCTAAACAGATAGAACAGGTTTTCCCCTGGATTGCTAACACTGCATACACGAAAGTAGGAATGGTTGTCTCCATATGCAAAAATAGAGCTGCAAGAGCTGTCTCATGTTAACTTACTGCCTGAAGTTATACAAATTACTGCTGCAAATGGTTAACACTTAAGGAGATGGGGAAATTGCTGTTCAGACAGTACCTATCAGTCTGGGGAGCAAGTACACAAAAACGTGTTTCATTGTAAGGCAGAGTAGCACCCAAAGGCAAAGAACTGCATTGGTGTTCTTGAGCTATTTAATAGCCCGGGGTTTGTTTGTTGTTTGTATTTTGGTTTTTGGTTTTTGTTTGTTTTTAATCTGCCAATAAATGCACATCTATTTGAGCTAATTTTTTTAAAAAAATCATTTGGGGCTATGCTGTTATTTCCTTGTTGTGTATCACTAGGCTTTTGCGTTTTTTTCATAATCTTAAAAGATAAATGAAAGCAGATTACAAATCAGGGCTGACTCTCTAATTTGCGTTTCTAAATCTTACATGACCCTGTTCCCCCAGCATGGCAAATTACTTAGGTACCAACTTCAGACCTAAATTAAACAAACCTCTGCTGTATTTTGCTTCTGATCCGAATTAAAACTACTGCTTGTAGATATTTAATGAGAAGAATATCCTTCCCAGTCCTCTTAAAGGAATTGCTACACTTCTCATTTTTAGGTGTTTGTTTCTACTGCTAATGTCTCTTGTGCTGCATCCAAAGCACCCCTGCAGGTTTCACAAAAGCATAACAACCTCTTCACCAAAAACGTTTGTCTTCTGAATCTGGAGGATTGTGAAAATAAGGAGTAGGGAGCACAGAAAGAGGAGGATTTGAGATTTTATGGCAAATTATTTTCCAAGGAACAGACAGAGAGCTTCTTTTCCTGGAGCAATGCTTAGTAGCTAGACTATGATGCATTTTAACTTAAGATATGACTAAAGAAGAGGATTAAATCTTTTTTTAACAGCTATTTAAATTACAGCACTAGCTGTGTAAAAGCATGCGAACAGCTTTACAACACCAAAATGAACATTGACCTAGCCTAGTAGCCTGATTCCACAAAACCCAGAGAAAATGTATAAGTGAAAATAAACAAAATAGTAGCGAGTGTTCAAAGATTTTATTCTTTTTTCCTGTAGCCTTTCCCAGATGTTTTCAAACTGTAGTATGGCGACTTCCAAATCTGAAGTTGTACCTACATGTTTGTTTTAAATAGATTGTGTTGAATTTTTTTTTCCACCGGGAAGAATTGGGGGGGGTCTTTTTAGGTCCTCATCTATTGGGCTATTTTGAGAGAGAACTAGATATATTTTCATGATAACACGGTTTGCTGCTACATTATTATACCCTCCTGTACATTAATAGTGCTGAGTTATTAGCATCATCCCACACATTCTGTGTTGATGCCAGCAGAGTGAATAAGAAAAACATCTGCCTGGGAGGTAGAAACATGTTTTTATATATGAATGCATAAACGTGAAAATTCTACACCTTCCGGTTTGAACTCACACCAGAGAGCACATGAGAGACCTGTGAATTTCTGCACTTGGGAACTGGCCCTTGTGTAAATCCCGTGGGAGGAGGTTGGGAGGGATAAGGTGTCTGTCCACATCAGTGTTAATGAAGAAGAAAACTGGCAGAGCGACTGCTTCCTCTGGGAGTAAAGCTACGGATGTTGTGACACTGGGATACACGTGCTGTTATTTCCTCAGCATTCGTGAACTACTTTGTCATTCATTTAAGTCTGTGTTGCATTGCCTGAACTTAAATGCAGTGCAGGGAATATTTAAGGTGATGTTGATCCTTCCCTTTAATTGTTTTTTTCTCAGTGGCCTCTTTTTTTTTTAATATATATTGTAATTTTGTCCATTCAGGATGGATGGGGTCTGTTAAGTGTGGCAACTCCTGATGGCTGTGCAGCTCCATGGCCTTGATGAGGATATAGGGGACAGGAAAAATACTGTTTGAAATAAACAAGGAGCAATTCTTGAGCGTTTTTATATTCAGACAAGTGCATCTACTTAAATTTCCCAGAACACACTGAGCTTTTACTAAATATCTTAATAGGCTCAGGGGTCACAGTGATCCTCCTGTTGATACTATGGAGTTTTCTGGCAGCTGACACCTCCATGGAAAAACAGGAATGTCAGCAGATGAAAGCAGCATTAACATCCTGACAGATGCGTGTTATAATGGCATCTTTAGACAGAGCTCACGTGCCTCTTAAGAAAGTTATTCTTTGCCACAATAACTTGAGTTTGAAAAGTCTTGTATGGAAAGGTACCTATGATAAAATCAGGTCTTCCAGAGTTGTCTGCACAGCCTTTCAGGAAAAGCCCAGGTCTCTGTCACTCAGTTCTGCCCAAAGTTTGCATTATTAAGTGCAAGATGGAAACAGAATTCCCTTTCCTCTTTAATTCCCTCCCGCTTTATCTTTTTAGGCGTTTAAAAATATTGCGTTTTATACCATAATAGAAAGTTAATCAGAAACCCGGCAGATAAGAAATCCTACAGCCAGTGAAGATGCTGTACAAACAGCAGAGCTGTGAGTATTTAGCAACATCACAGTAGCCTTGTTTCACATTTGCAATTAATACACGTCTGTGTTTGCATTTGTTATAGGACTCTTGACAGCACCAACATAACAAGAAAAACGAACAACCTGAGTAATAAATCTCTGGAGGCATTCAGCAAGTGCCATAGGGCTCATTAATCTTGATTATTCCCCATAATAGATAACTTCACAAATCATCTATTCTCCCCAATCATGCACATAAGGATAATGTATATGTAATAGCCTCCCGTACTGTAAAACCCCAAATAGAATTTCATTTTTTAAATGTAAGTCTTGACAAATGCAAGACAAATATTTATAGAAAAAGGATGGGTGTGAATAACAATGAACTGGACTGAAACAAGTCGGGCAGTGACTGCTGTGAAGAGATGGGGTTTGGGTTTGTTGGTTTGTGGGGGGGGTTTCCCTTTACTTTAGGATGTCTCAATTTGAATCAAGAAATTCATTGATTTATAGCCTGAAGTAGATGGGATTTTCTTCCTGAGAGTTCTGGCCCGGGAGAGAAAGGAGTTCTGCAGCTGCAGCCTTCATGCATGCTCCTTAAGGAAAGGGGAAAAATAGGAGCAGCTAAGAAATACCCTGAATTCCAAACAATTTAATATTTATAGTTTATACTACTGATGCCTTATTTTTCTTGTATCTTCCCAAAGCCTTCCTTTGAAACCAGAGTTATCAAAGAAAACCCTAGCTCTGATTTTACATGGTCTTTGCCTGTTTACCAACTTTTCTCACCTACAACTTAAATAAGCCAGCATAAGAGATCTGTGAAAATCATCGTATTTAGAGTAAGACTGTACATGATCCTTTCAGTAAGAATAGCAGAGGTGCTCTAATACCCAGAGTTGCAGGCTGTGCTTCAGCTCACAAATACCATGATTACCTTAAAATTGATTGTTCAAACAACAGAAAATATAGGAGACATATTAAGTTTTGAAAAAAATATATATAAAATGTTATGGTTTAAATGCAATCAGTTTTAAAGGATAAGAGATAAAGTAAAGGATAAGCAAGTGGAGTGAGGAGGAAAATAAAAGATTTTTTTTTTCACCAGAAGTGGACCAGTACTTTTTATATCTTTGTAATTGTAGTGACCTTAACCTGATGCTTAAGAGTGGGTTCTGCTGATTGAAGTTTCAGAAGTGTAAAGCTCTATTCACAGGTGAGCCTTCCTCTTTTACAGTATAAAGCATAAGATTTGATTGCCCTCATCTTTGCCCACGTACCCATTTGGCCACCTTTCTTCTCCCTCCCTCCCTCCATGTGTCCAAATGCTCTCAAAACCCCAGGATTTTGTTCTGTGACCTAGAGCACCAAAATAGCAGTTTTGTGTGAGTGGAAAGGATTTTACAGAGTAACAACTGAACAGCTTTAGGGCGTGTTTCTTCTTCTTGTTCACTGTTCCTCCTCCACCCTTTGTGTCAAGTACTGGGGCTTCATTTCCTTAAAATTTATTAGAAAAGAGAACGCATGCATCATCTTTCAGAGCTGAAAAAAGAACAACCTGAAATTTGGATCTATTTCTTTTTTCAACATCTGCTGTGAACGTTATTTGACCGATTCTTTCTGTAATTGTCTTGCATGTGAATGCATAATACCTATCTAAAAAGTGTCACAGTCTTTTAATAGCCTACACTGCATGTTGTGTTTCTGTTCCTAAATACATACGTGTTAATCATATTCACAGGCAAAATACCTTCTGGCAAAGAGGTGAAGAATGGGTGTTGCCTCTAAGAAGTTTTAGAAAGTGGAGGAAAAAAAAATGTTCTCAATTATCTGAGTTCAAGTGGACAAAGGATCCTGTATGTTTGACTTTTGTGTTTAGACCTTTCTTCAGACTTCTGCGAAGAACTTTCTAAGACAATGTCAAAGAGAAGTGCATTTTGGCTTGAATTTTTTCTTTTATATCAGCACAGTCTCGTTGTTTGAAACACAGTTTTGAATCAGGATAAATGGGTTGTGTTCTTAACTGTCTGAGAAAAATTCAAATAACTCCTTAATCTCTCTTGGCCTCAGTTTCTCCCTGTATAAAACTATACTTATAATGCTCCACCATCTTTGTAAAATGTTCCACAGTCTTCTGATGAAAGGAATTATTTTAAGTTCAAAGTGTTGCTCTTAGTGAAAAAATGATCTTGTTTATTCTTGAGAAAACACTTTATATAAACATCAAAGAGCTGTTTGTACCAAGTGTTTAATATGCCATAAGGTGCTCCTGTGTCTCAATTAGCAATATTTTCTCATTCATTTCTCCAGGAAAAGGAATGTGTTTGGTGATGTGGCTGCCATGTGATACAATTCCATCAATGTCAATATGTGCAGCAAACTAAATGCAGTGTGTGACATTGGCCATAATTTCCTATTCTGTACACAAATTAGCATAGCAATGGATGCAAAGTGATATGGAGTCACTTATAATCATTCTCCTTCCACTGCCCTGCCTGGCTGATTTCCCCAAAGAGCCAGGAGTCAGTGCTGGAGGGCAGCTGGGGCTTTGCAGTTCAGGTTGTGCCACTTGCAGTCACCTCCAAAAGCAGGAGTGTCTTTGTCTTTTGTTGAAGGAGATCATCAAAACATAGGGATTGTTTCTTTAGAAGTTAATGCAAAAGGCCACTTTTTCAGGTAAGAATTGACACTTGTTGACCACTTGTTTCTTCTGGAAGTATGGAAGAGAACACCAACATGCAAGAAGGTCACCGCAGTAGAATAGAAGGTGGACTTGATGTAACTTGCCCCTCGTCTGGGTTGAAAAGGAATGAACATCACAAGTAACCAGTAACCATGGATAACATGGTTCCTGAAGGACAACATTTGTGTCGTTTAAACAATCTCAGTCTGATACTATTATCTTTTTTTTCACGTTGAAAAAGCATTAGAAAGCCTTTTCTTTTCTTCCTTTGTTATGCAGATACAGTGGTACAAAAGGGGATGCTGACCCTTCTGGTTTAAACTAGGATTACTGGACTTAAACTGGCAGAGAATAGAGTTAAGCAAGGCCAGAATATGAATATTGGGATGTCTTTGCATCTCTTTAACTGGTGATGGAGAGGATGGCACTGTGTTAAGGCATTTTGAGTTCAAGTACCCAAAGGGTTACAAGGAGAAAGTGGTCCCACTCCAGACCTTGCTAAAATGGGATTATAAATACAACTAAGTAAGTAGCAAGGTTGCTGCAGGAGGGGTCATTTCCATCTTTCAAGATAACATCTACTGTTGTAGGGAAGGGAGCACTTAACAGCCCTTCCAGTGGTATCTCCTTTTACCTGAAAAATCATCTCCATAAGCACTTTGTCAGTGTTCCCGTGCTTTCTTCAGTGGGATTAAGTGACCAAAACCCTGTTCCCAGTGTAAACCAAAAAAATACATTAGCTGGTTATTTTCAAGTTGTTTGGAAACTTGACAAGTGAAAGCAGCTCTAAATACATCCAGATTCAAAACACGTTACCCTGAGTATCTGAAATAGAAGTTGCAGTTGTGACAGACTCCCAGTGCTCACATCTCAGGAGCTTAAAAGATGAGAAACACATGTTTAAACTCGGATGCCCAATTTAGAAATAAATTTATACAGGCTTTCAGTCTCTAGACTAAGACCTGTGTTATGGAAAAAAAGTTTATGTAATGCTGTTTCCATTATAAGTGGAGGCTAATTTTCTCAAAAAGACTCTTAATACTGAGCAAACAAGTAAGTTTAGTACTAAAAACATTCTCAGTGCTTCATTGCCTTGGGTTTACAATATCATTTGCACGTCAAATTATATTTCATCTTATGATTTAGTAATGCCAGAAGAATAGATCTAATTCTCTGTCTCATGATACCCTTAAAGATGGAAGATTGCTTTCCATGGAGTGTAAAACTCAATTTGTAGTCATGTGTATAAAACATGACTTTATGGCAGATTAGCTTGCTGTAGATTTAGTTCTCTCTGACAGTGAACTGAAAAATATTAGCATTTCACTGAACACAATATTAATGGCAAGAAGAGAGTATTATTGTAATGTAGAAAGTAGAATGGGATTTTTGAAAGTAGAGCAGAGGAAAATGTATTTCGAGATTTGCGAGGAGTTTTGGTAGCGTTGGTTTAACTTTTTTCTCTTCCTCGGCCTTTTTCCCCCCTCTCTGTGAGTCATTTTGAAAAACAAAAGTATATTTTCAGTTGTTAGATTGACCTCTCAATGATTTTAAATAAAACAGCAACTGCAGTACTGGAAGATGCCTTTGGATTATATGTGTTTCAAGTGACTGTAGTAAAATTGAATTTTTAGATATTTTTAAAGGCTGGTTTTGGTTTGCAACTGTCTTGCTTAGCAGTCAGATGTGACGTTTTCTTTTTCCAGCAGCAGGAGAGGATGTAAGCAGAAGAGTAGAGTGATCATTTCTGTGCAGTTCATTATTTATAGTGCTGTGAAGGTGGTGTGATGCTGTGGCGGTGGTGTCAGTTTGTCGAAGCAGGTGAAAATCAGATCCGGGGCGTGACGGGGCTGTCCCTTGGAGTGCTGAGTACTTGGAAATGGGTCCCAGCCAAGAAATGTGCCACTAAAACCATCACAGCCGTGTGTTGCACTGAGGGTTTTAGTAGAAGAGATGGAAGAAGGAAAGAAATTGAGAAGGAAGCCAAGTAGACGCTATAATTAAATGGCGATCAAGAGGGGAATGTTTCATGTAGAGTGCTCTGTGCTGTTCTGTATCCTGCACTTGAATTTTTGCAGCCTATCTTACATGTATCTGCCAGAGCTATCCAACATGTTTATACAGAGCCTGCTTTTATAATGTGACTGATAATAATGAAATTCTTTATGCCTAACTCAAAGCTAATATATTCAAGATACAAATGATATAGGAGGGCGGAAAAAGCACTGCAACAATTTAGCTGCAGTTGTAGAAAGGTTCCCCATGCTTCTGTTTTAACTGAATACTTTGTATTTATTAATTGTGTTCATTTTAATTCCACAGTAAGTCAAATAACATTGTGTGAAAACAGCATAATTAAGCTTTGATATTTCTGCAAAAGTAATAACTGAATTCGATCTGCTTTTAATCTTTCAGGCTATTCATTATATCTATCCCTTATTCCTACAGTTATCTCTTTTCTCATTTAGTTCTCTTTGATTAACAGGCAGTTGAGGTCTACCTGCTTTCTTGGGTCAGACACAAGCTCTGCTGTCTTTTAAAATGCCTTTCAGTGTGATTACAGGTTCTTTGTTTCTATTGAGGAAAGCATTTAAGATTGTAAATGATGTGCTAAATTGTCCCATTCTTTACAGAATATTTTCCACATATTCTAAAGGTTGAAAATTAAGAGTGTGCTTGTTTTTAATTATGCACGCTTATATAAATTCCTATTTTTCACTAATTTTCATTCATTTTTAGCTACAGCTTGTACTGTGTGAGACTCAGTCCTACAAATATGCACATGATTAATTTTTCTCACCAGAACTGATTTTGTTGCCATTGCTTTTTGCAGTCTCCAGAGGACCTGCTTTGCAACCTATACAACATACAGCAGCATGCACGTGTGGGACAAAGCGTGGTGTACAGTCAGAGCAGGGCGTTAGGGATGGGAGGAGAAACTGGTTGCAGCCCCCTGATGTTGACTGGTTTGTAACTGGTTTGTACTGGCTGAGTTCCTCCACGGAAACCAGCTGTGGTGGTGGGGCCTCAGATGAACAAAGTGAGTTGCACTAAGTTGGAGGGGAAGACAGCAGGGGGACACGACTCCTGTTTCCACAGCTGTCCTGCTGTGATGCTTATTTTACAAGTTATCACAAAAGGTATTTCTAATCTGTAGGAGATGGACTATGATGTTCTTTAATCCCATGGTGGTCTTCTTGTCTTTGGTGGTAGCACTGGAGGGCAGGTGGGTTTACACTCAGTTACAGTCTATCTCCACTGAGAACTTGGTCCTCAAATTTTGTCTTTAAAACAGCCTCTTCTTTGCCAAAGAGTAACAGGTTTTGTTTACCATTGCAAGGAGGCAGAAGTTAGAGAGGACAGAGGGACCTGTCTAGAGTGACTTTCCTCCCTCTGTGTATGTCCCCTGTCCCAGGCAGAGGTCAGGACTGCACACAGCTTTTCCTCCACCTAAAAAATAGAAGAAGTTTGTTGTAGAGCTTGGTGTTTCACTTGGGCAGGGTTGAGCACATGCCCCACACAACCGTCACACAGGTTTGCAATGCTCACATGTTCATCAGGACCTGTGGTCGTTGTCTGACTCCACGACCCAAAGGCATCATCACAGCCTTCAAAACCCAGCCTGCTTGACACCATCTGGCCTGGATGGGGTTTGTTATCTCCTGCCTCATGCCTAGTGCAGTTTCTCCCTTTGCAGTGCTGTCTTTTGTCACAATGGTAAAAATGCATTTGGAAAAAAAACCAGGGTCAAAAAGATACGTTTGCTATAAAAATCCCAAGGATGCCTTAGCCTTGAGGGGACCATGGTGATGCCGGTTGTTAACCCTCTCAAGAAAAGCATTTACTGAAATGTCAACATTTATTTTAAGCTGAACAGGCCAGGACAAGTACTGAGGGTTTCCTGTGGTTCAGCTGGCTTACTGACAAGTGCTCAAACTGTAACAGCCAAGCCCACACGAGGGCTGTAAATAGGCAGGTAGCCTTCAAAAAAACATCTTACTCCATTGCAGTGGCAATATCTGTATGTCTCAGCTTTCAGAAAATCCTCTGTCACCAAGTAAGCTGCCCCGTGTTTCACAGTTTACACAAAGATACACAGAAAAGATGCCTTCACCTTGTGAGCTGTGCTCTGTGGCGCAGGAAAAGAATACCAGGGATGGTTTGTCTGCCCACCCAGAGCAAGGAAACCACCCTTACCCACACACTCCAATTAATAATAGCTTCGATGTTGTTACTGTGTGGTGACTCGTAGACATTGTCACAGCAGTTTTTACTTTGCACGCGAGGATCAAATTTTTCACATGTAAGTATTTAGAAATAAATGCATGTGTGCATTTTTGAAGAGCTCTCAACCTGCCTGACAGAAGCACCTTTTGTCTGAACAGTTAATGAAATTTTGGCATTTATTTAAAGCCCTTACAGATCCCTTGAGGCTTTACAGGTTATTTGTAGAAATTTCAAGAGGCATTCGAAATACTTTAAAAAAAATACACACAGGCTTTAAATAGTTAATGAATGCACATCATTTACCTAAACAGTGTTTTTATAGATCTTTGCAAATATGACATTAATTAGGGAAAGTAACTAAAGCTGAAGTGCTACAGAATGTTAATCCTCAGCATCAGTAATTAGCTGTGGAGGAGAATTTTTAAAAATGTTTCCAGTTTATATCATTTTGTTTTGGAAGAAACACAAATATGTGGGTTGAATTATTAAGAAAACAAATGAGCCTGACAAAAACAACAAAAAAACCAAACCTCTTAAGGAGTGGATGGATGTATCTCTGCTGCTGCAATGAACCTTTGCAGGTCCATGGCTTTTCTGGCTCTGGGATGGAAAATAAGCCTGAGATAAACCTGAGCTATCCCCTTCCTGCTCCCTCTCCTCCCATGCCCATACAGGGCTCTGTGTGTCCTGTATCCTTGTATTTCCAAATTGCCCTGAGACCAGGCAGTGCACAATGCTACTTGGCAATTAATTTGATAGTGTTTTTAACCAGCCAGTAAAGGCAACTCTTTGACTCTCTCCCTCCTGCATGCCCTGGTAATCGTTTTGTTTATCTGCACAATTTGACTCACCACAGCGGGCAGTGGAAGGGCCGCCTGCATTGTTTGTCTTCTTAAATTGTTAAATGAAATGGCTCAGAAGATTCAGGAAATTAATTTTTGCAGTCTAGATATATGGTGAAAAAAGAAAGCTTTGAAGTGGAGATGTCAGTGTAGCCACTCTGAAATTCATGAATCAGACGTCGCAAGATTTTCAGAGGCTTAAAAACTGAGAAATTTTTTAAATAGTTGCATCCTTTTTAGTTGCCTATTGATATCTGAACCTTAACAATTCATGTCACTCTGAGCTTTATTCAACGGCTGTTTTATATGAAAATGAAAGCCAAGATACCCATATAAATAAGACTCCAAGAATCAGGGCTTTTAAAATAAAAGTGTAGCATTGTTATTAGGCTCATATTAAAATTGTGATAATAGCCAGTGTTACCTACTCTTTTCTCTCTCTTTTTATTTTTTTTTTAGGATGATTAATTTAACAGCTACTATCAAAATAGCCATAAACAATTTAATAAACCTAGTAAAACTTTAGATGCTTCTTTATTATGCATTCAAATAGGATTCACAGCCTCTTGAGTCCTACTCTACACCCTTGAATGCTGCTAAGTAGTGCCATTAAAACAGCAATACCAGGAGACCATTCTCATCTATGGTGATTGTAAAATAGGGGCAAGACACTGGTTTGGATTCAGTTGGAGAGGTATGTTTCCACAATAAATGCTAAAGAAAATGCAGAATTAAACGATACTCTCTGTGGATATCAAATGGTCCACTTTGACCTGGTGATGTGTGTTGATACTGTCTCTGACTTTCTTATGTTAAGCTTGAATGTGTGTTAGCAAAAGGTAAAAATGGATCTTCCTACCTAGAAGACAGTCAGAACTGTGGCTAAAGAATAGCTATGTCTTACTGAAATACCTTTAATTTTCTGTAGGTTGATTTCTTTTAAGATTTAGTGTGTTTCGTTAGTTGAGGATGTTTAAGAGGAAAAAGCTAATACAGTATTTTTATTGAATGATTATGAATAAAAGCTTTGAAACTATTTGAAAATAGTTTTTCAAGGGATTTGATAAAACTTTACACTTTGTCCAGGTTTTGGAAATCCAGGCCTTAAAGGCATTCCATTAGTTGAAATATATTATGCAGGTTCTTACTTATTTTGCCCTCATTTTTGTGGTACATGTTTACAGGTAAGAACTCAAGCTAGGTGACAGTCTGGTGAAATGTGAACCTGTGGGTTTTCTCCCTAGCTGAAAAAAAGGTGAAGCTGTGAGGTTTGGTTTCTTGTTTGTTTGAACATACAGATGCAGGTGTATCATTCAGAGATCCAGTAGGGCCATCTTTGTGACTGTAGAGATATGTGAGATTTGCACAGAAAGTGTCTTGCAAACTAAATTTCTAAGGAGTCTTTTTTGGGGTCTGTGGGCAGAGATTGGTGGTGAAGGGCAAGTGGGCAGTGCAGTGCACTGCTGCTTCCTCCAAGAAGTCAGCTGTAATTCCTTTCTGTCACCTGTAGTGTTGCCCGGACATTTTTCGGGGGAGTTCTGCTTCAGCGATGCAGCTGGAAAGCAGAGTTTGCGATCAGAGAGTGCAGCAGAGCCATTGACTTTCTGAGTAAAAAACTCAGGAGTTGCTGAGTTCTTTGTCCATCTGATTGAGAAAGCAGCTTTTCAGAGATGGCTGCAGGACAGCATTTGTGCCTCTGATAGACTCCTCCTCCTCCTCATAAGAAATGTGTTGTTCTGCACAGTGACAAGCTGATTAAGAGCAATTTTTTGAGAGAAAATAGACCTACATTAGCTGGAGAAGAGAAAAATATTAGGCTCTTGCGTGAACATCCTTATACCAGTGGTTGTGCTCCAGTAATTAAATTCTGACAAACTGATGAACAAACAATCTCCAGGGGTAATGAGGCTCAGTCAATGAACCACAAGTGTTCACAAGTACTAACAATAAGAGAAAATACAATTGAAACCCCTGCATATGTGTTACTCAAAAAGCAAGTTAAGAACTAATTAAAGGGATTTCTGTTTTCTCTCCATGCTTTGCATTTAGAAATAGATTTATAGAGTATATTCTCCACGTTCCAGCATTCCGGTATTCTTGGATATAAGCATGAGAGTAGGTTTTGAACTCATTTATTTTAAAAAAGGGAAATTTAATAAATTCAATGCCCCACTTGACCAAAAGTTATCACGAGCATTATGTGCTTCCTTAAAACAAATTTGAAAACCTGTAACCAGAGAAGTGAAATCCTTCAAATTCAGTGTGCTCACCCTTTGCTTAGGGTGCATGAAATGCCAGCTCACGAAAATGTGGTTGTAGAAATTGAATACAGTTCCTTCCAACCTGCTTGGTGATAGCATATTTCACATGCTGAAATGTAAGTATCTCTTTCTGCTCTTGGGGAAAAATGATAACATATGCCATCACCTTAACTGTGCAATAAAGTAACTCAAATTGGACATGTCTGTAGAAAAGTGCTTTGTGTCATGTGATATAAATATCTACATTTTTTTAATGTCCTTTTTCTTATCACCCGTGACAGAGGCCTGTCTCGCCACTGTCAGAATTGATTTTTTTCCCTTTGAAGTATTGTTTCTTAGTTCTTCAAAATATTTTTTCCAGCAAAAAAAGATTGGCAAAACGACCATTTCATGTGACAAGTACAGATGGGGAGTTGACAATAAATACAATATCAACTTTGCCTTTTGCTTCAGCTTCTGGTCTGAGAGAGTTAATCCCATCAATGACAGTCACGTTAGTTTTATTGATATTTTGTAATCTGTCTTTCCTTTCTCTTCCTGGTTCACTGCAATCTGCTCTTGGTTAGTGACCTGTCACACACTGCTGGTGTCTAATTGCTGCATGTATTGCTTTTTTCATTTAAAATTGTGCTTTTAAAGGATCACATGAAGCATCTTGATGAACAGTGCCAATTGGTTCGATATAAATTATTTTCTCCCTTCTCTCCCTCAGTGGATCCCATATTTAAACTGTATTCATCAGGGTGCTCTTTAGCTGCTGTAAATGCTGAAAAATCACCAACAGGTTGATGCTTTCAGCTGCTCCAGAGCAGTGGACATTTTGGAGAGATTTGGAAATGCATCCATATACACGTAGAAGTCACAGTGGTTTGGAGTGGCCCAACTGAGAGCGTGGTACCAGGTCCATGATGAACCTTTATCACCAACAAGGAATCTGCTCCACGATTAAATATATATATTTTATTTTTAAGTATTTTTCTTTATGGCAGTCAACGATAACAAGCTCCAAGGCCTTGAGCACAGTAAGGGAAAACCCTAATGAGTCAAAAAAACAAGACCTGACCTGAAGCTGGTTTTCAAAATGTTCAGTGTGGTTCTAACATCCTACTCTGGGGTTTGGTTTCATGCTTGTGCTCTCTCTGTAAACAGGAAGAGTAACGTGAAAGCAAAGGGAGGCTGCGAGGAGGTTGGTCTGTGTGTACAGTGGCACGTAGGACTTATCTGGGGCAAAGAAAGGGTTTGGTCTTTTTGTTTCCTTTTTTTTCCTTTTTCTTTTTTTTTTTTTTTCCACATTTAAATCTACATCTGTGTGCCCAAATGAAATGCCTGTATTGTAAGGTGGAAGGCAGAAAAGTTTCTATCAGTCCTCTTGAAGGTCCAGCCACACTGGACTTAACACCACAGGAGCTTTTGTGTAATTCTCTTGGCTGGGGTGATTCTGCCTTAGGCAGAGACCACAGGCTCAGGAGCAATATGACCAAGGCACCGACGTTTCCTCTACTGTCATCCAAAGATGGACAACAGGATAGAAAAGCAAATGTAAGGGTTTTCTTCTCAGATATGACATTTTTTTCCTTTTCTCCAGATTAGGTATTTTTTATCTAGAAAGAGAAGAAAAGCAAGCAGACTAATTTTTATCACTACTCCATTTACATATTTAATTTTTAGTATTTATTTTAATATTTGCTGATGAGATGGCCTGATATACTGATGTGGCCACTGATGATGTATTTTATATCCAGAATACAGTGCTATCCCTAATATGAGGTTAAATCCTGTGTCTTCATCACAGGATGTGAGTACTGCAGAAGGACAGAGAGACTGAATTGGTAAGGCATAGAAATTTCAGAATTGCAGAAATCATTTAAGAATCTAGTGTTCATTGATCACTTAAAATTTCATTTTACCCCGAGGCTTTCTGTAGCATGGAACCTTGAAATAAAAGGAATTTTTATTTATAATTACTAATAAAGGCCTAAAAATCTGGCAAATTCAATTAGTGCATTTTAGTAAAAATATATTTTAAAGGAGTCAACTTGAGTGACTGGTGAATGGCAGTAGATATCTTTGGAATAAATTATAGTAAGTATAGCTGGATGAAGGTCATATTTCAGCCATATAAAAATTGGCCTTTAATTAATATTGGTTGCTGTTGTGGTGGTGTTCACACAAAAATCTCAAACCCTTCATTAAATGTTAAGTAAGCCTCAAAAATTCCCTTGTGCAGCTCTGTAGTCATTTTTCATATTCTTCTGTTGTGGCACAGAGAAGTGAAGTAATTTCCTTCTCCAAGAGCCAGAAATAGAACAAAAATTCCCCCAACCAGCAACCACTTTATTGGCTCTCTTTGTGTTCATCAGTTAAAACAGGTTCACTTTCTTTGTATATTTATGTTTTAAGTTTCTTGTGGACTGTTTGCAGTCTAGGGAGGGGTTATTTTATCTGGTGCATGAGTAGGTATTTCGTGGTCTGCAGAGTTCTCCTTACCCTTTCATTTATTTGTATTTCCTTTTGACTGTGCACCTTTTCTGCCACTCCTTCACCCAAAAGATATTTCTAACCATAAACAAGGTCAATGTGTTTTGTCCTCCTAACCTATGTACAAGGATGCTGTGCAATTAATATTTTAATTTTGCAGAATTAATTTTAAAAAATAAGTATTTTCGTGACTTCTCCCTGCTATGAAGGAAATCCTCACCTTATACCTTTTTATCTTCCGCTAGAGAAAGCAGCCCAGACATCTTACTTTCTGAATTCTGTGTGCTGATGCTAAATGCACAGCTTTGGACAGATAAAGGAAAATTTGACTGTAACTGAGAGGCTATTTATGTACACCCAGGCGTCTCCATCCTACCCGTCTGTGCACGCTGGCCCGTGGGCACACGCTCTTCTCCCCTCCCATCCTCCCACCACATTCTTCCCTTGAAGAGCTCTTTGCAGCTGAGAAATTAAGCCTCTTTACATATCCAGCTCCAATCAGTCCCGTTATCGTTAAACCGCTGCTGTGGGATCCCTAAATGAACCGACTTGTGTATAGCGTGCAGTTTTCCCTGCTTCTTGCTAGAGCAGTCCCCGTTTGTGTGGATTTTTTGTGTCGTGGAGGCATAGCCAAGAAAGAAAAACTTCCCTCCCACAGCACAAGAACAAAGCGCTTTTTCCACTCTGCCTGAAATTATTTTTCTTGAGATGGTCCTACAGGGACCGAAGCCATTTTGCCATTACCCCTTAGTGCTACTTTATATGGGATTTATAATGAAATTGCTTTGACAATTTGGATAATGATGGAACAACGCAATAATTGATGAAACATTTTGGGGTAGAGTGATTTCCTTTGGGAGACATCAACTTCTGCATTAAAATTGTAGTCCTAACATAATACACTGAACCTTTAAATAATAATAATTAAAAAAAAATAAAATAGTCTTTGACTGCGTTGCTTAGTGTCTCTCACTGATTTTAGTTTCTGGTAGTTCTTAAAGTAAGATTGAAAAGGTCTGCGGAGCAGTAAAACCCGCATAGCTCAAGGATTCTGTCTCTGATAATCAAATAATCAAGGAATTACCCTGTTTGTAATAGTTCCAAGATAGACAGGAGTAATAGCGTGCTGTAATTTTCACTAAATTGAGTAAATGAGCTAGTGAGAAGTGTTATGTTACGGTAACAGACAAGGAGAGAGTTTTATTGTCGTTTTTAATAATTTCCCTCAAATTTTTAGTTTAGAACTTATTCCCTAAGACAGTAATACATTTTACAATGTCTATATATTTTTTTATTGTCCATCTAATGCTTTTTTGTTTAAAGATGTCGGAGCATTTAACTTCAGTTACTTTATTAATGAGTAATCTCACAGAGCATTTAATGTAGATCAGAGAATTACATTTACTACTTCCGGAATATGGTTTCATTGATTCGTAAATCCAAAGTAGTTAACAAAAGTAGGCTGTACTTCATATTTGCAATTTGCAAACAGGAAAAGTGGAATTCAGAGACCATAAAGCAAGCCAGAGACCTGATCCATATACACTACATACATTAAACCCTCTCCTAGTGCTCGAGATTGTTTTGCAGAACAGTCAATCTCCTTCAGACATGGGACTGTTTGCATGGCTGGATTTTTGTCATACTAATTTCCAACACTTAAATGCTTTAAGGTAAAGCCGTCAGATCAATTGCTAAGAAAAACTCTTTAGAGAAAAATTCTTACAGCTGAGCTGTGAGTTCCTGGAAAGGGAAGCTGAATCCTTGAAAGCACACCTCCATAGCCACAGAGAGCTCCTCGGGCACTGCACAGGGTAGATTTATCTACTAATCAGAGTAGTTTTGCCACAAATGCTTTAAGAAACCTGAACTTCATCTCTGGCAATTGTAAAAGAGATGTTGAGTTAAAACATGTGACATTACGCCAAACAGATATGTTAAAAATTGTGCTTAAAGGTTAATATAATAAAAGTCTAGTTCATGTGAGAGTGATAGAAATATTGATCATAAAAATAAGTAGTGGCCCAGAAATTCAGCTGAGAAGGGGGGGCGAGGGAGGGGAGGGGGAACTAGTTGATATATGAAGAATTTGAGTTGTGACACTAAGATCAATGGCTGTATTTTCACCCAGTGAAGCATGAGAGCTTCAGATAAGGGCAGTTAGTCAGTGAAATACTGACTGACATACCCTTTTACTGTTGGCATTTGGTCTCCAATATTGATCTTGGCTGTCACTGCCAACCAAGTATACTGAGGCTGTATTTATGCTCAGATAATGTTGTGTTCAGTGTTTTATGAATGATTTCTAAAAGCAAGGTGTCTAAGGAGTTAATTCGAGCACCCGCCCTCTTTTATTTGATTTGTTTTTTCACAATGCTCCAAGCCATTATAAACTTTTGCCAATCAGTCAGAAGACAGATAAAATGCTGTAATCCACACAGATTCTTTAAATCCAGAGATTTCTCTGCTGAGAAACAGTATTCTGTAAACAACAATTACATTGTTCTTTGACTGTCAATGCTGGAAACACCGTTCCTGAGTGTGCAGAAGATAGCAACTAAAGTGATTAAAGAACAAATCTTTAGGAGGAAAATCATTATTTCTCGTGTCTGCTTGGGGAAGCTGGAAGAGTTAAATTCAGGGCTTTTGAAAATAATAGTGATATTACAGCAAAACACGTTTACTGAGAGACATGAATCAAAAGTTTTGACATTTTATTTTCCTTTACCTTTTTCTGCTGGCTCCAGCTGAAAATCATCTATGAACAAGATCTTTGGTTCTGCTCTTTTAAAATTAACAGTTTGAGCTGGAGTCAGAAAGGCTGAGAGAATTCTGTGCTTGCTTCCAAGGTGGATCAAGCAAAGCTGAGCCACCTTGGCTGGACCAAGGGTCGAGCTCTTCCTCCACTGCAATTGGACACTTTTGCGTGTTGTGAGTTACTTGCTGGCTGCTTCAAAGACACAGAAGGGTTTATCTAGCAAAGAGAAGCACAACCCAAACCAAACCTTTTTTCTGCCTTTCTCAGAGCATCATCCACAGATTTGTAACTTCTGATTCATTTTTTTTACATTTGATCATACCTCCAGGATTCCCTGTAGTTACCATAGGGAGCAGACCCGGGATGGTTTTTATTGTAGCCTGGCAAACCTTGAACTTCAAGAGAAGGAAAGTCAAGGAAAGAAAGTAGAGCCCAAGCAATGGAATCCCTGACTGCTGAGAGGGTCTGGTGTGCCCGTTCAGAGCTAGACTGGAGGGGAAGAGGTGGCTCTGTCTATGCTGTGACTGCATTTTTGTGGAGAAACAGTTAGTTAGGTAAAGTTATGTCATTTACGCAAGACAGCTTATGTCAGTCTTAGCCTTTGACCTCTTATTCAAGCTCATTTGCTTTCTTATAGGCAAATAACTCTCTGGGATAATCCTAGCCAGCAGAAGAAACATCACAAGAATGAGTAATGAACTTAGAGGCTGGAGACAGGAGAGCGATGTCAGGAGCAAACTGGAAAACTGCATCAAGTTTTAAGAATTAGAGTTTATCACAACAGTAGTTTAAGAACATAACAGTTAAGACAGTGTATTTGCATGCAAAGTTCTCTAGCAGAAGTGAATAATACTGGATATAGCTTAATCCAACAATGCTGTGTCCCAATTCTAGTAATGAAGCTGTGGTTAAACCACTGGGAACTGCCAGCCAACCAATGTCACTTGTTTCTCTGTATCAAATTAGAAAGAACCTTTTATTTGAAAACACAAATTCAATATTGTTTTTACCTCTTTGCTTCAGATTTTGTTTTATACATCCCATAAAATTATGTGCTGAATATCGGATAGGTCCATCACTGGTGGTGCACTTTATGCTGAAGTTGTCTGTCCACTGCACTGGATGCAAAGACTGCCTGTGGTTTGGGTTACGACTGGATGTTTCTCTGATGGGATATTTGAAGTTATGACAATCCTTCATCTTTCAAACTTGAGCTTATACTGTACAGAGCAAGTCTAGAGATGCTGAAAGTTCTAAAAGCATAGGTAATGAGCATTTTAATTAAGCAGAGTAAGGAACCACAGCTGAGATACAGATGTACAGTATTACTGGACAGATCTTTCTCAGACTGGATTGAAGTGGTGCTTCATCTTACTGTGGATTTTCCTAGGGTTCCTGAGGGTACTGTGACCACCTTTTAGCTCAAATATGGTGAATTAATATTGTCATGAATGTAATACAGCATTATGTAGAGAAGCAGAAATTCTAGACATTGGATGAAGCCAGCTGATGTTATTTTTGCATTCTTACCTCAGGGAAGAGAATAAGAAGGTTAAAATTGGAAATTATGATGCTTTACTCATTAAGGCTTTTACAGTTGAAAATGAATCCGGGGTTAGAAGGGATGCCTTCTGGACCATCAGAAGCAGTTCTTAGCACTTTGAGATTTCACCTTTTTCCTGAAATGGGGAAATCATTTATGCATATTATTAGCCGCTTCCTAGAAGACAAGGTATTTTTCTGCAGTAAGCTCGAAAAATGAGACTTTTTCAAACTTTTTGTTTCAGTCAATCGGCTTTGATTTTTAAATAATGAAATTGCTTAGATGTGGGTGAGCAAATCCAAACACCTGTGAAATACATCTGCTGATGGCAGCCAGCAACACACAGTGAGTTCAGTACTGAGCTGATGCTGCTCTGTTGTGAACCCAAGTCAATCAGGATCTAATGGTTGTCTGTTTAAAGCAAGACTTAACATAAAATCTGAATTTTATGTTCAAAAAACATGTTTTCCATTTCTCGCGATGAGGGCTGAGTCCTTTCAGGCAACAGCTTTCTGGGTTCCTGGAAAATTGACAAGAAACCCTTTGGGTTCTCAGTGTCCTTCCATCATGTCTGCAGTCTGCTCTTCCCAGTGGTCCTCTGCTGTCCCTCTGGTCCCTTGCTGTGACTGCTCTTGCCACCATGGCTAGAAGCATCTATCCTGGCCGTGCCCTTCCCCCAGGGAGCCATGTCTCCCTGTTTACAGGAGCACAGGAACAGCCTCAGAGCACACATGTAGCCTGTTTTAGACATTGCCACACTCATGTGCTGGGAATTGGCCTCCTTGGTTCCCTGAACATGTCAGGGGCTTCTGTTCCAGTGACACCCAGTGCAACACCCAGGTTCTCTGTAGTCAATGATCACCTTTGGCCTTGACTCCTTTCTCTTTCTTCTTGGGGGAGATTCGGGGGGTTCACAGCAGTCTGCAAAGACCATAAATCATCAGAACCCCATTACCACAGATTATAAAGGTTTTCTCAGGAGGACAGAAAAGGGGAACAAGGGGGGATATATGGGGCTTTGGTGTATTTGTTGATTTTTACAGTTAAGGGCCCTCTGCAAATGTTCTCTTCAACACTTTTCAAGGATTTGATGCAGCAGGTGTGTCCTGGACTTTGTTTCATTTTCCCTCAATCCATCTCTGTCATGATTTAGAATAGAACAAAGGTGGTCATGGGTGAATGAAACCAGACATTCGAAAAGAAAAAAGGTACAGCACATTTCAGGAGCATTTTATGATGATATGATCAAACAACCTCATACACTACTACTGACCTTAACATGATGACAATTTAAGAGCATTAATGATCTGTATCATCAGCATCTTCATCTGCCTACAGAAAAAAGGCAGAAGCAAATATTAACATAGCTTGTTACAGGCTGACTTCTTTTCTGATTTCAGTTTATTTTGATATTCTAGGTATCCTGTCCACTATTACTGTTCACTGTAGCACCATCATCTTACCAGCTCCACTTAAAATGCATTAAATATTGCACTAAAAAGAGCAATGCTGTTCAGGATTGGGAGTGATTTGAGGGCTGTTTGCAGTATCTTAGTGAGATCAAGCTTGTAGTGTAACCATGTCTAATGACCTTTTATTTCATAATTAAAAACCTGGCTTCTTATGTAAATATATATGCACATACTTACATTTGTAACATGTATGTGTTTGTGTATATATATATATATACACACACACATTTATGCATGTCCATAAACGTGGAAAAGCACGGAGTGCTCCATGTCTGCCTTTCTAAGTGGCATCTGAGGATATATCGTTGAGTTCATAACCCATCATTTCTATTCTCCCAGGCACTGTAAAATTCATTAAGCTAAGTAAAATGGCAAATTACTGGAGTATATAGAAGCGTGCTTGTTTGATTTTTGGGCTCTTGTCCACGTTGCTTACCGAGCAACACTGCCTCGTATTAGAAGGGTCGTGATTTCTGAAGACTCTAATAAAGCAAGTCATATTATGTGTGTCTATTAGAGTGTAGCAAAAAGCCTTTGTTCATTCTGACTGCAGTGCAGCTGACTTAATGCCCTGTTCTGCAGCTGTTCCCTAACTACTACTCACTCCAGTATCTCTTCTGCAAGAACCGGTCTTGTCCATCCTACGGGTTTGTTCAGGAGTGTTTACAGCAATGTCCTTTGAGGTTTTTCCAGCCTGTGACCAGTCTAATGAAACAACTGGACGGTTGCTAGTGTAGAAAGCCGAGGAATATTTTCTGGCAGCAGTTTTACATTGGAGTTTGATAGGCTGGAGTATCTGTACAAATCAGCCCTCAAGGTGTTCAGAGCGCAGAAGCATTCATGAGTTTACTCCTTGCATCTCGAGCTCCCTTGTTGCAACTAAAGAGACGTCAAATCATTTCTTTAAGGGTTTAGGGAATGAGACTCGAAGGACTCAGCTTCAGAAGAGCCTGTCATCTGTTGGTTTGCATTTAGACACCTAAATGAGCAACCTGGTGTTGCAGGCCATTCGACATCCAGCAGACTCCACTGATTTTGTCGGGATTGTTTATGTTGAACACTTCTGATACCTGACCGCATCTTCTGGATGGCTAATTGGGAGCTGAGCATGTTGGCTGTAGCTTGGTCTGGGTGTGCTTAACACCACTGAAAACCCATGCCAGGATCTCTTGTTTTCCCAAGGCAGCTTGTTGGTACGCATGTCAGTGCTCCTGGCAGGCTCCTAGGCTTTGCACGTCATCCCGCTCACCATCAGTCCGCTCTGCAGGTAGTCCTTGCTCAGTAGCTGATAGCAGAGGCTAAAGGTGAAAAAATATGCTTAGAGCTTCTCCTCCTCCCTCCCCATACGCTAAGCAAGGGTGAGGATAAGCAGCTGCCAAGGAATCCATCATTTGTCCTGGTTTGAAACCTATAAATAGCCAGATCATTAAAGGTGTCACTTACAAAACGCCTTTGTCACAGAAGCTATTTATGGTGTGGACTTTGGCTCTGCACAGTTTTCTAGGACTGCCAGAAGCAATGTTAATCTACCTGGGCAGTGAGGCTGGCAGAGCTGCTAGTGATTTCCTCTTCTCCTTTGCATTATTATAAGTTCATTTTGGTGTAAAGGAGTGCAAAATCTGGCCTCATATTTTATAACCAAATAAGAAACAAAACTATCCAATGACCAGCAAAATTTTCATAACAGTGTTTTAGATAGGGAAGTAAAAATACTCCCAGAATCTTTAGTGCTCTTCAAGGGAAAGGAAGGAAATGCACTTTTTATTTTAAAGATTTCACTGAGTTGCTGCTTACTGTCTGGGGAACCAAGAATGCCACAGCCCAATGCCGAATACGTGCGCTTTAAATGAGTTGTAATGAAAAGATATAGGGACAGAGTGTTTGGTGGTTACAGGGCTATTAAGAGACTCAGCAGACCCAGATTAATTTCAGTCCTTTGCCTCAGACCTCTGTTATTACCTTGGCCAGGTTACTCAGTTTGTAAAGGGAGAATTATGCATGGCTATCTGTAAGGGTGTCATAGAATGGTTTGGGTTAAAAGAGACCTTAAAGATGCTCTAGTTCCAACCATAAAGGGACACCTTCCACTAGACTAGGTTGATCCAAGCCCCATCCAACCCGGCCTTGAACACTGCTGGGGATGGGGAACCCACAGGCTGTCTGGGCAATATATTCCAGTGCCTCACCACCCTCACAGGAACTAATTTCTTCCTGATGTCCAATCCAAACCTACTTCATTCGGTTTAAAGCCATTACCCCTTGTTCTGTCACTAGAAGCCTTTGTCAAAAGCCCCTCTCTAGCTTTATTGCAGGCTCCCTTTAAGTGCTGGAAGGCAGTCTAAGGTCTCTCTAGAGCCTTCTCTTCTCCAGTCTGAAGAATCCAGAGCCTCTCAGCCTTTCTCCATAACAGAGGTGCTCCAGCCCTCTGAGCATCTTCATGGCCTCCTCTTGACTCGCTCCAGCAGGTCCTTGTCCTTACAGTGCAGCCCAGGACACGTTTGGCTTTCAGGGCTGTGAGTGCACACTGACGGGTTGTACTGAGCTTCTTGTCCACCAACACCCCCACATCTTCTCCCCAGGACTGCTCTTGATCCATTCTCTGCCCAGCTTGTGCTTGGGATTGGGATTGGGATTGCCCTGACTCACATGCAGGACCTTGCAGTTGGCTTTGTTGAACTTTATGAGGTTTGCATGGGCCAACCTGTCCAGGTCCCTCTGGATGTTCTCCCTTCCCTCTAGCGTGTCAACCGCACCACACAGCTCTGTGTCCTCGGCAAACTTGCTGAGGCTGCACTCAATCCCCTGTCCATGTCACCAAACAAGATGGTTGTCACAATTCTGACACCTGAGAAATGCCGCTCGTCGCTGGTCCCCATTCAGATGTCGAGGTATTGACTGCAACTCTTTGAGTGCCACCATCCAGCCCGTTCCTTATCCACTGAGTGGCCCGTCCATCTAATCCAGTTTAGAGACCAAACTGTTGTGTGGGACAGTGTCAAATGCTTTGCACAGCTCCAGGTGGATGACATCAGTTGCTCCACCCTTATTCAGCAATGCAGTTTTTTAAGGATGGTGTTTCAGTTTGTGAAGCCCCCAAATATGCTGGAATCCTTCATTTTGGACTAGAAAGATTATGGATTAGGTGCTATTATTATTTCTGTAGCTTTTTCTGTAGTTCTAGTGTTAACTGCAAGCAACATGATTTAATTTCAGATCAGTGAGGGTCTCTTCCATTAACCAAAGCCATTTAAATCATGAAGATTTTCTCTTTATTAAAAACACAGAAACGAATGTTACTCAAATCAATTATTACGGAAAAAATGCTTGCTAATCAAGTTAGGAGAGATTCTGCCCATTCCATTGTTTCAGTGATGCATTGAATATGACAGGCCGGCTTAACTGAAGGCAGCCAGTGAGTATATATATATAAAAATATATATATGAGAGAGAGAGAGAGAGTGTGTGTGTGTGTGTGTGTGTAGCACAGCTGATGCTCGCTGAAAGCTTTTGTGTGGTGAACCGTGACATTAATAGTGAAATCAAGGTTTTCTTGCTGACAGACATCAATTTGCCAGAGGCCATCCCTCCTCTCCACCGTCCCTGGCACATTTGTGCACTCACACACACACACGAACATATCTTGTCTGCTGATTTCTGTCAAATCCTATGGATACATGCAATCTCTGCTCTCAAGACATTTGCCAGCCAGCCTCTCATAATGTCTCGTGTGCATTCCTGCAGGCTGAAAAAAAAATAAGTAAGAAGAATTACAGATGATTCAATTAAACTGATATTGTTCACAACAAAAATGAGAGCAAATGCAATTTGGGTCCTGTTCATGTGACTTAATTATCTCTTACCTCCCCACTCCACCCCCTTTTTTAGAATTTAAAAACAATTATGATATAATTGCCAATCTGGAGATCCCTAGATATGCAGTAAATACGCTTTGTCTCACTGAATGCTCTTTCTCCTGATTCAGAAATGGGACCTTATTAAAAATGCACACACACAAACCGCAAAAAAAAAATCACATAAAGTCATCAAATGACCTTCAGGAAATAAAATTCTGTAATGCTGTATACCCAGGAAAGACATACCCATGTATTAAGCGAGTGAATCTGCTAAAGTCATTGAAGATAATTAGCTGTGTGCATTTATAAGATGCGCACACTTTCAACACTTGAGGCAAATCCCTGGAAGTCAATTGAGACCTTCTCTGATAGAGGCGTGGAGGTGCATTTGAAGACCAAACATGCCTTTTTTGCCTGAATTAGTAACGTTTCAAAATTTACTAACAGCTTTTTAATGTGTAATCAGCTTGACTTAATGGGGAAGAAAAAAATCGCGATCATTAGGATGCCCATACTGAGCGTATATATTCACGCGGTGGGAAAGTGCCTTGCAGTATACAGTAGTTTGGAGTAAGTAGGATCCATTACCCATATCTGATGAAGGGCTGTCAGATATGAAGCAAATTTAGAGACCTGCTTGTCCCTTCAGCTATTCATCACTGCTGAGTAGCTCTAGCGGCAGCCAGCGGTATTTTTAGAGAGGAGAATGATACGGAATTTCTCCGTGTGCCGAACATTAGCCGATCCCATTACTCAGAGCTACTCGGAAAGTCACAGCTGACACATCAGCTTGGTGGCAAAGAAGAGCGATTGGCTCACAAGGGAAAACACAGAGGAGACGTCTGAGGAGGGTACATTTGTGGGGACATTGCCACGCTGAGACTTTCGTCAGCTGAGGTCCCGTGTTACTCGGAGTCAGCAACAAAATGCAAAGATAAATTTTGAAAGGTACATTTTCTCAGGATTCTGTGCAATATTGTCCAGGTATGTTGTCACATAATATATGTAATAGTTTGAATAATAAGAGTAATAACTCACTGTTAGCTCCTTAAAGCATCTAGCAGCTGAAAAAAGGTTTGTCCTGAGCTTCAGGATATTTTCAAAATAATGTGGGCAGCTGACTATGAACAAGCTATTTTGCAAACAACCAAAGTCATCTGTATTATTATTTATCATTATTTCATCAAAGAAAATCCATTTAGTTTAATGCTCATTTGACTTGCTTCTCTTTAAGACCTCCAAATCCTAATAATGTGTCGAACACACTCCAGAATGTCAAAATAGTAAATTGTATGTAATTTTCTTTGACAGTAAGTGGATGAGTCCTTGCCAGAATTGTTCCTCTTTACACCCAGTGTGAAGTCATTGCTTTTCTTCTGTCAAGTGATATTTGACTTTTTAAAACCTACTAACAAGAACACCGCTGACCTTCTCGTATCGAATTCAGCTCACTGGGGCTGTGGGGAGCGGGGAGAAGTGGTCAGCAGGCAGTGGCCTTCTGCCTGTTCTGCTGCGGCCCCAGCTGCACGCCAAGAACCAAGGGTGGGCACATGTGCCAAACATTTAAAAGCTGGACGATTCTTTAAAGAATGTCCTTTTTTTTTTTTTGAATAGCTCTAGTACTCACCCCCGAGCGCTGCGATACTGAACTTCCAAAGCTTTGGGCTTACAATGAATAGCATTCATCTTCGCTTCTGGTTCTGATCTTGTAAAAGCTAACTCATGCATGCACAACATGATAGACCATGTTACGCCTCAGAGCCTTTTTCAGAGCTATCATCTAATACATTTTTTATAAGCCAGAGTGCATTCATAGAATTCTGCCTCAAAAGGCATTCGGCTTTAATGGCTGCACTGAAATGTCTAGGCTGGCTACCTCTGCTGTTTGAAACAAAAGGGTAGTGAAAATGTTGACTTTTTTTATAGTAGCCTTTAAATTTCAGGGCTTTTTTTATTAAAGGTATGTTGTTTAAAAGTAGAAGAATGTCTAGAGAAAAGCTTTTTTCTCCTAGTCTTAAATGAAAAGAGTCAGAATTTTGGCAGCCAAGAAGGTGTATGCTCTTTGTGGAAGTGGTTGAGTGTATTTTATACCACATACACACACATGTACTTACCTCTGCAGATAGGCTGATCTTCGAACAGGTTGGATTAGGAAAACATTAGGAGCCAGATTTCAGTGTCAGTCCTGTGATTTAGCTCAGGTTAGCTGCTAACAACAGAAGGGAAGAGCAAAAACGGTTCATGGGTATTATTTTGTAACATGCATCAAAGTACAAAAAAAACCCCCAAAACCCACCAAAATTTCAATTGATTAAGGAATGCTTGAAAATCTATATTTACCCTTATTGAGTCTACCCCAGTAGATGGAGAAGTTTGCAGTCTCACTGAGAAATCGGTTTTCTAAAGAAAATTGGTAATCCGAGGTAAAAAACAGTGCTCTTGAATTTTTCTAGTTCTCTGCAGGCAGGACTGCATTCATTTGGCTTGCTCTGATACATTTTGAAGATTATTTCCTTATGTATCAGAAATTTGATTTAGCAGCTAGAGTTATTCTTGTGTTTGTATGTAACTGGAAAGCTTGTTTGTCTTTAAAATCGGGAGGACATTTGTAGTGGTAGAAAAATTGAGATTTTACCTCCTAATGCTTTCTCGGAGTCTCAAGATAAAAATTCTGTCGAAGTATTTTAGAAAATGCTTTTCCTTTTTAAAAGATACTTCTGAAAGTCTTCAAGATTAAAATTCTGTGAACTGCTGGTTATGAGTGACTCATTTTAAAATCCGAGTTTGGCTCTGTGCTTGTACTTTGAAAATCTGCAGAGATGGAGAGTGTGTCAGAATCTCGGCCTTTGATTCACTTCTGCATATGGGATAGAGAGCGTCTTCTGCTTTGTCTTAAGAAGAATAATTTGTCTTGATGTTATTGTCCTAAAGAGACTTTGAAATAATAGAGTCTGTGTATTTCTGAGTCAAATTGGAGGCTAAGACAAGATAATTGAATTGTGTGTGAGGTATTTGGTGGAAAAATTCATCCAGATTTTATAATATTTAATTATCTAGAGCTGTGTGCAAGTTGCCACACTTTGCTTTGGGTTGGCATCTTGTTGCCCAAAGAAGTTGTTGACAACCCATTCTCTGGAAGTGTCCAAGGCCAGGTTGGATGGGGCTCTGAGCAACTTGGTCTAGTGGAAGGTCTCCCTGTCCATGGCAGGGGTGTTGGAACAAGGTGATCTCTAAAGGTCCCTTCCAACCTAAATGATTCTATGATCTTCTTCCCTGGATCTCATCATACAGACACTTAGGTACTCTGTTCATGGGTTTATTTTGATTCTAACAATGATTGCAAGCAGTCTGACCTTCTGTGCATGTATGTCTTTCCACGGCACTTAAATATCATTTTCCTTGCAGTAAAAGCCCTGGGGGAGGGTCTGACTGGACAGAAAGTTGCACAGGAGTCAGTTTTGCACCCTTGCAGCACAGAAGGACAATATTAAGGTGTCCTAAAAGGGTAGGCAACAGGCCAGGAAAAGGGATTGTTTCTCCATTTGATACCTATGAGTCCACATCTATATACCATGTCCAGATTTGAGCTCCCCACTACAAGACCCTGTACAAGGCCTGCTGGGGGGAGTTTGGTGGAGGGACACCAAGATAATTAGGGATCTGGAATACATGATGTACAAGGAGCGGCTCAAAGAGCTGCCTTATCCTGGCAGAGAAGGGGAAAGGGAAGTCCTAAAGGTGTCCTGAACTACTTATTGACAGGTTACAAACACAACTGAGCAAGACCCTTATTTTTCCCAGAAGTGCACAGAGTACATAGGACTGGAGACAACAGGCACAAGGTGTTAGCATGGAGAGGCAAATTTTGATATAAGAAAATATTTTCACCGTGATGTGGTCAAACACTGTAACAGGAACCCAGAGGGACTGTCCTTGGAGATACTGAAATATCTGCACAGCCCTGAGCAACCTGATCTAGTTGGCCCTGCTCTGAGGGTGGCTTGACCAGGTGACCTCAAGATGTCCCTTCCAACCAAAATTGCCCTGGGAATGTGTGCTGACACAGGCTCTCTCTGTTTAACAACGCAGTCAGGAAATTTGAATGCTGACAAAAGGGAAGAGGTCAGTTCTTCCTGCTTTAAGAACCATTTGTGTGAAGTTAAACCAAAAAACCCCAAATGAAAGGCCCTTGTTTTGAGGTTTGCACAACTTGTGACCCAAAGTGAGCAAGTCAGAATTTTTTGTCACATCCTGCAGAAGCAAAAACCGCATGGCTGTATTTTGCAATGATTGCAGTAGTAATTTGTCGTTCTTGCAGGATATAAGTATTTGTAGCCACATCCATTGCTCTCTGAGTTTGGACATGGAAAAGGAAGAACTTCTTGGCTCCTATGGGATGAGCCAGTGGTGAAGTATGTCTTCAGAATAACTAAATGCCCACCTTTCTTTTTGCTTTTCAGACTGTCAGGACATCTAGAAGCAGATTTAACATATCTAACCTTTTAAAGCTGTAATTAGCATTAATTTCTAGTGCAGTAGTATTCAGAGAGCTCAATCAACTTCAGTCGCTTGATGAATAAACATATGAGAGATCCAGACTTTGTTTCGCCCTCTCCAACAAAAATAATTAATTTGATTGTTAAGCTGCCTGTGCAACTCCTGACAAGACCCACCCCAGTTGGACCTTGTAGGCAGTTGTAGCTGTCTTAAATGTTCATCCTTTGGCGGCCTTTCACAGCTGGTGGAAGAAGAGTTGGCACTACAGAAGGGTGCCTCAAATGTTTTAGGTGCTTCTAGGATATTAAATCTGAGATTTTTTTGCCAGGAAACGGATTTGTCAAAGACCAAGTTTCTATTAGTGTACAAGGACCTGGAATAAGACCCAGGTTTTGAGTCATGGTCCAGAGCCTGTGCTGGTTTTATACTCTCCATCTGCTGTGATCCTGAAGATACTCCTCTACCTGCAACATGATGGGCTGCTTCGTAGGATTTTATCTACGAAGTCTCTTTTCTCCAGAAAAGTGTGTTTTGCACACCTGTATCCCTTCTGAAAGAGGCAGTCTGTCATTCTAGATGTTTTTAAAAGCAGCAGACAGCAGCCTCGCTCAACATTTCTGCGATAATGATGACAACCACTGGAATAATATAAACCACTTACTAATCAGTTTGCAAAGGCAGGACATCTGCTTTACACAATACAGAAGCAAATTAAGGAGGCTTTCACAGTATTCTGAAATTGTGTGTTAGACTTTAAAGAGAGAGAGGGAGAGAGAGAAAGGAACTAATGGTAAATAAATTGGACCATAGCGCTAGTTTTCATCCAGCTGTATGCGGCTCTAAAACAGCTATCTCAGAAAGGTACCTATTATTTATTAATTCAAGATGACTCCAAAAAGCAATTCCTCCATAAATTTCTTTCCAACCACTTTCTAATCTCAGTAAATTCTTGGCAGAAATTATGCTGGGAGAATATGTCCTCAGTCACAGTCTTCACTGTTATAATTCCAAGAGGGTCTTGCCTGTAGACACTTGGCTTTTTAAAGGTTTAAAGGGTTTTTCATGCAGGTGTACCAGGTGTTAGGTGCTGACTTTCAACTACTCAGTCCTACCTTGCATTGCAGAAGGAAGAGGGGGAGTCTGGGATTCGTGGCATCCCAAATTTAATGGGTTTAGTTTGTATGGCTTTGTCAAGGTTCCATCATCTTCCCAGCAGCAGCCCCAAAGCCAGTTCTCACTGCCTCTAAGAAGCTCCATACATCATCTCCTGAGCTAAAAAGTTTAATATTTTTCATGCATGTCAGCACGTGTTCTGAGCTGTAGTATTTGGGCAGGGAGGAGACCAGCTCAGCTGCTGTCAGGGGTTAAGTGTGAGAGTCAGGAGTAAGACAAGTGGGCAAAATTTAGATACAGATGTGATTTAGGATAGGCATTGCACATCAGCTTGGAAGCAGAATACTCTATTTAATTTACTTTCTTGGATATGTATTTCAACAGACAGCTATGTCTGGCAGGGTTTAGAATGTATCTGGACAGAAATCCTAAGACTACTTTTTATCACTGTCTGGTCCATGACAAGGATGCTAGTTTAACCTGTTTCTTATTTGATCTAAAGACTAGTGGGGTTATGTTTCCAGCAGTTAACCACATCAGTACTGTTTGGTTAAGCAAACTCATTTAAAATTGGGAGAATATCAGTCAGAACTACACCTGATTGCCTGGAGAACCCAGTCGTGGAATACACACAGTGCTGTGCTCTGAATGTTTTAGATGGCACGACACATAACCAAAATCTGATGGTCCAGAGAAAATGAGTCCTTTTGGGAAATGCAGATGTTAAAGATCTGAGCACGTTCAGCCTTTAACTGGGAGAAAAATGCACTTTTAAGTTCATCAATATTTCCTTTTTTACTTGGAGCGGGGAATGTACTGATTGGCTGAATTTCTGTAGAAATTGCTGGCTTTGCTAATGTTAAGAGTAACACTTGCCCACTTGAAAGAAAAGGGAATAACCGAATCCATTTGTGGAATGTGTGTATATTATCCCTTTTACTTTTTCCTGGATATGCAATTGCCACCTTCATCTCAGAGTTGGAAAGTTTAAGATATAAAGCAAAACATACCATTGCAAAGGATGTTTGGAGCTCTTAAGGAATTGGTTTTCATTTAAGTCCAAAGTAATGATGTGAAGGTTTTCTTTCATCTGTTTATTTTTGAAAGGTGATGAAATATTTAGTGCACGGTGTTACACTTTCCCTTTCTAGATTAAGTGTTCTGGAGACCCATCATCTTTAAACTGAAATGGCACAGGAGAGTAATAATGGAGCAAGTCTCCACTATAAGCTTTTTCTAAACCAAAAATGTGTGAAAGCTTGGATTTTGGGGAGCTACTTGATGTTTCTCTCAGCTGATTCTCTCATCAGGGGTGACAGCAAAGACTGGTGGTCTTCTGTAAAACTGTGGTCTCCTCTGACGTCCATGGGTTTCATCTGTCTGGAATTAAAAGATATCAGGACTCTTAGTAGTGCTGCACTGCAGCAAAAATGGGCAATTCCTCTCTCGTTGGTGTAGCAGCACACCAGAGCGCTCTGTCTCCCCGTTACTTTAGCATTTGCTGACGAGTGTGGATTCATTGACTCTATCCACACTTTTTACTAATGTAAAACACCACTGCTCTGCACAATACTGTCTACAACAGGCTTAGAACTCGCTGCATAACTTAGCCCAATGATTAAGTTTATTTCATTTCGTGCAGTTCTCTCTTTCTACCTGGAAACAGAGGTATTGCAACACTGCCAGAGCATCTCTGAGAATCACCACTGCTCCAGACACTTCTAGCACCTGCGTTTTGTGAACTCTTAGGTGTGCATTACATCAATACTTATTTTTGGACTAGAGGCCCACAGGGAGCCCCTGGCATAATATTTTTGCAGTAATTCAGGATTGAACTCCCTGTGGTTAGGATACACAAAGATATTCTAGGGATGGCAGCGATTTGTGCCTTCTGCACAGTGTTTCTCAAACCTCAAAATGTCTTTCCCTCAGCAATTTAAAGGTTGCTTTTGGCTGTGACTGCAGGGGAAAAGACATTACTGTTTCTGTGAAGAAGTTAGTTGTGAACATGAAAAAAACTTCAGTAATTTCTCTAAGGGGAGACACCAAACCTCATAAAAATATTGACAGAGCTTATGCATAGCTTTTCTGCACTTTGTTGGCTATAAATAAAATAAAGGTACCCAGATTACATTTCATAATAGAAGACAGGTGAGCTGAAAAATTTATAAAGGTGTGAGAGAATTAAGAATGATAATTTTCAGTTAACATTTGAATGATGTGGCTGTGTTATAAACCATTTAAGGCAAGATGCAAATGAATGCATCTGAAAAGAGAACTTCATGTTTGTGGGTTTACTGTAATCAAGCACAGTATGTATTTGTAGGAGTTGTTAGGGAAATGAAGGTTTCAGGGTAAATATGACTATTCTGCTGAAAAGCTCAAAAATGTTTTAATCAAGTAGAGAAAACAGGACCTTAAACAAATAGGAACCTCGGGGTACTCTTTGGGGGCATGTGAGACCACAAGATCTTGAGTAATCAGGAGGTTCTAAGGCAGTGTGAAGAGCCCCCCAAAATTGGTTTTGTGCTATTGATGTTTGCTGTGGAAAGTCCCAGTTCATTCCATATCTGACATGCTCAACACTCTCAGAGCAGCAAATTTTCTCCCTCATCACAAAAGTTTTGATGAGAAGGTGCCTTAAAAGACATCAGCATGCATGGAAGAGGGCAAGAGACACCGCTGCCTCTTATGTGGCCAGCGAAAGGCCAATGCCAGCCCCAGGTCAGCTTTCCCAGGACTGGGTATGCCCAATGTCTTGTCTGCTGAAATAAATTAGCTGTGTTTGAGGGACAAAAATGGCACTGGCTACGTGCAGAGATGGAAAAACCCAACCCCAAAGCCCCCCAACTGCTGGAATCAGGAGGAGCGGCAGGGCTGGGGGCATCTGGCAGAGCGGCAGGCAGGAGCAGTGGGTGATAGAAAATTCATTAATTACCGTGACAAGTGGAGTTCAAAGACAGGAACGGGAGAGTATCTCCTCCCAGGAGAAGCTGGAAGATAAATATTGCTTCATGATGAGTAAGCGAGGTCGTGGGAAGGCCTCCACTGGCAGATCTAGTGACAGTGCTTCAAACATAAACATTTGTGGGGATACCTTTAAATGCTGATGCTTTCCTCCTCTCTGGGAAAACACTGAAAATAGCATTTTCTAGCCCAGAGCCACTGAGCAGGAGTAAGCAGTTGCAATCTGTTGACACTGTATGTTAAAAGCCACAATCTGTATCTGGCAAGCGAGCGGAGGTTTTGAAGTTGGAGTTGAACGAGCTGAGGTAAATAGGCAGGAATGGGTGCTTTGGTCTTTAATTTGTATTCAGTTTTAATAACACTTAATTGATTTTTGAAGTATTTTTGGAGCTTTCAAATAATTTGTAATGGTCTTTCAGAGCTTTAGATATAGAGCATCATATTTCCAGTTGAAGATTCATTATTTAATTAATGCAGCTCAGTCAAGTCCTGATAAATATGAGCACCATCAGAGCTATTTTTGTTTCCTGATTCATTTCTCCAACAGGACTGAGGAAACATGGCCTTGAACCATGTTTCTAATGGTGAACTAATTTCCTGCTGAATAAAAACAAGGAAGAGAATTATCTGCATATATTCTACCAAGGATTCTACCACATAATACAGAGATTAATAATATCATTACATTTCTCCCCCTTCCAATCACCTTACTTGACTTTACTAAGCTACACACTCTGAAGTAGAAAGCCAAACACTGAACAGAAATAGTACCAAACATATAAAAAGAAGATTAAGAAAAGAAAAATAACATTCTTAGCTCTGTTTCAGCTGTATTGTTTTTATAACCGAAAATCAACCTCTGTTCCTAAACAATTTATACGCTGTTTGTCTATTAGCATTGCTGCCATTTAAAGCTCTCTCCTTTTTCTTCCCTCTCCTCTCACCCCCAGTATTTCATTTTTATACCTGTCATGAAATGTTCGGGGTCAGAAGTCAGCACAGAGTGCATCATTTGTACATTGTGTCTCTCTTCCTCATGTGCCTCTGCTGCCAGAGAAATTGAACTTTCGTCCATTAAAAATCCATTTATTGTGTCTTGACTTCACTGAACTAAAGAACAGGACATTTCATCAAACAGTACAGTTTAAAATCAAATTAAATTGTACTAGTGCCTAGAAAATGTGACATGATAAAGACCCCGGCCATTTAAAAAATCTTTTTAAAGACTTTCCTGATTTCACTTACTGGTACTTCCACACGTCCTTTAAAGTTCAAACTGGTCAGTGATGCAAGGACTCACCATGGGACACCTAAAAGGACCCCTTTCGTCTTTTTTTTTCCCTTTTCCTTCTTTCCATAAAGCAGGTGGGGAGCACTTCTAACAGATCCGTGCTCCCTCAGGTTTGACGCCCGCAAGCTGAGTCTGGCTGTAAGTGGTCCCCACTTGTGATGTCCCTGTCCTTCCAGGTGATCCTGTGTGATGGACATCACTGGCAGTACAGGACTGCCATGTACAGTGATGACTTGTGTTGGAGCACCCTGTGTTTGAGTAACTCGGTAGCAAACCCATGAAAATCAGGGGAGGCAATGCTTGTCCAGCAAACTTCCCCGATGGCCTTTCAGCTGGGTTAAACACATTCCCCCAAAAATGGGGGTTGCATCATATATTCTTCTGTAACAACCTGGTCCCTTTATTGCCATAGGTACCCACAGCTTGTAGGGGAGGGCCTCCCTAAATATGGTTCTTATCCCAGTTACAGTTTCCTCAGTGTTGATGTGCCACTGGAGTCAGAGAAGCAGGAGTTTCGCAGATGGATTACAGAATTAAATTGTGCAACTTGCAGGGCTACATATGTGCAGAGTTTCTGGGAGTCCGGGAGTGAAACCGGGGGCTCAGAAAACACCCGTCTTCCAGACCCCAGTGCACGGGCAACAGCTGGAATTTGCACGGCTCCTTATTCAATTAATATTCAGAAGCCACTATTGCATTTCCCCAAGAGCAAAGAGACAGTAAAAGCAAGCTGCTACGTCTGGCTCCACTGTTTGTCCTCCCCCTTATGCAGTGTTGGGTTGTTTGGTTGGTTGTTGGTAGTGTTTTGTTTCTATTTTAACCTCTTATAAATATGTGTAACATTTGGCAAAGAGGCAACTGGGGACCGAGAAGAGAGCAGCAAAGTGGTGTTTCAGCAGCCAAGAGAGAAGCGTGTTTGAAGTGAATTGCACCAGATTTTTGTTCAGATGGGAGACGCTTGATTTGGTTTTTGCTTGACTTGCTTCCATGCGTAGTGAGCTGCTGAGATGCTTGTTTGTAGTTAAGATCTTTCTAAGGTATGGTTTGGGTTTACAGGCTAATCAACAACAAGAGGAGGGTGTACTACAGTGATAAATATTTATTTGGATATAATGCTCACGATGTTTTAAAAATGTAAGCAACAGATTAAATACAAATAAGTTATGACTGCCTTTCATTTTTGAAAAATGAGGTATATCTTTTCACTTTTGGAGTGTACTGTGCATTCTGAGTGGAAGCAGATTACAAAATGATATTTAGAAAACATAATTTATAGACCCTTCTTTTGTTTATATATACATAAGAGGTGTCCATCCTATTTATGTGCAGAAGGAGGACAGCCACTATGATGGTTTTTCTAGCTCCCAAGCTGCTGAAATAGAAGACCAGGCCAGGGAAAGTATTCCTTTGTGGTGCTTTCTGGACTGAGGCATGGTCTGGCCCTTGAATTGCATGCAGTACACAGGCTCCAGAAGAGCTGATTCTTTGGCAACCTGCTTTTTTTCCCTGCTCAAGACCAGCCCTGGAGAAAGAGAGGTGAAAGAGAGTTAACTAAATTTCATAGCTTATTACTTACTGTCTTCAGATTTCAGCCTAGAAATCATTTATCATTTCTTGCAAAGTATTGACAAGTGGCCGAAAGCTAAAAGGAAGTTGTGGAAGTCGTTTTTAGTTTGCAATCAAAATGAGAAGCTTTGGGCAATCTGGCTTCCTTCTTTTCCTGACCCACCAATATGAGGGCAGTGACAGAGGGAAGCACTACAGTATTTTTTCATGTACTTTGTTTTGTAATAAGTCACCTCAAATAGAAGCTTTTAATCATTCACTCCAACATAGGCTGAGGAGATGCAGATCAACGGTCTTGGCTTCACTGTTTGGCTTTTTGATTTCAGGATTTCCATGCACACCAGTTGCATTATTTTAATGGCAAACTACTACTTTTTTCTGGTACCTCATCATGGTTTAAATAATTGATTTTGGTTTCTATTTGTACCCTTTTTTCTATTTTGACAAATTACTGTTATAGTGTTCAGCTTTATCATTGTCTTATAAATGATATAACAACTGCTTGTGAATGCCCATAAGTTTTTATTGTTGTGTATGAATGTTAATAACACCATTGCAGAATGGTACAGAGAAGGTTTAGCAGAATAACGTTTGCATTTCCTCTAGTAAAATATCGTACCCTAGTACAATTCCTGGATAATAAAGTCATAGATTCTCTTATCTATCTGTGTCATGGTAATGAATCATGTACAGAGCTTCTAAATAGAAGGTGTATGTTACATCTCTGGTATGGATAGATAGAATCATAACTCTTCTACATATTGAAGGGTTATGATTCATCCAATGCCTGAGAAAATTAGTGCCATCCCCAGAAATTCCAGCTCTTGCTTCCCATGATTGAGTGGGTATCATGGGCTTCCTGATCACATATTGCAATATGTGTGTACTGAGCGAGCGGCAGGCACAGAGCTGAAATGCAAAGTGTTGGAAGTTTGAAGCATTTTTGGGCTTGGAGGGATCAATGTCTTGGAGGGATCACCTTCTCTATGTGGGAGAGTCAGGCTTCACTTATGCATAATGGCACCCCCAGGGAATAAATATTACAAAGAAAAATTTATATCATGTCCGATTAAAAAAAAAAATCCATTTCCTCCAAGGAAATACATTTCCTAAATAATTTCCTCCTTTTCCAGAAAATTTTCTGCACGGTGCTGATATCTAGACCATTGAGTAATGTAAGTTTGGACCTCTGGGGTCATCTGCTCCGAACCCTAAATCAAAGCAGATCCAATGAGATCAGGATGCTCAGGGATTTGTCATGCCATCACACACAAAAATTCCAGGAGCAAAACACCAGATTAATTCTTTTAATTCCCTCTTGTTAGTAATATGTTGTTGTCATACTTTGCTTCTTTGTTTTAGTTTGAGAGGGTATTAATGTGCGCCTGAATGGGATTAAACACGTATAAATCTTGCAGTGACCGATGATTTAGGAAATAGTTGTTTCTTCAGCTAGGAGGTTTTACTCCCGAAAAATGCTCCTAGTACTTTTTGAACGCTTAGTCAAAATCTTAGCTTTAAAATTAGGTAATAATATATATTTTGCTAAAAGTCTATCAAGCATTAATTTCAATCACTCTTTAGAAGAACGCAAAAACCTCAATGAGACACCTAACCAGGAATGAAAGAATGAGTTCAGGCACTTAATGTGTTTAAAATTCCTGCTTATTTTGTTGTGGGATGGCAGGAATGTGGGACAAATGAAAAGCCTCGAGTCTGAATCAAACCTGATGCAGGAGAGGGGCGAGATGGCAAGGCAAGAGTAGGATGAGGCATGGGAAACCATGGCACAGCTCCTGCCCTTTTCCTTCTCCATTCCCTAGAAAGCCAGAACTGTGACAAAACAACCCAAAACAGCAAAGCCATGGGAGGTTGCACCCTGCCTTTCACCTTTTATCTTCCCTGGCCCACTTCAGGCAATGGAGAGTTCAGTGTTTGTGTGGTTCTTCTCTCCTAGGAAATCTCAGCAGCCAGGAAAACAATCTTAGCTCTTTTAACACTAATGAAAGTTGAAGGCAGTAAACAAAATCATGGAGTAAATCATCCAGTGCTGACATGTCTTTTGGAAGCAAAGAGCCTTTCATTCGAAGATGTGAAATAACATTTCCGTCGTGTTTTTGCTCGTCTGATAATTAGGAGTGATTTAGGACGGCAGCGAAGGTGCCTCTAATGGGCACCTTGTGGGTCTTAATAAAAGGAAGAATACATTAAATGTAGTGATTTGTGATTGGGCTGATGGGGTTAATATTTTCTTAGAATATAGCTGGCCATTTTTCTTCCAAGTAGCAATGTAATGTAATTATAAGTACCTTAGTAGATGGACTCAATTGCTCCTATCATGAAAATTAATTTCAGGAACATGCTGAGGCTTTCTTTCGTTTCTCCTTTATTTCCTACACTGTGCAGGGGGTAGCAGACACATACAAATGAAATTATGTTTGAGCAGACCTCACAGAGGCCTGGGCACTTCTTGTGAACGACTGAAATTGAAATCGGTGGGAAAGGAGAGCATTTCTTTTTACATTCCTTGACATATTTTGCACCTGTAAAACTCCCAGTTTTCTCACATGCTCTTTCAAAGCGCTTGACAAAGCTAGACACATATCTCCAAATTATAAGAGGGAAAAAAGAAATATGCTGAGTTTTCCCAAAATGTTTTCTCGGAAGTAACTGAGCTATGATTGCAGCTTTTCCAATAAGTTTAGCCAAGCTTTATAATCAAGCTTCTTCAGCACATGTAAATGTTCTTGTATTGTAGAAATGCTGTAGTATTTCTAAGCACTCAAATACATAAATAATATTAATAACGGTCTCAATAATAATCTTTTATGTTTTCATTTTAAATGCATGGCAAAATATAACAAAAAATATAACTGGAATTTATAGTCTTGGGATATAAATTTCTAAATTTTTGTGCTAAGTGAAAGTCTAATATATAGAACAGTCGCAAAGGTTTGCAAAGAAGAAAAGGACAAAAATCTGCGCTTAGTTGTATTTTGAGCTTTCACAAGTAACTTTAGCCTTGAAGAACTTAATGAAATTAAATCAAATAGGACTCTCAGACATTGCTCTGAAAACATACACAAATATCGAGAGATATCAGCAACATGAAAGTGTTGGATTGCTGCTGTGTGGTTTGAAACCTTAATTACCAATACTCATTAGCAGATATACATCTGACCCATTCGGATTTAAAGCAGCTAAAAATAAGCCTTAAACCCATGGAGGAAGAGGAATGTACAACAGAACGAAGTAGTGAGTCTTGATGTGTTTGAAGGCAGTTCGTTGCAGGCTTTTGAACCAAAAGCAGACCCCCAGGGTTGGGGTTTGTAGGTGTGAAAGTGGGTCTCAATTTCAGCTGATGGTGTCAGTCCATATTTGGGCAGAGTTTCCATGGCAGGTTTTGTATCAGTTTTACAGACCTTGCATTCTTCAGAGAATTTGCTGTCTGTGCTTCCTAAGTATTAATATTTCCTGTTCCTCTTATTGCAGGCTATAAAGTGTTAATGAAAGGAAAAGAAAGTCTGGAAATTCCTTTCCAGAGAGTCATTTGCATGGTGAGGGAGGGAGAAACACAAATATACTTGCAAGTCGAGGCAGAGCTATGCTGGAGTTCATCATTCCCTTTCCTTTGGTTTTCTGGAGAGGTACTTAATGGTGTTTGAACATGACTGTATAGTGCCATTAATGTAACAATTTTCATTTGTACAGTGCAACAGCAGAAAGATAATCTCTCTGTTAAGTACTTTTCCTTTATAATCCCTGGAGAGTCAGAACTCTAAAAGCAAATATTGTATTTACCATAGACTGTAAAAGGGAAGAAATGAGGCTAAAATGCAAAGCAGCAGGGATAAAATAGAGTTCCTTTTGGATGTCTGCAGTGGTGCTATGAATATACATATACTCACTGTTATGCTTTTTATATTATCTCTAATTTGAAATAAACAACATGATTACAGATTAGATCAATCATGGCTTCAGTATTTCTGGCCAAAGCAAGAAAATCCTGGATGTGCTAGCTAGCAGTGTAATCGAAGCAGAGATTGTTTCACTGTTGGTGATTTGTTTAAGGATTTTAATTTACAGTAATGAGTGTTCTTCTCTGCATTGTAACCTGGCTCCCCATGTCTCCCTTTGGAAAACAGTCGCTGCTTGTATATACCAGTGGAATGATGATGCAAGGCACTAAACAACAAAACAGAGCAGTTGAATGCTGCTGCCTGGCATCTCTTCCAGAATAGAACTGAGTGGCAAAATTGATGCCTCGCTGTCCTTACTTTGATTTGCACAGGAGCTCTGATGGGAGAAGAGCCGCTGTTGGCGACTGGGGGATATGGAAGCAGAGCATCTCTCAGAATTCATCGAGTAAACAGATAACCAGTTCGCTCCAGAGGACAGCTCTGCCTTGGCTACTGGAAGGATTGAAGGATGAGATGACTTTTTCCTGCATGTGACTCGTGTGTTTCTTCTTATGAAGTTAAGCAAAGGAGCAACATGCGGTGGCAGCTGGAGAATATCACAGGTGCTTGAAAGCAATTTGACAAAAACAGTCAAGAGAAAAGAGACCAACAGTTTACAGCACATTTATTTTTGGGTAATAGTTATTCAGACTGGAAGGGAGCTGTTGGGAATTCAAGCAGTGCTCAAAAATGATAAAACATGGTGCTAGGAACCTGATGTTCAGCTTTGAAGTTGCTGTCACTTAATCTGGTTTCGGAATCCTGCCCAGAAATGATGCAGTAATAAGGGCCAGCTGCCATGGTTGCCTTTCTTATTGGTGTATTTTTAGTGGAATCATCAGTTTAATGATGAACAAATGCATTAAATGCAAATAAAAGGTGTGTTAAGGACAGCTCAAAAGAGAAGTGATAGGAAAAAAGCCCTGTGAATACAAAGGGAAGTGGAGGAATAGGGGGTAGTGTAAAGAAGAAAATTTGGTCAAACTTACAGAAAGTTATTTCAGTGTCCAGAAAAATAGCTTTGGTTGCTTTCTTCAGATGGAAAAATGATGCCTTTTCCCTTCAGTTCCCTCCAGGGAATGGAAGCTTTCCATGCTTTCAGTGCACATCTAAGGAGCTTGATGGACTTTCTCTTTGAGGTGTCTGGAAGCCTCAGCCATATGTCAGGGTCGTCTTTCTTGTGGGCAGCTCACTTGGTATTGAGAGTAAAAGTCTGTTATTCAGACTCTTATTCCTGCAATCCAAAACTGGGGATTTTTGTCTGAATTCAGGGAGTCCTGCAATCAACAGGATTTTATTATTCTTTTCAGGAGGCTATTAGACTGCCACTGCTTGAAACCCATGCTTAGTTTGCTTGTTGATAGTTCAACAGTAATTGTATTTACGGTTCATTTTGCTTGGATGCTCGTGACTCTAATCTTTCCACAGTGTCAGTGGTGCAGTTCAGCTCTGATGTACGTGTTCATCATCCTGCTAAATGGAAAATCCCATTGCAGTTATGATTTCTGTCATCTGTATGAGAGTTAGGAGAAAGGATGTTGTGGATGTTCTGTGGAAAAAGAGTGGGTGGTATGAAGTAGAAATACGGGTTGTGACCGAATCCTCAATCTTGTCCAGTGTGTAACTGTAATTTAGATGTGAATCTATACACATGAAACATTTAATCATATAGGGTACCTGTGTTTGCTAAAGGAATGAGGTGTTGGTTATAGAAACACCAAGGTGTTGCCCAATCCTACTGGGAAGTGTAATAAATGATACGGAAAGCTGAAAGAGACAAATCCAAGTAGCTGCAGTGTTACATACTTCTGTTTAATTTTTCAATGAGACACTTAGAACGACATCTTTTCTTTTACAAATGCCAAGGAGAAGGATTTTCATAGAAAGCACTGCAGAACAACGCAAGTCTTCTATTTCACAGGACTTTGCACCAAGTAGGAATATTAGTTGGCTACTCAGAGGGAAGTAGAGCAGATGAATTAAATCTTCATTTTGTTTCTGTTGAGCTTCAGCAACTGAACTTTAATGCTTTTTAATTACATTCCTTACCTAGATGGTGAGAGGGGCTATATTAAACCACAAATACCTTAACTCTGGGGCTCATTTGTTGCAAAATGAACACCATCTCCTTTAATTCCCCATTTCTCTCTCTCTCGGCTCTTACAATATTTGCCTTGTACTGATTCCCCTTGCTAATTGCAATCCATCCAGCGCTGTGTTGGAAAGAAACATTTTAGTTGCATGATTTAATGCTTTTAAGTTGTCTTGGCTTTGCTGACTCATTGGTCAACCTTGAAAAATCATAGCAGTGCAAGCATTGCAATGCCAGCAGAGGACTAGCAGGTTGCGCAGGGGACTCTGTTACTGATTAGTGTCATTTTTTTTCTGAGTTGAAAGAGCTATTGTGTTTAAGGCCATGAGATTTAGAATTAGGAGTAATTAAAAACCAAGGCTGCTGCCTTTATATTTTTTTAAATATGAAGGGCCCCAGGAGTCTCTGTAGTCATTAGAAAATCCTATTCTCGTGCTAAGCCTGTCCTTATAAGCAGTTCTGTTGTTGGCTTTCCTGAATGTAAAGCGGGATCTTGTTGGGAGTAGATGATGAGAGGGGGGAAATATCGCAAAGGCAGGGGAGAAGAAAAGTGGGTGTGGGTGTGTGTGTGGGTGTGTTTGGGGGGTGATATTTAGTGGTTGCGTGGCTGCTTTGTAATGTGTCCTTAGCAACTGGCTTTCTACTCTAATGGGAAAAATAGATGGTGGGAAAGCATTCAAGGAAAGTGGGTCACATTTGATCCATGACCTAAAAGGAAAAGTGGGGGCAGGGAATAATCAGCTCAGATCATTAATGAGGTGAAAATTTATCCTTATAAAGCTCATTCATCGCACTGGGCAAAATTGCTGTCCTGGTGTCTTGGCTATGTGATCGAAAACGCAGCTCCCACTCTCTGAAAACACAACAATTGCTCTGTGGCTTTGTATTAAAAGAGAGGGGGAAAAAAAGAAAAAAGTTGTTTGTTTTAAACACTCTCCAGTAACACAATGATTAGACATGACAGTTTGGCTGTGGGGCCTTCCTTTCAGTTCAGGAAAATGTAGAACAGAGCTGAGCTGTCCTTTCCTAGTAAAAATGAGGTCATTTGTAAAGCTTTGTGTACATTTCTGCAGCACTCGTGGAACAGAGCTCACAAAAACAGCTCTCCTGAAGCCTCATTCCTACCTCCGCCAGTGCTCCCATTTTTAAGAAATGCAGGCCCATTGACCACATAAGATGAGGAATCAGAAGCTGTGATTTAGACGAAATGGCTCCTCAAGGATGTATAGTTTTGATTTAACTGTCAGTGCACTGCCGTTGCTGACTCCGAGCTTTTACAGCTGCGTGTGGCTGGGGGGAAGCTCCTTGTAATCTGTTCCTTCTCCGTGCGAGCTGTGTATGCGCTCTGAAACAAGCAAAAGTACTCTGTCAGCCCTGATTATTCTCTCTGTTACATATACAATGTATTGTATACATTATATTTGCTAATCCCTGTTGTTCATAAAAATGCCCCAGGCAATTAAAATTTATTGCATAATAATTTATTTTAATTTTTATAATAATTAATTTAACAGCTAATACTAATTTTCATACCCAACTATTTTTCTCCTACCAATCAAATGCTATGTAGCTGCTAATATTTCAAGGTAGTTTTAATTAATGTCTCAGCCCTAGTGCAAGTCTATGGAAGAATGCATCATTGAATTAAATAAGAAAGGATAGCAAGGCATCTACTGGATAAATGCCTAGAAAATATAGAGTAATGCAAGATGTGAGCTGGCACATTAGAGTTGCATTCCCTTCTACCTTGAAACTTCGGGGAATGCATTCCCATTCTGTCCAGGAAACCCCCCAGACTCCCTGACCTTCTTAGCAGAGTAGCAAATGTTTCAGCCAACTGTATTGATATTCAGCCCAATCATGGAAAGACGGAAGCACAGACAATTAAAGGAGCATTAAAGATCTTGGGCTCATTAATGAAGGCGCTTGGTAGAAACCAGTAAATTAAAAATTCCGGACTTTGTAGGCTGAGTGAACTCAGACCTGCTGTGTCCCCTTCTCCCCTTTATTTCTTGACTGTCTATTAAAATAGTCTGAGAGTTCCTGTCATGTTTCCTAACATATGAAAATAGTAGGAAGACATCTGGGCTTACAAATAAAATTAGGTCTGCTACTTAGAAAGCAGGCAGCATTGTTTGGGGCCTCAGAGATGCTCTTGGAATGCAAATAGTAATAGTGGCTTTGGAAAGAACTTTACTTCTGCTGTATTTCATAATATTCAAACACTGCCTTTAAAAGAAAAATTAGAATTGCATCAATTAAAAATATATCTATCATAAAAGGGTTTTTTTTTTCTTTAATAACATAACGGTTTGGCATTTATGTAGTGGTTTCCTCTGAGTGTTTTAGAATTTTTTGTTGGGGTGGGATCATAATTCAAAGGTGAGGGAGATAAGCACAGCAAAGGGAAGAGACTTAGAGTGTGGCTGAGAAACAGCTTTTTTTGTTGCATAGTTCTCTGCTCTTTACCGTCAGACACTCTTCCCAGCTTTGTTCTTCTATTAGATTTCATCTTCTCTGAAGGATGGTTACAGCAAGAAAACTGATGTGCCTTAAAATAATCTGTGAGTAATACCCCTCTCAATGAATTTGAAATTGCTCGAGTGAAGCTCTGTGCTCAGTGTTGAGAGCTGACCTGCTGCCCAGCTGGTGGCTGCCTATCCTGAGTGATTGTGTGGGCACAGGGCACAGATATCCTTCCCTGCCTTGGACCAGAATGAGCGCAAATCCACGGCTCTCCAGTGGTGGCAGTCAGAATGAAAATTCAGGCTTCGTCGTTTCTTTCTCCATATCTCTTACTTACAGTGACAAGCTCAGCAGGTTCAGCCTTCAAATCATTAAAATAAATGCTCATATTATTAAAATCCCATATTTGATGCTTGGATTCCCCTTGGTTTCTTGTATCAGGCAGCTGAGACCTGTGAGCTTCAAGCCTGTATTCTTCCATTGCCAGCATCCTGGTCCCTCCACCTGCCCCGGGGCAGGTTCTTCCCTTTTTCTGTCTGTTGAGAGAAGGTGCCGATGACCATACAGAGAGGGCTTATATGGAAAAACAGTTGGAAAAGGGCTAGAGATCTTAGGGAACCACATGGTGTTACTAATCCTCCAGCTTTCCAAAGACTTGTCATCACAAATAAGAGTTTTCCACTTTCAGGGGCAGGAGGGAAAGAGAAAAAAGAAGGAAAGAAATTAACCCTGTGGTGTGATGACAGAGATTTCTATAAATCACACTGCGTTTCACACTACTGCTGACAGCCAGCCAAACCTGAGCTGGCCAAGTTTCCACAGGTCAAGTATGTTACAGGGAGCTTAAAAATATATCCGCAACGGTTTAACTACCTTTTCTCTCGCACAAGGCTATTGGAGTTAAGAGTATTTGTAAATTATGGGGGGGTCAAAATTATGTGGATGGTATTCCTGGATTTTTCCCATCTCCTCTTTTCCCATTTCCTCTGTAAAAGTGCCAGCAAATCTCTAAGACCTGGGTTCATTTTTGCTGGTGAATAAAACCTCCAGAGCAAATAAATATCCACTAGGATAAGATTTTGTCCAAAGAGTACATTTTAGAAGTTATCTCATCCTTTTAAATTTTTCCTCCTGCAATTATTTATGATGGCCTTAAAAACATGGGGTTTTGGCAACTTTTCAAGCTGTATTCTCCTTTCCATTTGGCAAAACAGTTCCGAATGGCAGCTCTCTTTTGTTTTCTCAATGCTGCATTTGCACAGAGTGCCCTTCAAACTCACAATTAAAAGATCTTTGAAGTCAGATGTGCCCCCATAAATGACTGCCATATGACTTGGGAAGTGTGTGTACATATGTGTGTGCTAGGGCGTATTTTTGTTAGGATTTTTCAGGGTATGTTTATTAGGAAAATTTAAACCAGTTTTTCTCATTTTGTTTGTTTGAATGATGCCTTTAAAAGGGGAGTTGCTCCTTTCCTAATTATGTGTAGTTGTTTATTTTCTTGTGAGCTTCAAAAGAACAGCACAACCAGCAGAGCAAAATATCTTATTTGCAATAAAAGAGAAAAAATATGAGACTAAATTAAATCTTAAACTATAATGAGGGTTTACTTTAAAAGCTCGAATTTGTTGTTGACTACTTGTCTGCTGGTGCTACTGACCTTTTATATAGCAGGTCTCTCTTTGGACGTAAAAGTAAAACTGTTCGTAACCCAAAATACAAAGGAAAATTAATCCTTTGAAGATGCTAGAAAACACATTGCAATGGAATTTAGAGATTTCAACAAGTGAGGAATTAAGACAACTTGGCCTGTTTTGCAGCGCGTACAATGCGTTCCACACGGCATTTGGTTTTATTCATTAAAAATTGCTCAGTATTCTGCCTTCACATCCCATTTCTTTTCTTTAATTTACATATCGTGGTTGCATGTCTGGTGGGACCTGGTGCTGCCACCACTTGGCCCTGGCAGGAGCGTGTAAGTCTTGCCCGTCTGAAGTTGAAGCCAGACTCAAGTTTTACTTATTGCTCTGTCTTCCACGAAGCTGGCAGGGGTACTTGTGCTCCTACATAGAATGAACTACCACTAATATTAGGTTTTAGATGTTTTCCCCCTCCCCCAAAAAGCACTAGAGTGAGTTATAAGTATGTTGAAAACTCACTGGGGAAAATCACTTTCTAACTATTGACATTTTAATAGCAATCTAATGAGGTACTTAGATTTTTCTCGTTTGTTATATTGAGGAGCAGTTAGAAAAGAGTCAGAGAAAGGGAAACTTTCGGATTTTTTTAAGCTTCCTTGTAATACAGTGTAGAAAAAAAAACCCCTCTATTGATTTTGTTGTTGTCCAGCAATCTGATCGGAGCTGAGATCTGCTCTGCAGAAAGACTGGGCACTTTTACAACTCCCTTTTCTGCCCCCTAAAACCTGTCTGGACAAAGATGACTTCTCCCTGGAGAACTGGGAAGTGTTTTCCAGACAACATTCATGTTTTCCTTTACTAAACAAGCAGAATTTAGACGAGGTAGGAGGAACAGAGGTGTTTTGAAGAGAGGAGGGGGAAAAAGAGCAAAACAACTCTGCCTGCAGTCCCACTCCCCTTGCTGTATTTTTCATTGAAATGGCAAAGTCAGCTTGTTTCCTGTCCTACATGCAGATTTTTGGTTGAGCTACAGCTTCATGAGATTATACTTCCCAGTAACATTTGAGAGTTTCCCCACAATTCCTGAAGTTTTCCCTGCCTACATGCTTTAACATCAAGCCTTTGGAAGGATGAAGATTTTCTTCTTTGTTTGCTTGTATGTTTAAGATTTCACCTTGCTCTGCTGCTGAACCAAGCCTGATCCTGATTTTCAGTTTCATCATTTAATCTGTAGCCCCTCTAACACTCTTCTAATACCAGAACCTTGTTTTCAAAGATGGAGGAGGAGGAGATGGGAGGATTGACACCGCCTGAAAGAGTTACACAGGCAGGCAAGGGACTAAAATTCCCAAGGCCAAATAGTGGAATGAGGAGAAGACCAACCTCTAGCACCTCTTGGTTGTCCAGACAGAGGCAATACTGCCTCATGAATAGGCAGTGAATATCTTAGCGCGTTTTATCCACCTGCAAAAATTTCTATGTGGTTCTCTGGGGTAGGATTGCCCCACTCCTGCCCTGCTCCTGGCTTCTGATAGGCTGCCAAAATGAACCCTCAGGTGCAGGAGTAGTCAAACTCTTTTGCCTTCCCTTGGCAGGGTGGAAGTCCACCCTGGCCAAACGAAGAGCTTGACTCGTTGAAATAAAGCAGGATGAGCTGCATTTCCTTCTGTTCTGCAGAAATCCTCTTTGTCACCTCTTTGACCTCCAGTTCACCAAAACCTTTCCATCTGTCGGAAGAAAAAAGTTGGCTACAGCCCTTCACAGATGACTGGCAGCTTCTCCAGGTTTTACAGGCTTGGTTAACGCAGAAGCAGATCAAGTCCACGCCATGCTGTCGTCTGAAGTGCTCACGGCTGTTGCCCCGGCAGTATCACGTTAAACTCATCGTGTATCAAGATGTGGTGGAGCAGCCACCCCGCCCTGAGCACGAACGACACCCGAGAGCTCGGGAGGCCGTGCTGGTGTGTGCGCTATTCGTGTTTCCACTGAGGTCGGCATCTTTCTAACAGCCCACTGCAGCTGTATTTGCGCATTATGAAATCGCAGCTTCAAAGTGCCTGGTGAAGCAGATCCTCCCAGCCCCGCGCTGCAAGGAAACAAGAGTCACACCATGCAGGAGTGTGTCTGCGTGTGTCAGCAAAGTGCCTTTTCAGCCTGATAGCTGAGTGCAAAAATTTCAAGAGGAATCAGGAAATTAAATTTTGAATCCCCGTCTCTTCTGTTTGTTAGGGATTCATCCTTTCACATAGATGCAACGTTCCATTGTGTGTCTTGTGTCATCTATATACACAATTTCATTTTAATTTTTTAATATTGTCTTTCCCTGTTGTTGGGATTTTTTTTTCTCTCTTTTTCTGGACAGGTTATACATATGCTAATAGAAATATGCCTATTATTTGAAGCATAGTTCTGCTTGTCAATGAAGCTTCATTAACACCGTTATCACTGCCTGACATTTATCTTATAATTTTCCAGAGTTGACTGTTACATCTCCATGGAAACCCAAATTGCAATTGAAACAAGTGAGATAATAAAGGCATCCACAGAGGATTGACAGTATGCAAGCCCACAGTGTTTGCAGGCTACATTTGTTTATAGTTCCTTAGATAAATCCCTTGCAGTGGAGATTTTTATTACCTGTCTCCTATCTTTCCATGACTACTGCTTATTGCAAGGTTTAGAGCAACGCTTTTTTTTATTTTGCTTTTTAATTAGAGCAATAAATTTTATTGGACTCAGCAAGGGAGGCATTGAAGATGTAAATTCTAAAGTGATTTTTCTGGAATGAAATATGAAGTTTATTATATATGAATTTGGCACAATATAGACTAAGGCATTCTTATGTTGATTTGCTGGGGGGTTTTTTAAGGAGCCAAAACTTAGGATCATGGACTCTTTTGATTTGCTGACTCTTTCAGTATGCAAGAAGGATCTCTTTTTTTCCTGTACCTAAGGACTTGAGCTCTCTTAAGTTCCTGACTCTAAATCAATTTAGATGGTGCCTCAAAGCAAAGAGTCATGAAACTGGAGTGGGTCCAGAGTGAATTAATCTGAAATTAATTTGATTTTGAAAGGCTCCATCTGGCTGTGTTTGGAAAAGGCATTTAGACAGATATATAAACAAATGATCGTCTGTATTCTATATGCCAGATGTGGTGTCAAAAAAATGAAGAAATGGTTTTAAAAAAAAGAATCAGCTGAGGGGGATTTTGCTATAATGATGCTCCACTTGTTGAAATCACAATTGCATCACACTTTGGACAATGATCTTTTCTTACATTCAGATTTTGTAAAAGGGGAGAGCATGGCTGAGCTTGATAGGATTTTTTGTTTTAAGTAAGAAAATTGAATGTCACAGCTTGCTCTAATGGTCTATTTGAGATCTAACCAAAACTGGCGAAACAAAATTGGCTGCGCCCTTAACACGAGCAGGGCTGTGATCTTCCATTCCCTTTTTAAGGAAGCTATTTAGGTAAAGCAGCCACGGGCCTCCTTCTCTTTGGACATGGCTTTTGGGCCCATGAAAATCATTCCCTGCGCTTTGTGGAGCTCAGCTGGGACCAAGCCTGAGCGCGTGTGTACGTACAGACATAAGTGCCAGTCTTGAAAAACACCAGGCTGTAAATTACTTCTTACAATAATCGGTTAATTTTAGCACACAGAAATAGCTGCATTTCAAAACTAACGTTTGGAGAACACTTTTCCCATGCCCTCCATCTCAACTCCAGGACAGAGTTTGCCATAAACTAGATAAGACCTTGCAAACTTCATAAGAACTTGCAGATAATTGCCAGCCTGGCTACGAAACTTGGTGAAATAGTCATGTCAGTAATTATCAAGTAAAAGAAAAAAAATTTGAAGCCTTCATTGATGTCTTTGAAGTTTTTTGGAGGGCAAAGGAAGAAGGGAATTGAGTAACAACTTTGTAAATTTGGAGCAGTAAGTGTTTGGAATGGGAAGAGAGACTGAGGTTGTTGAAAAGAAAACAGATGGTCCTACGTGTCCTGAATTTTAAAAACCTGGTACTATTCTAATTCAGTTGTTGACATGTCACAAATACATAAGCATTTGGGTGTAATCAAATACCGTTGTGCTTTTTAAAAAAATAATACCGATAAATGTTTCCTGCCACACAGAAAGAAGAAGTGTGCTTCATTGCAAATGTGTGTAATCAGCAAGGCAAGGCATTAATAATCCACGCCATTAATACTGAGCAGTCAGCTACTCCAGGCTCAACTTCATGTGAAAAAGTGCACCAATCCGTGCTCCAAAACTATAATGTAATTATTCAGGTGCATAAGCTCTCTCTCATGTTACTGTCCAGCTTACAGTGATGCAGAGAGAAAAAAAACCCTTTTCAATTAGAGTCCCTTTTAGACAGAGCACAGATATTAATGCCTCAAAGAGATTACAAGAAAAAAGTTGCTGAGAAGCACAACAAGAGTGGAACAGTAAGTTGCAGTACTCGCCGTAACAGAGGTTAGTTAAGACACAGACAAATTATAAATTAGAAGCCTTTGTTAATGCTAAACTCTCCAGGTCAAAACCAGATGTGCAGTTGCCCATCTGGGAGTTGGTCAACAGAAAACAGATATTTAAAAGTCATGACTTAGGTATTTGTTGAACTTTTCACGGGGCTTATGGTGATAGAACAAGGGGGGAAAGGCCTTAAGATGAGAGAGGGCAGGTTTAGTTGGGTATAAGGAACAACTTCTTTATTGTGGGGGTGTTGAGGCCCTGGCACAGGTTTCCCAGTGAAGCTGTGGATGTCCCATCCCTGGAGGTGTTCAAGACAAGGCAGGATGGGGCTTAGAGCAACCTGGTCTAGTGGAAGGTGTCCCTGCCCGTGGCAGGGGAGTTGGAACAGATGCTCTTTAAGGTCTCTTCCAACCAAAAGCATTCTGTGATTCTCTGTCTTAACTCTCATGGGACTTTCCTTAGAAATGCACCTACCTTATACCTGATGAACATAGACCCAATCTTGTTTAAGCATTTAATGTACAGAACAAATTCCGCCCAGAAAGCAAAAATGGGTGGTTGCCTAAGCTGAGCTTTATGTTGCAGAACATTATTGTTTAGCAGACCTCATCAAACCTTGAACTAATTATATCCCAAAACCTACAGCAGCCTGGAAGAACAAGGGCTGGGGCTTACATAGGCTCTTAGTTTACACCTTCAAGTACTTGCTTTTAGTCATTCTTATCATGTATCCCAGAAATTTGTGATTCTTGTCTGTACTTGAATAAGAGGGGAAACAAATTCAACGCCGTCAGGGTGGGGTGGCTTTGACTTTCTTCAGCCATTTTAGGGCAGGCATCTGTCACTGGCTGTTGAGCTTCTACTAGTTTCAGTTTAGTAAAATCGATAGGCCGCTGTAGGCAAACCCTTAAAGGTACTGAAAATAAGCCACTGTAAGTTTTATCAGCATAAACAAAAAGACGCTGCCCAGTTCAGACTTGTACAGATGGTGTGTTTAATTGTTTGCTTCCGCTATTAGATGGACTAGCAGTGATATTTAATTGGTTTCCAAAATAGAAGACTCTAAAAAAAACAAACCTCTTCCCCTCCCTGTTTGCTTTCACTTCTGTGCTCGTTCACTCTTGTTTACATATATTTTAACTTGTATGAGTTACTCCACTCGCAGCACATGCACATCATTAAGAACTACTGCATGTTCTATAAAATAATATGCTTGATAAAAAATAAAAAATAAGTCCATAAAGCAACAGTAAGAGTTGAGATAGTCTGAAACATGTAGGACTTTTTTTTTGTTAAGGTGTGTTTGCATGTAAGGGGGGTTTTATTGAAGGTGTTGTGTAGCAGATGTACAAAGCTTTTGCAAAGTAAGTCACTTGACTCTATGGTTTCAGGAAGCATTACTAACAGCACAACATTAGAATAACATCTTTTGGTAGGTTTAAACGTGCACACAAGGGGTATCCAGGGTTTAGGTTGAAACCCTTGCCTTAAATCAAACTGGTTTGTAATAGAGGTGGTGCAGGAACACAGAGGCTGAACACCTGAAGAGCCACCTGCCTCTGGAGGTGAATATTTAACTTTGGGGAGCAGAACTCTGAGAGCTAATTTTAGGAAGCTGAGAAGCCTTAAAGCACAAAGGAGTGTATGTGCTCCACTGTGCACTTCCAGCATTTTAATGTAGCTCTTACTACGATTTCCTTTTGTATCCTTGATTTCTTTCTGTGATACTGCTGAGGAATCTGCATCTATACCTCTAAGAAATAACATGTTTTATCTCAGGTGGGATCAGCTCTCTTCTGATGTTTCTCTAGTCTGTATTTTGTTCAGTACTTTTTCCAATTCATATTGCCCTTAGTACCATGCAGTCTGACCTATCTGCTTGAAAGGCAACTTCCCTCTGCTGCTCCTTCTCCCAGCCCAAATTTATTACCCATCAAAATATTTTCAAGGTAAGAATTTTTTTTCGCTCAGATTTTCAAATCTTTTTTCCTCTGATAAAATGATGCCTTCTTACCTTACCTAAAATTTGCATTTGAGGTGTTAAAGTGATCACATGTACTAAATTTGGAATTAATCAGAAAGCAAGTATTCCCTATAGTAACAGTGGTTTGCTGTGGTTTGTAAGATCTACTACATGGAGAGACTTAGCAAAGCTGAGCTACAAGAAATCACTGAAAAATGACTGTAAATTCTGAATTATCAAGGCAGTAAAAAGTAACTCATTGTCTTAAGAAAAATTACGTGTTTAGAGATAATTTCTGCCAATGTGGAGGCAACACAAGGAAAAATATCTTTGCATTTACCACTGAGCGCTTACACAAGCACTTGAGTATTATTAGCTACCGAGAAGAATGAAATCTGAGCATTGTATGTCAGGTATTAAAGCCATCAGGATTTTCATGTAGTTCATGTCTGTGTGAGTGCAAGTGCGGTTGCTCTCTGCTGGGTGGATGAAGAATTGCTCATCTCTTTGTTAAAGTCTTCATGGGGCTGTAAGATGGATTGCAAGTCTTACAGCTGCTCAGTTGTTAGCCCCGCTGATGGGTGCAGGGAAGCCTGGAGATAATTATTTTGTAGACTTTACTGCCTACATAGGACTGAACAGCCTGAGGTTTATTTCATTGGGCATGATGTCAGGGTCATTTAGCAAGTGCTGTTTAGGATATGTGTTACTTAATAATAATTATAAGTGTTATTAGAGTCTAATAGTTCTGCCAAAAACTGTACAACACGCTACAGCAGAAGCAGTTAACGATTTTTGAAACATCATCTTTCCTTTGAGCTGCTTTTGAGCAACTGTGCTGCGAAAATGCTGATGGGCCAGAAAGCATCTGGAGATGACTTTTTTTTCCCCAAAACACAGAGACCTGGTCATTTACAGTTTAAAAATGTTGCACAGCTTCTTTTTCTGTTTGTCAGAGGTTCTGGCCCTTATTTTCCTGGCCAAAATCCAATGTAGGTAATTACCTTCTGTGTCTATAAATTGCAACCCCCTGCAGTTTTCAATTGGGTACGGTATTGTTCTACCCTTCCTGGCTGAAATTGTTGTGCAATAATGCTCCATGTCATTAAACAGCTGCCGTCTGTCACCTTACGATGAAGTCATTCCTCTCTAAACAATGAGTTTATAAAGCCCTTTTGGGTCCTTCCAGATAAAATTTGCTCATAAACCAGCAGTTGTGATCTTTGGAGTACAGTAAGGTGATGCTTGGCTGTCTCTCTTGACAGCAGTCAGAAGCCTTCAAACGGGTGTTGTCCCTTTTGTCAGCTTGTGTGATATCCTGGCAGTGATGCCACGGCTCAGATGTAAATGCTTCATTACTGTGAAACCTTGGTGCGTGTAAATACCTCTGCACAGGGTTGGATTTAGTTGTCGTTACACTTGGAACTTGTTTGTTATCATGTTCTTGTTCCGTTGGCTCTTAGAGGGAATTCGAATATCTTATACCGTGGAACATGAAAAAGGCAAATCCCCAGCAAAATGGTAAGACCACAGTAATAGGGTGAGGATTGCAATATGAATTAACCAAAAAAGAACAGTATGAAGGTTCTGGGTAGGGTTAAAAATAGATTTGAAAAACAGGTCTCATGTAAATCCGTTTGGTCCCTGTTAACAGCTGTTTTTCAGCACCTGACTTGACACCGGGATCATTAATGGAAATGAACGTGGATTAACGCCAAAGCTCTTAACAGTGATGAATTTAAGAGAGTCTGTTTTGATTCAGACGTTGTTTCTGAAGGCTGCCTCTCTGTCCTGAGTGGTCAGTTCACTTTTAGCAGTCCTGCAGTAATTAAAGATATGAATGGGAGAGACCGAGAGGGCATCTACTAGGTTTTTCCGGTGCTCCTGCTGAAGCAGCAGGGATATTAAAACAATCTCTAGCTCCTCAAGAGTGGCCCTGTCAGCTTGCTGAAATGATGGAATGGTAGTTAGGTTATTAGAAGAAAAATTGGCACAAATTGAGAGAGAGGATGCTCTGGCAGCAACCACAAGCAGCCAGCAACTCAGTGTCTTAATCTCTGCCCTCAGGCTGCTCTCTGTGATACAGATGACACCTTGTCAGTGAAGATGATGTGCTGGGTCACCCCTGAGTCCAATGGGCTAAATTGGCCATGGAGGGAAGGATTGCTGCAGTGTAGAGCCAGCAAGCCACATAATCTAATTTTTTTTTTCTTTTTTTCTTTTTTTTTTTTTTAATGTATGTCATCATTTGGGTACTGACAGTAAGTGCCAAGGGATCCCATTCTCATTAGTGTCCCCTAGACACAGCTATCTCTGTACACTTGTGCTTTCAAGAAATAGTCCTAAGCTTTCACAAGGATTGCTTGGCTTCCTTCTGGAAGGTTTTACATGTGCTTTCTCTTTTGTCTTATAACTTCTTGGGTACCAGAGAAGGGGAAATGGGGGAAGGAATAAGTCACTTCCTCTGAGAGCTACTGTGTTGGCAAAGAGAAATTAGTAAAAACTCTACAGCTGTTGGCAGCCGAGAGGTCTTAGTGCAGAGCAGTGATGTCCACTGGGTGAAGATGAAAGCTGGGAGAAGACGAGGGAATTCATCTTTAGCAGAGATCATTTACAAAGGATCAAGGTTATTTGGCTGAAGTTTGTACGGACCCAACAAGCTCTGTGACAGCTGAACCATCAGGCAGGTGTGGTGCACGATGTTGTTCCTCAGTGGAGTCTTCACGTACACTGCAGGGATCCGATCCGTAGAATCTATAAAATAGGTGGTTTTTTCCCACTGTTATCTCTCTGCTGTTTTATTCGCTTGTTCATTTTGTCTGCATTGGCTCTAGTCCTACTCCGGCTGCCAAAGCTGGGGGAGGATACTGCTGCAAGTGTCGCTGCTGCAACGGTGTTCATGGGCTCCTCAAAATCCCAACAGCGAGACTTGGATTCCCCCTGGGAGGTGTCTGAGAGCTTTAGTTTGCACTGAAGTCAAAGGAAGTACAATTTAGGAAGGAGCCTAGCTGTGTTTGCAGAAATGAGTGCCCTCTCTGTGGCCTGAACTCGTCTGTCAAACCCCCAAAATGTTGGCAATTCAGTGGTAGAAAAGTATTATAAAGAAAAGCCAAATTATGCTTGGTTTTTCCCTAACTCTGCAAGAGTTAGTAGATTGACAGAGCTGTCAATGGATGGTAGAATTTAGTCTGGAGAAGTTTTAATGACTTCTTCAAGTTAATGCAGGCAGTGAGTGACAAAACCTGTCCCCTGGAGCTTTGCATGATCGTTTATGGTACCTATGCCTTGAGTTGGAGCCTTTAACCAACTTCAGCCAATAAGGCATTTAAAGAATATGATCAATGTAATTCAACTTTGGTCCCATATAAAATAAAGGAAGGGCTTAAACATTTTGTGGAATTAGAAGAGAGCTTGGCCTGTGCCTAAACCTTAAGCTCAAAGCAAGAACTTGATGCTAATGGGGCCATTAACCTGAGAAAACAGGTGTTAGTGTTTGGCTTTGTGGTTTCCTAAAAAATTGGCTAATTAGCAATGGAAATTGTGGGGCTCTTGGTGGTAAGGGTGGTTTTGGTAAAGGAAAAAACAAAGGAATAAACTTGTTATTCTTTATTAAACATGACCCTAGCTGTAATTTTGGGCTAAAGTGGCAATTGTGTATGGATTTCTTAAAGAAGGGATCCAAGAGAGAGAACAGACGAAGGGCATAATTTTAAACTGAACTCGATACATTTTCTCAATGCAAACAACACAGAGAATAAATGAAGTGAAAAGTCAAGCCAATTTCTGAAAGAAAATAGTTGACCAAGCCCAGGGCAGAGCTGGGAGCTTAACTAAGCTTCTACCTTTTCTTTCAAAATAATGTGTAAGCGTTTTCCCCAGTTACTTTAAGCTATGGGTCAGGGATTTTTCAACCTCCCTACTAGGAAGGTTGTTTGACAGATTGGGTTTTAGGTAAAGGAATAGGAATTGCAAAGAAATAATGGAGTGATTTTCGAGAGGTTTAAGTGTCACGTAGGTGCCTACTGCTCCATGAAAGTCTTGAAGGTTGTTCCCATGGAGTATCACTCAAGTGAGTCAGTCGTGGTTTTCCTGTTTCTTGGCAGTTTTAAGGGAGTGGTTGTTTGGATGGTTGTCTTGGTTTGGCTTAAGTGCTGTCTTTGTATGGAAATGCAGTCTCTAAGGCCTGGAGAAGTCACAATTTCTGCAGGTGTACTTGTGACTTGTAGAACTTATTCAAAATGAAGAGCATTTGCAAGACAAGATATTTGTACAGGAAATGGAATATAAGATTTTGGGCCAAATCTTAGAGTCTCTTTGTCAGGCAAGATTCCTGCTAGAATAGATAGGAATTTTAGCTGTTTATGAGTGTGATAAATGCTGTTGTCTGCTGATCCGTGTTGAAAGCACTTCACAAGGGATGATCAAACTTCTTGCTGGTGGTGTAAAATGTGCCTTTAATATAACTTTCTCCTTCCTGCCTGTAAGCAGGGAAAGTGCTAAAGTTAATACGGGCATATTAATGTGTTTAGGTGAATAATGCTTTCAAGGAGATGAAACACATGAAACTAAATAATTTGTCTTCACACAGGTTATAGCTGTGAGGCGGGGAATTGCATAGGGTTGTTTTCTTCTCGCCACTCTTAGATATATTTTTTTTTCACATGTAAAATATGATTTTCATCTGGTTGTGCAGATTCTGAGCTCTTCCAAGTACTCCAGTGGGCATTCACTCCTGAACAATCATCAAACGGAGAAATTCTAATTAAAGCCAAGTTTTTTGAAAGTGGCAGGTGGCTCTGAAATGCCTGAATTCTGCCATGATCAGCTTCTGACTTTGCTGCATACAGGCCATTTGCCCCCTCTCCCTGGTGGAAAGGTGGGGGGATGCTTGAAAATTCATGCATCATTAGTGTTCTGTCTTGAAACTGAAGCATCCAAAAATCATCAGCACTTATGGAATTTCTAGCCAAGCAATTCGTTGAAACTACTGTCCTTAATTATCAATAATGCAAGGGGGGGGGCAGGGGGGGGCGAAGGGAGTGATCTATTTTTACTTTTGTTCATTATTTCAAATTATTTATTTTCTGCGTAAGAGTACGAGTCCTCCTAAACCGTGCTCTATCATTTGTCTCCCAGATCAGATTATTTTTTGTTCCAAAGTTCTTTTCCCCTGCAAAAGTGTGGTTGTTTTGAAGTTGGATGTAGGATGTACATCTGGAGATCAGATAGGCTAAGAATTTACAGGGGGTGAAAGTGTTCAAAAATTTGATCTCCTTTTGCAGGGGAAAAAAAAACTTTTTGAAGCAGCATTTTAATTTCCACAACGAAGTAGGCAGTTCTGCCACTGCCGTCTCTTTTTGAATTGTGCTTCTTTTTTATGGCAGCAATAAACAATGTGCTTTAAACTGGGTCTCTCCAGACTGCTTTTCCTTTTTAAAGAGCGTAGACAACTAATCGGCAGCAACCAGCTACATAGCTGGAGTGTTTTCCATTCTAGGCAATATCATACTAATTTGATGCACACATGGATGCTTCACACAATCTGCAGATTCATTGCTGGCATCTTGCATTAGTCATCTGACAGATTGCCAAGTGTTTCATACTCCTTTCATGTGACTTTATTACAAAACACACACACATAGACACACGCACTGCCTTGTTTCTGCCAGTAGCCAGTTTAGTGAGAATTCACTGCAGTTCTGTTTACAACAGCCATGGAGAGAAATCTGCACTTATTTGCCACTATCCTCTGCTTTAAAATGCAGAAGTCCCGGGCTGTGTTGTGCCGCTCTCATCTTATATAATGACATTAAGCAGCAGCCTGCAGAGAAAACCAGACTCAATGAAAAATGTAATAGCATTGTTTTTTGTTCGTAATACTTATGCTATTAATTAAATACTGATTTTTTTTTTTTCTGCTTTGTGCCAATTGACATCATCTTCTGCATCTAGCGCACATGAAAACTGCGTAGTCTCCTAACTTGCCTTCTCTTTTAATCTTCTTTTCCACTTTCTAGTAACGGCACAGCTAACAAGATGAATGGAGCTTTGGATCATTCAGACCAACCAGACCCAGATGCCATTAAGATGTTTGTTGGACAGATTCCCCGTTCGTGGTCAGAAAAAGAGTTAAAAGAACTTTTTGAGCCTTATGGAGCTGTCTACCAGATTAATGTTCTCCGAGACAGAAGTCAGAACCCTCCCCAAAGTAAAGGTACAGTAGTTACGCTCTCTTTGTTTTCAGTTTGTTTGTTTTCTCGATGATCTTGCTTGCCTTCAGCATTTCCAAAGAGGTTTGCATCTGGGCTCTCTGTGTTGTAGTATGCTGTCTTGAGCTATGCAGCAGTCCTAAGAGGAGAGGACTCCTGAATCCTATTGGATATTGCCTTCCTCCTCTTCTTAAATTGAAGTTTAATTGTCTGTTATCTGGAAGCATGCATTCCAACTGTGCAAAAAATAACAAAATATCGCTCTCCTTGTCTAAATTATCATTGCCAAGAAATGTGGAAACCTGAGTGGTTGCTTCCCAGGATTAGCTCATGAAAAAATATAATTTTCTATTTCCTTTCGTTTCTTCTCTTTGCACCCCAGGTGGGAATTATTTTAAGGATACAAAAGGGAAAAATGATAGTGGTGGGTTCTTGCCACATCATTGCTCCAGCAGCAATAAAAATTACAAATAGTCGCCCAAAATTTTTTCTGCAGTCGTGTTAAAGGATTGTTTTTTGGCACTGGTATTGTTCTAAATGAAAGGGTTAGTTTTCCTACCTGCATTTTCTCCCTACTGATGTAAAGTATTTGTCCCTAACTATATTGCTTCCTTTCACTACGTCTATCTGTGCTTATTTAGGCATGTGAGAGTTTTGTGTATTATAGCTGCTTAAGTGTGACACGTGCTTACATGGAAACTGAAAGGGAGTATTTTGTTTCGCAGAATGCATTTTTCTCCTTACCTAGCTGTATGTTTTCATTCAGGTTTGGTGCATGAGAGCGTTGCTACCGTTAAAAATAATTAGCGTAGCTCAGAGGCAGACTCCTATGTGCATGTGTGTGCCTGGCTGCAAGGCTGCTAGACAGTTATTCCTTCTTACTGCACTCCTGCCACTGACTCTAAAAGCCTTCAGAGCACACATGCTATGGAGAATATCACAGAATGATTTTTTGGGCTCGCAGCAAAGTTAGCAGAGCAAAACAGCCCTCGCTGGAGATGAGAGGTGGCTGCCGTTGTGGGAGGCACGCAGCACAAACTCGGGTGCTCCTGTGCTTTTGGGTACAGCACTGCCAAGGCTCAGCATATCTCCCTTGCCCTGGTACCAGGCAGAGGATCCTCTCAGTGCCTTCTTTTTGCTGCCCAGTTTAAGCAGTCGGGTGCTTTGAGTGACCGTGGTCCATTTTGGGTTGCTTGCATCTCTCACTTCTGGTTAAAAGACTTGATGCATTGGTCTCACACCAGTGTCAGGGATGGGGTCCAGTTCACTGTACCTTCCTGCTAATCAAGCGTCTGTACCAGATCACTCTTTCCCTTCCCCATCCCTGGAAGTGTTCAAGGCTGTGTTGTGTGAACAGCCTGCTCTAGTTGGAAGGTGTTCCTGTCCGTGGCAAGAGGGCTGGAACTAGTTGGTCTTTAAGGTCCATTCTAACCCAAACCATTCCATGATTCTGGGACTCATAAGCAGAAGGTTTGTCTGGTTGGAGTTTTTCAGTGTAGTTCTGCTTCCAGCCCCCCCACATTTCCCAGGATTGATGTATTGTGGCATGTATCCCCCTGCTGTGTTAGCACAGAGCCCTCGCCAAATGTCTTTTTCTTGTAATGCTGGATGGGAGAGCATTAAGAGGTCAGACAACTGGATTTTCTGCAGTCCAGGCCGCTATGGATGAGCAAACTCCTCCTTAGTTTAAACCACTAAAATGCTGAACTTTGAGACTCGTCCATTTGGAAGGAGCTGATTCCTGGGTCACAGCAATGCCTTCCCACTAAGCAGTAAATGAAGTGAGAATGATATTGTGGCCAGACAGAAGAAACCCATTGATTCCTTTTTCTGGGAATCACTGTACCTGTCCATCGGGCAGCTGGAGGGCATAAGGATGAAGCATAGGTCATGCAAATCATTGTAGACTAATTACCAATGTTTGTAGTCCCCACATACAATATTCTTTTTGAAAGGTGGCTGGGTTTTGGGGATGCTTTTTGCTTGGACTCTCTTCAGCCATGCGGAGATTATGCTTGTCACTTCAGGCATTATGTGTTAATTAATGAGTAAATGAAATTAATCCTGAAGACAGGCAGAATAACCTTCAGACTTACTTTGGCACCCGCAGCGAGCTCCTCTGGTGGTCAGCTTTTCCCTTGGAAGCTTTGAAGGAGTGTATCTCCATGCTGGCTCTATCCTTCCTCCTGGCTGAATGTGCCAGCAAGGTTGCTAGAAACCTCTTGAGTTTCTTGTGGATATCTCTTGACTAGGAATGATCTTTATTTTCTTAATCCAGTTGCACAAAGGATTCTGTGTGAGAGATTGTTAAGAATGCTAGAAACAAACAAACTAAAAAATTGCCCTAAGAAACATCTTACAGTCTTCTTTTCATCACAATGCATGAGAAATACTTCACCTCTACTATCTAATTGGCATTTAATAATGAAACTGAGTTTTCGTTTTTTGTTTGGAGATCACAGAATCATAGAGTATCCCGAGCTGGAAGGGACCCACAAGGATCACGGAGTCTAACTCCTGGTTCTGTACAGGACAACACCAAAAATCACATGTCTGAGGTGGAGTCAAATTCCATGCCCCTCTTCTGTGTAAATACCCACAAAAAAACAACCATTCTTATTTAATTTGAGCTGGGTGGATTTGGGTTGTGCCAGGCATTTTTCTGCCTCCTGAGCCTTTGTATCACCTCCAGTTTTGTAGAACGGTCCATCAAGGGGACCTTGTGGTTGGGTGAGGTAGAAAAAAGGGCATTTTCCATTTCATTGCATGGTTGGGACTGTGTGTCAGGCAGAACATTCCCAGCCTGGTGTCACACAGAAATTTTTTCTGAATATGCTGCAAGCCATGAGTTGCGATGACAGGAATGCAAGTTGGTGTTACTACACCACACAGGGGGGAGCGGTTCGGTTTTGCTCTTTAAAGAAAAGCATTTTGATTTTCGTAAGATTTCTCCCTTCTCAGACAAGGGTTGTGTATTTCTGTGAGCTTGGCCAAAGGGGCTCCTCTAATTTGGACAGAGTTTTTCTCTGATGAACTGTTTATGAAGCTGCAATCTGAGTCTCTCCCAATTCTGTCAAAAATAACCATAGGCTGCTTCTCTCTCTCCTGCTGTTATTCAGACTGTCTTTCATACCCTCCAACGACAGACGGCCTAGTTCATGTCTTTCCTCCTTTTTTGTATTGCTTGCCAGCTCTGCAGAGCTGAGGCTGGAGGAAGACAGGTAGAAAGCCAAGTTTACCTCACTCTGGAAAACCAGAGGAAAGCCATCTTAATTCCACAGATATATTGATACTAGTGCAAACGTTGGAGCTTGGCTTTATTAATTGGGAGCTTCAGGAATGGCTGCATTCTAGGAAATTCCTCGTGCTTTCCAAAGGTTGCATTTCTCTGCTTCTTTTTGATGTGTGAAAGAGCTCAGCAAAGTAATTTGACTTTGTTTTTATCCCCTGTTGTTTTGTAAGGCTTTTTCCTCTTTCTGCAACAAGAGAAATCTGGGGGATTAGGTAAATTAAATACAAAATAAAAAGCAAAAAAAAAACAGGGTAGGAAATTTTGTACCACTGAAATAAATGGCACTTTTGGCTTCTGGGGGCTAAGGGGATTCAAAGTCTGGGCAGATCAGCCCTCTCTGTTCCCAATCCAGCTTGCTCCCTTTATATAATTTATTCTGGGTGTGTAGATGACTTTTTTCCAGGGTAGTTGTTAAAAGCAGCTTCTCTAATACCTCAAATGCAGTGAGCTCTGTGTGAAGGCAGCATACACTGCCACCGAGATCTCTCTTCCTCCCACTGTTTTCCTAAGCCGGAAAGATTTCCTTGGCTACTTTGGTTTCGGAGTGCAAGTGCTGAAGCAAGCAGATGGCACAGGGCTACTTTTGCCTTTTGAAATGCAGCAGAAGAGTCTTGGGCCAGATCCACTATGTCCTTTTGGCACCTTGCCTCTGTTTCAATACCTGATAATTCTTGTAGGGATCAAGGTCCCCTAAACCAGCTTTGTGAGCCTGAATCTCTTGCTGCTGCCGTAGGAATCACACTGCAGAAAGCAGGGAGAGGCACCCATGTAACAACTGACTCCGTGTTTGCTTGTAGCCTTTTACAGACCCTTTATCAGATTAGAGGGAGGCTGCTGAGTGAACAAGGATGTGCTGTAGTTAAAGGGCAGTGTTTATTATTATCCTATTTAACATGGTAATTTAAGTCTACCAGGAAGCAAGCAGAGGAATCTGATAATGAGGCATTCATCTGCTGCGTACAGGAGAGAGCGGGTGGGCAAGGAGGCATATAGGTAAATATAGTTATATGTATGGAGAGAGAGAGAGAGATGCATATAGGAGGCAGAAGTCACCTGGCTTGCTTGGGCACCATTTCAGCCTCAGTTTAGCCCTTCCAAAATAGTCTGGTGCAGGCAGGGGGGACGATTCCTCTCCTCCAGCAGGTCCCCCTCACAGTGCCCAGTACAGTAGGAGAAAAGGGAACTCGGGCAGCCCTGCACAGCAGCAGAGCTGTGGCACTCAGTTTGTCACACGGGCCCCTCCTGAGTGTCCTAACCTGCAGCAAAGACCTGCTGCTCCTGGTCCCTTGCCTGCCCCTGCCCAGCCGATTGCACCCTCCACTCCATCAGGAGATTTCAATGCATTGTGTTTGGCAAAACTGTTTTAGATGCTCTCTAAAAGCTCCCTTCAGCCAGTGCACCAGGGGCCAGGGTTTCTCTACACCTTGTGTCTTATTCTGTGTTTTGAATGCTCTCACAGGCCCATGTGAACACTGTTTGGCTTTTGAGATCAGGTGAGTTGCCCCATGAGCACATTTGCTGTTGAAATAGCACAACGTGTGACCACAGCCATTGTGCATGTGTGTGTTAGACTAAATTGTGGTGATGGTGGCTGACAGATATTTTGTTACTATGCACACTTTAAATCTGTTCCTGCCCTAAAAAGTGCTTTGCGTGTTATTTTTTTAGCTGGTGCGTTGTGCACTATAAGAAGTTTCACACAACAAAGACTGGCAAAAGCCAGATGTTGTCATTAAATATAAGTACAATGGGAAAGAAGAGTGAATGATAAAGTTGAGTTTTTAACTTAAAGTTTCTGACTGTAGGGCGTTTAAATTTAAACTTTAAGGAATCTTAAATCTATAATTTTAAATGGGTTGTAAATGGCATTATAGACTATATTCCAGATGTGAGCTAATTTTTATAAAAGGTAATTCTTACTCAACAAATCTGATGGAGTTTTTCAAGACGTTTCTGTGAAAGTGGACAGGTGTGAAATCATCTATATAATCAAGTTGGATTTCCCCGGGGCATTTCACACAGTGTCACACGGGAGACTAATCCATGCAGTTGCTGGTGAAGCAGAGAAGAGCCCATTTCCAAATGGAGAAAGGAGCTGGGTAGATGATCGAGGGCAGATTAGAATGGGGAAAGGTTGTGGGCCAGGGGAAGAGAGGGGATGATGATTGGAGAGCAACAGGGACTGTTATTGGAGATCAATACTTTTTCACTCTCTATGTAAATGGCTTTGACAGAATAAACCACCAACTTGTTATCCAACTTTTTGGATCATGCAGAAGGGACTAGATAGGGGAGAAGCCACCTGATAACCTGGAGAAAACAATCCAATACAAAGAGATTCTGCTGGGTAAAACGAACCGTGAGCGAGAAGAGTAAATTTTATTTTGAGTGAACACATGTGTTGAATGAGTGTGTTTTTCAAAGATTCGAGAGCAGGAGAGGATTCGAAGAGTGCACATATCATAAAAGGACTGAGATGATGTTTTGTGTCTGTGTGGTCAAAAAGGCACAGAAAATGCGAAGCTGTATGAATGGAAGCGTTGAATAGAGCTTTCAAGGAAATACTGCACCACTTAAAGAAGGGGGTTTTTAATCATGTTTAAACTACAGTTACCAATATTTAGTACCGTTCTATAGAAAAGGGCAGAGGTCCAGAGAAGAGCAGCATGATTTTGTATGAAGTCAGGAAGGGTTGAGCCATGGTGAAAGGTCTAAGAAGGTTAACTTGTAAAGGGCTTCAAACATCGACTTACAAGAAAGCTAAAAGGGGAAAAGCTGAGGAAGAATACAGGATTGTACCTTGGTTTGGAAAGAAAAAGTTATAAGGGGATACAATTGAAGTTTCTGCAGTATGTTGAAGTGCATACCAAAGGCAGGAATAGATAAGCTCTTTCAATTAATATTAAACCCAGGGACTGCACAGCGTAGACTTAAGACTGAGGAACAGCGTGCCGACAGAAAAAAATTCAACCTCTCAAGTCAAACTTTCTTCCTCCACTTTCAGAGCAGAGAATGGCTTCCAGAAGAAGCGGTGAGAAGAGTTCCAAAAGAAGCTTTCCTTTTGCTTGCCTCCATTTAGTGTTTTGAAATAATGCAACTGGAACAGGGTGTGACACAACTGCTCCCTGTGTCCAAGTGCAGTTTCACCCCATAAACAGGACAAAGTGCCAAGGCTGCAATGGACACAGCTGTCAGTGGCTTAGCTATGTCCAGCACGAAGAGGGGCTGAGATTGGTGTCCCTTGATATTTTTGCATTGCTTTGAAGAGAGGGAGCAGATGAGGATAACATCCCATTGCATACTTGACTGCAAACCTGTTGCCCGCATAAATCAGTCTCACCGTATACTCCCTTCATTGACAATGGCAAGAAGGTCAGCCCCTTTGATAGCAAAAATTATCACAGCAAACCCAACCCAACCCAGCCAGACAGAGCAGAAATAGTGGAAGATATTTGTGAAGACGCTGTAACAGGAGCAGGGGGCTGGGGTTGCAGATTGGAAAGCGTAGAGGATGGTGGGGGGAGTTGGGTAGAGGATTTTCAGCTGTAGTATTTAAATATAGAGGCAGCACACAAACCTTTCCTTAGCCTTGTTTCTGAAGTTCCTATATACAGCACATGACTGACTGGAGCTGTAGCAGAATGAAGCTTTTTTTTTTTCTCTTCCCTATTTTTATGGTGTTTATCACAGTGGGAGCTTGGTCCAGAAATGAGGACTTAAGGTATTGCTGTAAGAAGTTAATAAAAATAACACATCTCGAAGGGATTAAAGTAGATCACTTTGGGGCTCATTGGCTGCAGTTTCATAGCAGCTTAACTATGATTTACAACTGCATATTAATTTTAAAAATTAAGCTAAGACTGTATAAGCACATTATTAATTACATCTATGCTGAAAAAAATGCATAAACTTTAACTACATGGATTTTTTTAGTTAAATTGGTAGAAAACCCATGTGCAGACCAGCCATGAGAAGAGCAGGACTTCATATTCCAATTGTGGTTCTCTCTAATGTTCATGTCCAATAAACACTTGGGGAAAAAGCAAGTTCAGTAAAGCGGTGTTTGAAAAGGACATTTTGAACTTCAATTCAGGCATGCTATAGTGTTGACAACTTCAGCACATCATCCAGCATTTACTTGTAGAATATTTTAGAACAACTTTAAAAAGAGTCCCAAATATTCTTAAAATATAAATGTGTAATCTGTTGTTTGTAATGGCATCACTTCATTGGGGAAAAAAACCACGTAGGCAGGCAGTTAAAACAGCCTGAACTTTCAGCAAAATTGAAAAAACCAAGTAATCAAATTGCTTTGTTGAATGTGAATAATATGCCAAACCTCAGTTTCTCAAATATATAATCTCAAAGGCAAAAATTGTAATGCATGGAAAAATCTAAGTCAAGTCATGCACACACTTACACGCAGGAATTAATCAATAGATATAATACTCAGACATAAAACACAGGCATGTTTAAGTATTTTCAAGATTGCTGCCTACATTTAAAATATATACATCTATAAAAGTGCCAGATACTGTCAGTTTGATATTTATGGTATCCAGTTTCTTTAGTTGCATATTAAAGCTCACATCAATGAGATTCGACCATTTTATGACGTTGTGGCACTGAAATTCTTTCCTCTTCCAATTTTCTATTACATGAATAAACATAAAGTATTAATCTGCTCGTCACATAAAAAATGATGTGAGTTTTTTTTAAAGAACAATGGCTTCAAAACAAACCACGCAACCTTTCTCTTGTTATGTAGCGTTTCTGATTCTATTCGGTTCTAATATCAAAATCACTTGTTCCTAACACGAGAGGAGATTTTGCAAAGGATTTGGGGACTGGTCTGAAATCTTCATGCACTTTGTCAGGGAGCTCAAAGGAAGAAAAACATTTGACAACTGAGGAGTGTCAAAAATGAAGTATAATTGGGGAGTAGCCTTATGAGCGTGGATTTCAGCTGTACTGCAGCTTCCAAATCTCTCATTTCCACTGCAAAAACAGCATTTTATTGCTTTTATCTTCTGCTCCTGTCACCCCATGAAAATCAGTCACAAGTGCCTGTGCACATGTATGCACAAATAAATAATAGCCTAAAATTAAAACCCACAATGCAGGAAGATTTCCTCCTTAAAAGATAGAGGGAGAGACTCCAAGGCAGTAAGAATTTCTCTGTCACTGCTGAGATGATGTGAGAGACATAAATATTACAATGATGGGTCACAATAAAAAGCTAAAGACCACATAAAACATTTTAGCATAAATATGTCATCAATTTTCCTAGTTCTTAACATGAAATTTAAACCCCAGGAGGGCCTTGAAAGGATGTCTGCTATTCTTTATAATTTTGAAATGCATTAAAAGCAGATATGTATAGCAGTGTAAATTAATTACTATTTCATTACTTCCATCTTCCCCGCACCAGACCTTCTCACCCTGTATCTTTTTTGTGGGAGCAGGGTAGCAAGAGGGCAGATTTGGGCACGTTTTGGGTCTGGCAGGAGGCACAACCTGCTCAGTGTCAGACTTCAGTGATGCAGATGCTGTAAAAGGATGTGCTGTGCCAGTTGTAGTATTACTTTTTTTTTTAGACATCAGTTTCATAGTGCACTGTAACCATCAGCATATTTCAAAAGAATAGCAAATAACTCCCCAAGGATAAAGTCTGGTAGTGGCTTCTAAGCCTGGTTTGAGCTTAACTCAAGCCAGTGAGCTGTGGGTGGAAGGCTGCGTACGCCATATAAATCTCCTGGTCCATCTGTCTTGGGAAAGAATGCATTTTCAGGAATCTGTGTCTTTCTAATTGCTTATAAAAACACTCTGAGACAAGCCAGTGAATAAATTAAATTTGAATGTTTCCAGTGGATCTTTTCAGTTTCTCACTGAACCTAATTACTGTCTAATCTATGCCCATGAGTATGCAGTTTTAAGTGGGACGTTAGACTTTCACTCTGCAGATTAAACTCTGTGGTGCATAAATTCATTATTATTTGTGGAAGAGAAAACTTCAGTGTCTACTACCTTGTGGTTTTAATTTAAAATAACTACTGCATCCGAGTCAGGCATTCTTTTAGAGGACTAAGAAGAGCCGTAAAGAGGTGGAAGATGTTTTCTAATAAACCGTGTCTCTTATTCACCCAACTGAATTGGGAAAATTTATGTTTCAAACAATAATTAAAATCTCCTCGTAGCTCAAGATGTCATGCCTTCAACTGCAATTTTAGGGAGTTGTACCACAATAGGGAGTAGATTAATTTAATATACTGCGTGAAACTTTTCGCTGCAAGGATGAGTGTGGCACCGTAAGGAGCTGTGCTGCTGCTTCAGCCAGACATCTCCAAGTGTTTTGCAAAGGGAGACAAATAGCATCACTCCATTTTTACCAGCTGGAAGAATTGAGATACAGAGGCCTGGGGGGACTTTTCCCAAATTTTTTGAGTCACTTTGAGCAGGCAGAGAATAATGTCCTGTCTGTGCTGGTGTCATTTTGCCTAAATCAAATCTGCGCCCTTCATCTTCAGAGCGTGAATCCCTGAGCTGGTTGACACAAAAATTTTGTTATGTTAACACTGCCCAGGTGAGATCTGCATTAGTTTATTCACATATTAATCGGATCTGATGAGAACTGCAGTTAGAAAACAAGTGTGGAGCAGACCCAAAGGCACCAGCTCTCATTCTTCCTGTGCTCCCCCTAATTAATACAATGAGTCTTAAACAACAGTCTTCCTTTATTATTTGCAGATCATGGGATATAAAAATCATTGTAGATTTAAAATGGACTATATTAACCCAAGGAATTCCACCAGGACTTGAGTTTCTATAGTGAAAAGTGTTGTGTTGTCTCTGGCTCAATTAGATTTTTCTCAGTGTCAATTTTAATTCACTTCACCAGAGCGTGGGGGAACTCTCAGTGGAAGGGAAAATGTTGCTTCTGAATGAGAGCCTCCTGTAGCCCACATTTTATTTAAGAGTTTTAAAATGCTTCGCAGTCCCACGTTCTCCCTTCAACGTCTGCTATTGTGTGCCATAAGAGCTGAACAAAATCACTTGATGTTTCTTAATGCGACAGGCATCTGAGCCTGAGCAGGAGGATGGAAATGGGGAAAGCAGGGTCCTTGGTCCCTCTTTTTATTTAATATTAAAAAAAAAAAAATTTAAAAAGTCTTGGTAAGACTTGACGGCCAAAAAAAAATTATCTCACATCTTTCCTACCCTTCCAAACACCTGCCCATGCATAAAGAGAAGTAAAAACCAGGCAGCAGGGTTTCCTTTTGCAGTGCCGAGCTCAGGACAGAGATTGAGTGGCCTCAGAAGTTGTTCTTTCCCCTTTAGATTTTGTATTTCCCACCTCCCATGGCTGTCAGCACTTCGGTGTGCATTGCTTGGTTATGCTCTGCTAGGTGCAGAGTAACACAAAATTGTTATTTCTTCTCTATTTCAAAGGGTAAAATCGAGTAGATCTCTAATTTAAGGATGCTTCTTATTGTGAGAAAGAGAAGACAAGAAAAAGAACTGTCAGGGAAGGTTTGCCCTGGACAAGGGCCTGAAATGTCCGCTGTGTATGTGTAGGGCTTTCCAAAATGCTCCTTTCCATCATGTTTAGCAGTTTTCTCTTCCTATCTATACACTTATCCTTCCCATATTTCATTAAATTCTCAAGACTTTGGATTTATGGGTAGTTGTGCACACACACTGAAGTTTTACTCTGTGTTTGGGTGGGTTTTGGGTTGTTCGCTGGGGTTTTTTGGCCGGCACCTCCCATTTTCCAGTTTTGCAAGTGATTGAGACTGCTTTCCAGTATATCACTGGGCTACCCATAGGAAAACAGCTGGGACCGTCACCAAAACCAGTCTATTGGGTCGATGGATGTGTACCTCTTCTCTGATTCAGACAGAAGATGATGCCGCAGCGTGGTGTTCAAGTACCCCATAGCTATTAATAATGCCAGCTTGTGTACGACAGGTAAATACGAAATTGTCTCCATGGAGAACACCTTCATGTTTTTCAGAAGAACTGTGCAAAACACTCTAGGAAAATTCAGGTTTCCAAATGTGTCATCCCCCAGCCTTTTTCATTTCCAACAGTTTTAGCTTTCCTTTCCAGTTAGCGTGTGATGCTTTTCTGTGCTGTGTTACTTGCCAGTTCTCACTTGGGTACATATTGAGTTAAAAGGTGTTGTGTGGAAGTAGGGAATTATTACTATTACTGTTATTATTATTATCATCATTTAGATGCTGCAGTTTAAGTAGTTCAAAAAAAATCTCGAAACTAAAGGTCAGTGTAGCTTGTAGGTTTACACATGCACAGTACAAGTAACCTTCAGAAATTTCCTCATGACAAGATAAGTGCAGCAATTATATTTAAATGAGTGCCAGAGAAAATTTCACTGTAAACTGCATTAGCTGGAGAGTGTGTGCTGTAAGAGGATTTAATTGAATTAATGTTACTTACTATCAAAAGCTCCATCTAGTGTATTGCCAGGTCTCCTTATTACTAAGAATAATATTTGGCTCATAAAGACCCCTGCTCAACTAAGCACACAGTCCTGATGACTTCAGCAAGTGATTAAAATGAAAGCATTTCCTTTACTGCTTTGCTGAACAGGGGCAGGCTGGAAGCTGGGAGCAGGCACTGGTGTGTGTGCACAGCACGGAATCACCGAGCCCTTTAACAAGGCTGTTTATGGAGATTGCCCTTACCAGTGGTGTCCCAAGTGTCTAATGGAGGAGTGATTTTGGCACGAGTGTCCTTCCCAGCTTGAGTGGAGCTGGTTTGGGGCATGGCTGCACCAGTGATGGAACCAAGCATTGTCTGGGTGTTCAAGAGAGACTCAGGGTGATCCACGCCGGGGCTTGGAAGCCCTCCACAAGTAACAGCAGTGATGGCAGAGGGATTTAATTGAATAATCCTGGTGGTATTTTTAACGCTGTTATTAATGCAGGACTCTCACTCTCGCATCATACGGATGTGCCACAATGAGATCCAGAGAGGTATTTTGTGTGACTTCCTACATAAAAGCAGAAATGCAAATAAGCTGCATTTACATATTCACATGATATAAACAGAAAACTCAGATGCGTGGAAACACAGGGACATAGCCAGAGACATGCTTCAAACCAGGGATAAAGATATCCATAGTTTTCCGACTCTTTATGTTTTAACCATTAAGGAGGAAATGTGATATATTGGATGTTTTTGCAGAATATTTTTGAATGTCAAAAAGCCCATTGAGGTCTGCATCTCCTTTATGTTTGATATTATTTTATTTTCCTTTCACATGCATTCTCTAAAAAGCGAATACATGAAATCTAGCAAAAAAAACCCCCTTTTCTTCTCCATTCATTCAGCAACAAAAGCAACAAAGAAAGAGGGTTTGAACCAATCTTTTATGAAAATTGGGAAACAGTGGAATAGTTTCTACAACAACTTTCTTTATTGTTGGCTGAATCAAATGGCAAAAGTTTTTATTCACCTACGCATCTTATATTTTAACAAGCCACATGTCACTGCTGAGCTTCACCCACCCGTATTTCTGCATGCGGGTGGCATTCTGGTACAGTCAGTGAGGCACATGCCATTCAAAGGAGTTACAATCTCCTCTTTGTTTCTGTGGTGTTGTTTTGGGGGAGAAAAAGAAAACGTAATTGCCCGTGTTAACTGATGTTCATTACGCGGAATTGTTTAGCTCTCTTAAAAAATCATTGATCTGCTTTTCCCCCGTGAAAGCACTCAAGGTCTCAGTTCACAAAAGAGAAATCAGCATGTAAAGCAGCAGCCTGGCAATCTGTGCTGCAAGGAGCAGAGTGCCACGTTCTGTGCAGAAATGTCAGCAGAGTTTGCTGTCTTCAAAAAAAAGACAAATATTTAGTAAGGATGAGAAACATTATTACTGTTACAGTCAGATGTGGTTTTGGGGAACAATCTGTTTAAGAGTAGGCATTTTTTTTCTCATACATTTGTATGTAGTGTTCGTGATGGAACGAATGTGTTAGGTAACATCTGGCACGAGCTGTTCCTCTTTCTCCCTAAGTTTCATGGCTTTGTTTTGGATTTGAGAAGGATATTACAAAAGGTAATTTGGTGTCTTGTTCCCATTGGTATGGTTTTAACTTTTGAATTACTCCCTTGAAACAGGAGGAAGGGGGAAAAACCACCATTTGGGTATTTTTAATAGGGAATAGGCAGTCTTTAGATTTCATGGCGAGTGCCCATGGTACGTTGTGTGCATGCAGCAAGTCAAAAGTGCAGCTGCAGAGCGGGGTCCGTGAGCCACAGATAACAAAGGGACCCAATATCTGGGGCTGCAGCCTTGTCCACATGCTCTTATTATCATTTAGTGTTTGTATTGCAGATGCACGTAACAGATTGTACAATATGCTGTACAAACAGATTGGTAGAATGATCTTTGTCCTGAAACACTGACAGCAGAGCTGAACAAGAAGGATTGACAGTGCGCCTGCAGTGAGAGCTGCACAGCCCAGACGCCACAGTTTTGGACCCATGTCCTCAACAAAAGGGCTTTGTGCATCTTTGGTGAAGCAAAGGTCTGTTCTTGCTGATCTTGCTGTAAAGGGCGGAAATTTTAAATATGAATCAAAAGAAAATAGCACAAAGATCATTAGAGAGAGAGTAGGAGAAGGGAATGTGCCTACTACTTGGTTTTTGGGTTTTTTTTTTCTTCTCATTTAACAGCATTTCTTCTACACTTGCCAAACCGAGTGTGTCAAAGGAGCAGACTTTCAAACTTTTGGTAGCTGCTCCCAGTATTGGAACAAAGCCCTGCAAAAAAAGAGGCTGGGGCACGCAGGGCTGAGGCTTCGGTGACCTGACTGGGAGAGGCACTGCTCATGGAAACTCTGACGTTTTGGAAACGATAGGGAAAGCGAGCCTGCAAACTTGGCTTGCTCTCACAGGGTTACCCAAACAGGAAAAATCCTAATACTTAATGTCTTTTTCATCATCCAGGGCATGCAAAGAGATCATCCACTTATGCCCTGCGTGGTTAAGAAAACCAAGAATTGCTCACTTATTTATTGAAGTAGCTAATGTGCATTTCAAAGTGCCTCAGTGTTGGCTTGTGGGGGAAGGAGGAGTGAACATTAAGATTAATTTCAATGAAAATATTTTGTGGGAATAGTTTGCTCAGTGAATCTAGATCATCTGCAGCTGGTAGAATAATGATATAAGCCTGTTTATATGTTTTATTAAATCAATAAACGGCATGAAAATGGAGGTGTTTTGGATTGTGCACACAGCTTTCAGAGGATCTTTGCTTAGGGACGAGAAATGATTTTGCCATTTAGAAACACTTTTGTTTCTCTTTCATGTGAAAGTGGTCTCTCACTAAAATTATTAAAGAAAACATTTTTCAACTCTGAAGTATTGCTGATATTTTGGCAGTGGCTGTGGCCAGTAGTCCAAGGGATGGGAACTGCTGAGCACTTGGTATTTAAACAACCGGTGTTGACTTTGCGGTTAAAGAAGTTTTATGGCTGGATCAGACATAACACTCGACACACGTGGTTTCTGGTTTGAGGTAAGACTGTACTGGAACGTGCCAGGATCCAGGGCTCAGCGTCCCTGGCTGCTCAGGGTAGAGCCACTGTGGCCTTTGTCAAGAGGGGTGGGTCTCTAGATCAGGCGAGAGATTTTGAGTTCCAGGATGCAAAGTTCTCAGGTTTGGAAGCCTAACTTGAACGAAAAAAAACCCTGCTGGTTTGTCCAGCCTGTTGTCTGCCAAATCTACGCTTGTTCTGTTTAGTGCATTCCTAAATGTTTTGTCCAATTTTATTTGGAAGTGGACTATGGGACGCTCTTTCCAACTCCCCCCCACACCCCCAAGATTAAGTGGTTTATTATTGTACTGTAAACACACGTAGTCATAACATTTTTTTGATGTTTCAGTCCCCCCATTTTATTTATTTTCTGTTGTATAATCTCTCTTCTGTGCTAATATTGATGAATTGGAGGGATGCATTTTCTGTCATGTAAAATAGTACTGGGGATAAACTCTGCCTAGGATTTTGGCTGACCCCTTCATCAGGCTTAGCTCAAAAATTAATTTGTCGTTACCCAGGTGCTATGCACTAAGCTTTATTGGCATAGAGGAGCGCCACATCCTGTATGTTCTTTGGAAGGAAAAGAAGTGATCATATAATCACTGAGACAGTAAACAGTCATTTCCAATCTAGTAATATTTTATATGAACTGGCACTGTATGTTGTATATCATCCATCTTGCTAATCCTTGTTCCACATTGCCTCCCACTTGAGGCCAAGAACATTACAGCTGTGCCAGAGAGTGGGTGGAAAAATAGCCTTATTATTAACCTAAGTTGAAAACATAATGGCTTTTTGAATGTCTTCATTCACAGATGCAGTCATACTAAAATATTAATACCCTTAAGTGTAGAGAAACAGAACTTTCATTTAAAATCCATTGTCCATGTGTGTTGCAAAAGGGAAAGCCTTGAAAGTGTTGTGAATGCCCTGTATCTTTTGTTTTATGCTTTATCCTTTAAATGTCAGTATTCTGTAGTAAAGGAGCCAAAATATTCTTCCGAGTAGGTTTTGAGCAATGTTGCTGCCATCACTAACATTGCCTTGTGGTAAAGGAAAAAGAGTTTCTCCAGTTTTCTCTTTGTCTTAAAAGACTGGTAATAACTGAGTGGATATTGAAGCACACGTAATGACTTTTTAGTACCATGATCAAGCAGGGCTGCGTTGCCAATGTCAGTGTTTGTTCAAATCTCATCCCCAGAGGGATCAGAAATATTCAAGATGCATGTGTTTTCTGGGAAGAACCATCACAAAGAGTAGAGGAGAAAACTGCAACCCTCATCTGATTAATCTTCAGAGCACCCCAGGATCCCTGATTTACAAGCAGAAATGAGGGACCGAGCAATGAAAACTGAGTAAATTTGCAGCAGGGCATCACTGAAAAGGCACAGAAAAAGGAGATGGTGCTCTTCTTTAGTTAGAGTTGTGGTTTGCCTTTCCTAACTCAGTAATTTACTGCTGTGTGTATCTTCCCAGGTAAAATATGAATCTTCCACGAACCTCTTTAGGGGGTGTAAGAATTGGTCTTGAAGAGTATTCAGAGGGAAAAAAAGAAATACGTCTTGATTGTACTAATTTATGACTAGCATGAAAAAATGTCCCCGCTTTTAAAAAGGAAAATAAAAGGATTAAAACTTCCAGTGTATCAGGCCATGTGTTGTAAATTAGCCTAATTGTTTTAGAATTCAGAAGTGTTTCATCATTTTAAATTGGGCTTGTCTGATATTTAGTTCCACATTTTTTTATAACTCTGCAGGACTAATATGTAGCCTGTTGTTGCACATGAAAAGCTTTTTTTATCCTAATTTTTAAGACTGATGGAATGAGAGGAGGTTGACAAGTAATCGCCCAGTTATCTCTGTGTCAAAGCTTGTGATATGCTTTATAGTGAAAATGTGCAATATGCGGTTCCAGAAAGAATTTTGCTCTACGTTATGGTTTATCTTTCTGGCATAAAAAAGGCAAGAGTGAGTAATGCTGAAGTCTGATAGAGGATTTCAAATTGCTTGGAATTATCTTTAAGTTTCGCCTAATAAGTCTTAGCAGGAGCCAAAATATTGTACAAGATAGGGGCTCCAATATTAACAGGACTACTCTCCAAGCACATCCTTATTTCCCCATATCCCATTTCATGTGGGAAAAGAAACTTCACGTTTTTAGGGCATTACATTGCAGTTTCTCTGTTGATCCACTGTACTCTGTGGATAAATACAAGTCACCTATGACTAGGGCTTTTTGTGAAAAGACCAAGCGAGGCTTGTTCCCGGTAAGAACTGGTGTTTGCAAGGCTCGTTTGACAATCGAACATTGTAACCCACCATTTCTCAGCTCCCGTCCAGGAAAGCTTTGCATTGTTTATGCTCAGCAGAGATATTTTACACAGTAACAACATGTTGAATAAACGATGAGGTCACACTGTCAAGTTAACTAAACGACCTCTGATACCAAAATACGATCGCTCAGAGGTTTTATTTTGTATTTTTTTTTAGCTTGCAGTTAAGACTGGGGACTTTGTTCTAAAGCTCTCTGAGTTTTTTGGTAGCGAAGCTGCGCATCCGTGATACTTTGTTGGACATGTTCCTGTGGCTGCCACGGTGACCTGCAGAGAACGCCCTGCAGAATCCTGCTTCTCCAAATGTGATTAGATACATTCGGGAGCCTCGTGCTATTGATGCCAAGGAACACTGAATAGTTTCATCTACTTTGCAGACAAGCTTCAGTGTAAGCCCTCCTGCCACTGCCTGCTCAAGGCCACCTTTGACAGCCGCAGGAGCCAACACATCACTGTTTAGGCACTCGTTTTGTTCCTTTTCTCTATTTTTCCTTCTCCCTCTGATTAAGTTGCCAATCATCCAGCTTCTTTCTCTTCTTGTGCTGATAAGTTGCCAGTCATGTCATACAGCCTATACCTCTAGAGCCAAGTATTTCTCTTGTCATAACTTGAAAACAGGCTGCTGGAGATTTATTTTAAATCTTGGTCTGATTAAATGCCACATCTTGATCTTTGGAGAGCCATAGGATCTATAGATCATGGTGCTCTTGTTTGGACTTCTCTGAACTGGTGTTAGCTAACAGACTTACAACATGTCCTATGGGTCATCCAACACAGTCTCGATATTCCCCTCCCTTAAAAGACGTTAAATATTCATGAAGAGATCTTTTTCATCAGTTTTCCGGGACATACATGGTGATAGTTGCAAGAAATAAATAGTCAGTTGTATGAAGGCTTCTGAGGAGAATAACATATTTATTTGTATGGCATGTGGGGTTTTATGTTTTCGTCTGCTTGTCAAATCATTTATACAAAGATAAGTAGTAGCACTATTTCGTAAGCTCTTCAAGCCATAAATAGCAGTGGGAAATTAAGCAAAACTGAAAGTGTTTACTGTGAAAAGCGTATTTAAAATACTTTTTGTGAGATTTCAAAATATTTTTTGGGGGGGAAATTATGGGAAGTCTGATTCTGGGAAATCTACAGATAGAATAAGATAAAACTTTGGAAGAATTACGTGTGGAAGCGTAATGCTGTCCTCTCTGGGAGAGGAGCTTAGCTGAATTTTCCTGCCTCTAACGGTTTTATAATTCTATTAAAACTGCTTTCCTAGATATACAAGATAACACTTTCCCCCAGTATTTATACTTTGCTAGCTCATTTTCCAGTCAGAAGGAAAAGACTGTATGAATCATCTTAGCTTTTCTCTCTCATTTTGGAAGTACACGTGTTACACATCTATTCCATATCTCCCTTCATTGATTTTACGTTAGTTAATCATCAGACAAAAATAAAGAGGAATAATAATTAACTAGATAGCAGTTTCTTCCAAGAAGTGTTTTTCTTGCCCCGGTGAGGCTGCCCAGGCAAGGTGAAACGTGAGCTATAATTCTTTATCAGGACACTTTGCATTTTTACGCCGTTAGTCTGTGCAAAATAAGATTCTGTGCAAAAGGCAAACAAGAGGCAGTTTGGGAAGTGGCTGCGAGATACCTCTCAAATACCTTTGAGCTGGAGCTTTCTGAGCATAGATCCCCCGCATGAAGTGTGTTCTTCGTTCTCATTGCTTGTGCTCATTAAGTGCTGCCATTTATTTTTGTGTGCCTGCACAAATATATGGCTTTATTACTAAAGTGGTTTGTTTATCTTTGCTGCTGCTGCATTTATTTTAGCACTCATCTAAACAATTAATTAGAGAAACACTTGAGTGCCGAATACACTTCTTCAGATACCACTCAGTTGGGTTTTTTATTTATTTCCAGGAGCATCAAGCATTAAAAAAAACCTATCTTTTGCATTTTTTTTTCTAACCATGCCTTTTTCCCTCTTTTTTGAAGTTTCCACAGCAGAGTACATTGCTTTGAAAGATCATGGGCCCTGTTGAGAGTTCAAAGCCAAGTAAAGATGATGCTTAAAGTTCAAAGGCTCTGTGGAGCTGCATCTTCATCTGCATAAAATTGTTTCAGCTGACTAGAAAGATAGAAAAGTTGCCAGGAATTGCTTCTATTTCTTTTTTATTATTATTATAAAAAAAGCTTAATTGGGGAACAAATGTGTCACTGCTAACAAGTTCAGGCAAAGCGAAGCTCCTTAGATGAAACACTGCTTGAAGGTGCAATGCAGGAAAGATTTGACATGTGCTGTGACCCTGTGAGAGTGAAGCTGTGAATGCCTAGAAATCAATACGAGATGTGCAAGGGTTCATGATGTTGAAGTCGAGAAAGAGTTGAAAGTGTTTGACTGCATCTTGGGCAAAGGGAGCTGGGAGTGTGATGGATTCAGACAATGGATTTAGACCCGAGTTTTAAAGATGTGGAAAGTATTTATCAGGGGGAAAGAAAAAATTAAATAGTTGAAAATTATCTCCATTAAAATAGTGTGTATGTTGAAGCAAATCATGACTTGGAGTGGAGGCTTTGCCAGTTCTTCCACCAGCAGAGAATGGAGCCCCCAGTTCCGTGGCTTGGCTAAGAAGCAGCAAAATACAGGGGCGGGGGGGATGTTGGAGGTAACCGTTAGTTGTTGATTCAAGTTCAGGGCACTTAGAGGCAATGTTTATCCTAGAATTTGTTACCATGCTACTCAAGCATCCCTTAAGCCATCTTAAATGTCTTGTATTGATTTCTTCCGTTTCCTATAATGTACCTTTCGGAGGAAGTGTGACAGACTGCAGTGAGTCAGATGGAAGCAGCGCTGGCACGTACTGCTCTGCTGTTACTCATTGTCACTACGATGGCTGTGTCTTTTTACCTCAATTTTTATTTTTTCATGGTTTCTTCAGAGCGCTCCTTTGAGCTCCGAACATTTTATTCTTTCTATTTTACAAGGAAAAGCGAGAGCATAGGGAGATGAAAGGCCAGATTGTTCAAAAGCATTTGGGCATCGAAAGATTCAGATGGGCATTGAACGTTATTTTCAGAAGAACTTCAACACCCTATTCCTAGAAATGAGTTATTCAAGGTCAGATTTTAGATTCTCTTGTAGAAATGGTATCCAACTCTTCCAAATCCAGTTAAATGTTGAAAACACCCCATGCACAATGTTCTTGCCAAGTTTCTGGGTAGGGTTGAGGTTTTGTTGTTTTGTAAATGAGCGAAGTGTCAACAATACCAATCTTTCCTCTGTGTACCTTCTTTTATAACTCCTTCTCCCTGGACCTCTTCCTCTTTTTTGTCTTAGTACTTACAGTTCTGGCTTTTCCTATGTTGTCCTTAGAAGACACAAGCTCAGAGGTTTAGAGCTGTCAGTGAGGTTTAAACAAAACTTCATGTCAGATACAACAGGACTGGATAAACTGCAACTTAAAAAAATGCATTGTGTTATCATGAATTCATAAATGTATCGATATATTTCTAAAAACAAGGTATGACACAAGACATTTTATTGTCTTGTGTGTCTATGGCAATATCTGCCATGATGGGATGTTCACAGAATCATCATGGAATCATAGAATGGTTTGGTTTGTAAGGGGCCTTAAAGATCATTTTGTTCCAACCACCCTGTCCTGGGCAGGGACACCTTCCACTAGACCAGGTTGCTCAAAATTCCATCCAGCCTGGCCTTGAACACTTCCAGGGATCCACATCTTCTCTGAGCAACCTGTTCCTCTGTTTCACTGCTCTCATAGTAAAGAATTTCTTCCTAATACCCGACTGAAACCTGCCCTCTTCCAGTATGAAGCCATTCTCCCTTGTCCTGTCACTACACACCCTTGTCAAAGCTCCTCTCCAGCCATATCCCACTCTGCTTTGGGTACTAGAAGGTGCTAAAAGGTCTCCAATTCTGTTTCTTTGAAAAAATAAAAAAGATTAATTCCTGTGTTCTTGCTATGAAAAAACTCATCTTGAGTGTGAAATTTGCTAGCGAATGAAAGCTAGTTCCCAACTGATGGGTACGACAGTAAAACAGTAATTCAACTGATGTTGTCTGCTAGAGTTAAATAAGCTTGCAATATATTTCTGGGGAAGTTAAGCTGTGTTAGGAGGGATGTTGTCAGAAGCCAGTTAAATTCCTTCATTGCCATTTCATAGAATCACAAGCTGGCTGAGGTCAGAAAGAACCTCTGGGATTCATCTTACCCAACCCCAGCTCAAAGCAGGGTCATCTACAGCAGGTTTGTCAGAGCTGTGTCCAGGCAGGATTTTAATGTCTCCAGGGGAGGGGAGTCCACAACCTGTTTGGGCAAACCATGCCAGTGTTTTATGACCTGTAGTATAAAAATGTCTTTCCTTATTTTTAAATGGAATTTCCTGTATTTTAATTTGTGGCCGTGGCCTCTTGTCCTGTCATTGGACCACTGAGAAGGCTCTACCTTCTTTACTTCCTCCAATGTTTTCTTCCCCAAGCTGAACAGTCCCAGCTCCCTCCATTGCTTTTCATATGACAGATGCTCCAGACCCTTCCTCATCTTCATGGTCCTTCACTGGACAGGTTCCAGTACATCCACATCTCTTTACTGGGGAAAAAGAAAGAGGTCCAGAACCCCAAACATGTGTCAGCAGGGCTGAGCAGAGGGCAAGGATCACCTCCACTGACCTGCTCTGCCTGATGCAGCCCAGGATGCCTTCGGCATTGAACCACTGAAGATAATTTCCAGTACAAAACATAGGTTTTTCATAGTGACAGGGAAAGTTTATAAATCGCAAATAACTCTCAAAGATTTAATTATTTTGAAGGGATAATTTTATGGTAAAGCTCTTCTATTCTGAGTATTTTTCACTACAGAGTTACCTCCTAGTTGAACTAGGACTTAAATGGCTTCTCAGAAGTCACAGTGCAATTAAGAGGTTTCATCAGAGCAGTGATCTGGAAGTCTTATCAGGAAAAGCCAGTCTTCAGTGATCTTTCTCAAGCATTCAAGTGAAAGAAAAAACAGAAGGAAATCCAGGGCTATAAGATGTATGTGCTGGGAAGTTTGATTTGCTACTAGTGAGTGCCAGGGTTGGAGACAATAGGGCTTTTGAAATGACATCAGGGAAAGATGTGTCCCTGCCTATGTTAATTTATGTAAACATGATCTTTGTAGAGTCTTTTTGAACTGAAATACAGTGTCACAGCAGTTTTCTGCTGCAAGAATGGATTAATAAGGGAGGACATCTTAATTTTGTATTTCCATTTTTTTTTAGCATCTGTTCTCTGAACTCTCTTTCTCTACTGCATCCAAAGATGTATTTTAGCAGACGTTCAAACTTAGGGGTTAACTTGCACAGAGGATATGTTAATTCATTTTAAAGCCAGTAAACTCCAGTCAATTGTTACCTGGCCAAATAAAAGGGAAACAATAACCATCAGCTAGGAAGAAAAGAAAAAGAATTTATTTGAGGGAAGAAGAAAGTGAATTAAAGATTAAAGAGCATTAGTGCAAGAATAAGAAGGAAAAGAAGGAAGAAAAGGTAAAGGGGATGACAAGAAGACAGCATAAGAAATAAATAATTATTTGTATTTTCATTTTTTGTCTTTTCATTTTGATGTCCCCCCAGTTTCAAGATTTCTTTCTTGATACAGTGTATTTACATAGTGACAGGCCTTATTTAAAACTGTTTCCAGTTTTAAAAAAAATTCTCGTATTTTGTATATATTCTTCTCTGTATATTTGTGTATATTTTACAAGTGGGAAGTGCAATGACTTCTCATGGGACACCCCTCACAGAGCTAGAGGCTGGAATGCCATTTCCCCACCCTCTCCCCCTGCCGTCCTATTTATTTGAGAATTTCTTGTCAAAAAGCTCTGACAAGCAGTCTTTATTGTAAACCATATGGACTGATGTGTAAGATCCCAATTATTCTCCACCCCGAGATCTAGAAATGTGAACAGACCAAACATGAACTCGACAGGAGGCACGGAGCTGCTGCTTTGATTTTCCAACTGATGTTGGTTGAGTGACAGCTGTCCATCTCCATGGCTCTCCCTAGGGATTTGCGCTGGGTGGGTGCTTGGACGGGCTGGCAAAGGAGGAGCATTCCAGGCCAGGCCACCTGCAGATCAGGGCGCTGATGCAGTGCTGATGTGCAGGCTCAGTGGCCCTGGCTGCTCAGCTCTGTCTTCGCAGCACTTCCTGAGTTTATGTTGCCATGTCTCTCATCCACTGCTCAGCCCAGACCAATAAAGCTCAGCTTCCATCCCAGCACGCAGCGATGGTTTCTTTAGGGACAGATTAGTTTGTAATGACATAAAATTGCCTTGATGCTATAAACCTGATTTGTGTGTATTTATTTACCCTGCCACCATGTATTGAATCTAATTCTGCATCTGCTTTTTTTCACTCCTTTATCACCATCTAGTGCAGATATCATATGAGCGTTGCCAAGCTGCAGGTGTGGAAGTTGGCCCCTTCCTTCAGAAGTAAAACAGAGAGTTCCGGGATGCTGGCCATTCACTTCCCAGGCATTACACAGGCAGCAGGAGAGTTCACGAATTTGCAAAAGCTGTCATTGTCCTATGTGAGAAATTGTACATTGAAATTCTTCAGATACTTGTACAGCTATTAGCCATTTAAAACTGTTTAATATAAGTGGCTTATTTCAGAGAGCAAGAAAAGTAGATTCTGGCAATTTGCCCTTGATATCTTTTCTATCTGTGTCGCACTTTAGTCAAAATTTACATAATAATGGGTAGGGAAGTGTTGTGGCACATGAACCGGTGCATATTAGTTCTTAGTTGCTTTCCCAAAAGGCTTGAAAATGCAGCAAATTTAATCTAGGTCAAAAAAAGAAAAAAAAAAAAAAAGAAAAAAAAAGAAGAAGAAGAAGAAGAAAAAAACACTTCCATTTTGTAGGCAGAGGACATTTATAGAGAGCATTTGTATTCACAAGGGTATGGGAATGACAGAGTGCGACTCCTCCAAAAGAGCTCCCCGGTGCAGCTGAAGGCTGACAGCAAACTAGGACTTGTGGCCAATTAACAGAAAGGCCGTCATAACTTGCAAGGCATGGAGAGAAAAAATTGAGCTCCATGGGATCATTTTTCACTGGCCATTTACGGGGCTGTTACCGGCCTGGAGCATTTGTGCTTTAATGCGAGCGGCGCGATGCGGGGCACTCTGGGGCTGGGGCACTGCCACCCTGAATGCTATAACCAGGAGGAAAAATAGAGCACAGGGTGGAATTTGGCACGTCTCAGTTGTGAATCCTTCTCACATGCGAGCCCTTGCCTACATTCAGCTAATGTATTAATATTAGAAGTGGCATCGCTATAATATGTGCTGTCATTAGAGTGGCAATGTGGTTTCCTGGCTGGTGACAGGACTGGTAATACGGTTTCCATCAGGGTGCCAATTATATCAAACTATTAGCAAACCTGAGCTAATTGGGAGCCGGCATCATTAAAAGTTGATTTCTGCCGTATTCGGCAATTCTGTCAGGGATTACTTTGGGAGCGAATCCTTTCCATCTTGCTCTCTCATGACTCCATAGACAATAGAGCATAAGGATGGTGCAGGTAGGAATCAAAACACATCCCTGCCTTAGCCACCTTCATCTGATAAGGAGAGTTTCAAAAACAGTTGGATTTTTATTTCTGGGTTCCTTTGTCAGGAATGGCTGTGTTTGCTATTCAGACAGTTCATGGTTTTCTCTGGTTTTGTATGGAACAACCCAATCAGAATCTGTAAGACTTGAAACACCTCTCCTAATACTGGACCAGCGTCTCCAGTGCAGGTTAGCTAATTGTGCTAACATCTGTAGCACAGAAGAAATGCCGGGCAAGGTTCCCATTGCACGGCACCGAAAGCCACAAAAGTGAAAATTCTCATTGCCCAGCCACACACCTGAACTCCTTGTAGCAATAGGTCTTCTCAGTGGCTTTAGTGGAAAAGAGCTTTTAATGTCTTCATTGGCTTTTGGGAAATGACATTACAGGTCATGGTGTGTTCGGCTGCAAGTCACACTGTTCAGGCAGCTGTTTGTAATTCACAGAGCACGTATTCCAGAGTTTGGGTAGATGGCTGGAATGCAAGAGACGTTGTTAAAGCCTGCCCTGTATTGGTGTAGTGGTTAAATTTCAGTAGTGGATGAGTGAATGTGGAAATCGGGAGAGAAACATTTGGAATGGGGAAAAAAAAAACAAGAAAAAGAAATCCTCCTTAACTTAAACTAGCTTGAACTGTGCTGGATTGACAAGAAGCTACTGTCCCCATTGAGATTCCAGGCTTGTATGAAGCCAGCACCTGTTCTGCTTGCAAATGCATACACAAAAGTGAGCTTCATTCACAGAAAGAAAGAAACATAGCAGGACTTCACTCATTTAGCCTTCCAGGGCCTTCAGTCCCTTGATCTGTCAGCCCCTTAGAATTCAAACACAGCCTTTAAAGGAATTTTCAATTCACAACATGATGACTTTGTTGATGTCCTGAATGTGAATGTATTTTGAATTGAATTTGTCTGCCAGGATTCCATTACTTGCTAAAAGAATACAGAGTTCAATCATCAGATAATCATTATAGCTGTTTTGAAGTGTTTATTTTATTAGTGTAGAAGGTAAAGCAAATTTCATACTTTTAAGTTGTTGCAGGCTTTGCAGGCACCCTGATAAGCTCTTGTATTTCTATACCCCATGGTTAGGGTTCAGATACTGGCAGCAGGTGATAATATGCACAACACGGGAGAGATCCAAACTGACAAATTTTGACAGTTGAAAACTAAAGAAGCTAATAAATCAGACCAACTAATATGGGTTGGGTTTTTTTCCCCCTCCTGTATCTTTTCTCTTTTAATTCCCAAAAGTTAAATTTTCAGGCCTGGGAGATTGCAGAATGTTTTTCTTCAAGTCAAAACCTCAGAGCGTCTTGTGGAGCGTGTTTTAATTCCTGTCCACATCCAAGGGTTATTTTCTCATATTGATGCACATGTGTAATTCTTGGTAACTTTAACGCAGGAATTGTCTATTCAGTTCAGGGAGCTGTAAAAGACTTTTTCTCACCCGAAGCAAGATGGAGGTTGCCGTATTCATTCAGGCATGAAATCCTGGCTGAGAGATTAAGCCTCTTACACAGATCCCAGTGCCGTTAAATGCCAACGAGGACTGTGTAAGCCACATCTTCAAGTGGAGGAGAGCTTCCCTTTGTTAGTTGTTCAAAATTAGGAATGTAAACAGCTCTCACGGCATAATTAGTCTGTGTTTGAATTGGGAGAAAGTGAAGAAAATAATGGCACGGCGAAGCTCCTGGAGATGTCATAGAGCTGGATCTTGCAGTCTAACAAAGCCATGACTGCTCTTCTGGGGGGTAAATTTGGGTCATAGAGCAGAAGTCACACGGGAGGAGAAGCCCCATTATAGGGGGTGACTAACAGCTCTTTGAAAAAACCCTCTTGCTTACAGGAGGAATGGCATTTCTTGAAGTTTCATGGTGAAAACTGCAATTTGTCGTAATTCCACAATGGCCTCCAGAAACCCAAGTTCGCTGTCAGCAGAAAATCACGGCTACAGTGGTGTGAAAGTCCTCACCACTTGATCTTCTTTTTCCCATTCCTCACTTCTAAATGACGGCTTCAGTGAACCCATGTCTTGATTCCCCTGTAATCCATTGCTGCCATCTTTGACAGTGACTCACGTAAAGCTGTTTCTAGCCATACACGAGGCTGTTTGTCCCTGTCACTGTCTTGCTAAACAGGTTTCTGTGGAAATTAAATAAATAAAATCTCCACCACTGGTGCTAATTGGTGCCTTTGGCAGCCTGAGCAAGGGCTTGTGAATTGAATGTGTCATGGAGAATTGAATGTGTCAACTCTCTCCCAATGGCTGGGACCTTGAGGTCTTTCTCTGGCACTAAATTTCCTTTGAAAAAAGAAAAAAAAGGGTAAAGGGGGGAGGGAGGGAAGAGAGAGGGAGTGAAAACAAGCTGAAGTAAGAGATCTTTTCCCTTTTTTTAATGAGGTGTTGAAGTTGAGCATTGTAGCGTCCACGCTGCAGCGTTTGCTCGTCAGATGCCTTGAGAAGTAGGGCTGTTTTCTGCTGTTGTTTCTCAGGCATCCCATTTGTTGCCATTAAACGCCGAGCAGCACAGAGTGGCAGGTTTTATTCAGTCTGTTCAAGCATCTGGCAGGATAGCCATGAAGTTGTTGCCGATGTCCTTAAGGGACTGTAGGGATCTGCATGATTCATTCAGCATTTTTTTCAAGGTACAGAGAAGAAATGCCTTACGCCGTAGTAAATACTGTTCCAAGTAGAGCACAACCAGCTTAGCAGAGCGCGGGAGATTTGCTGCTCTGGAGGTACTGACTGGCAGCACGGGCTCCTCCGCCTGTGGGCAAGAATACACTAACCCATGTGGAGTTAAACTCTGCTGTATTTCAGGCTGCTGAGGATCAGCAGAACCATGGCCACAAACCAATTCACCTTTTAAGTTGTCCTGACTAGGAGGGGAGAAGGTTATCACTGCCAGGCTTTGAGTTATTTGCATGTCAGAAAAGTCTAGTTGTGGTTCAAGCTGTTGTCGAGTTTGTTGGTGATGAAGCAAAGATTTTATGCGCATGGGGCCTGAAGGGGAGGGTTGTATTTTTTTTCTTGTCTTTCAGTAGGAAACATGGTTTTTCTTTTCCATCTGGGCCACTTGTTTGTCTTTGGCAATACCAAATTTTCTTTAGTAAAATGGAGGAAGGAAGGTCATTGCCTCCTTGCCTTTCAGCAGGGGACAGCTGCCAGTCCTAAAGCACAGATTAGCCCTGTCCTTTCACACAGGTGTCTTCCCCTCCAATATTCCTGTAGAAAAGACTGAATTAGGTGCTTTTTCCTATGTACTGACCCAAAAGGATTTTACCCTGGAGGCATCTTCAGTGCAGTTTGTGTAGCATGGATGCAGCACCTCTGGAACATCCATACAGCATTTCCTTGGGTAAACATGGAGTATTGCCTTTTCTGTTCCTCTCTGTTCTCTTTTCTTTTTTGAGTCCAGCCCTGACCTCTGTAGCAAATACCTTCAAATTCAGGTGTCCACAAGTGAATGTCCATGCTCTACTCAAACCACGGCAAACCAACTCTTCTTGTGGGGTTTGCTTTATTTAGGAAGATATAAACTAAATGCATCCTGAGAAAAATTTTATCCATGTGCACTTTCAGATGTATCAGTCTGTGAGCTTACAAGTCTCTGTTTCTGTCAGAGTCCGACGACCTGTCTGAAACATCTGCACGTTTCCCATTAAGCTACTGTTTCTTCCGGCCCTCATTCACAGGAACATTTTTCTCTCCTGAGCTATTACTTCCCAAAAATGACCAGTTAAAGGGTATTTCACAGCATATTCATCTTTCAAGTGCAGTTCTTTCAAGTAGTGCCAAGAATGATAAACCAAAAGATTTCAAATTTCTCCTTATCAGAATGAACCCACAGAGCTGAAATCTAAAATAAAACTCTTCGGGCCCATGGAAAAGGACATGGCAATTGCAAAGCTGTGATTGCAGCTTGATATTTTCCCCTCTGAATCTTCTCGCCTGGTTAAAAAACTTTATATTAAAAAGCTCATAAACCAAACAAAGAAACAATAGAAGGTGGACTTGGGGCTGGCTGGCAGGATAGAAAAATATTGCCATGTTGTCTCAAAGTTGCACTACTAAATGTCACAAACTTGGATTTTTTTCTCATTTTTATCTGGGGTAAAATAATTCAAATTTTCAGAATTTTCCAGTGAAACAGAAGATTTACAAACACTTACAGGAAACACAAACCTTAGCAGGCTGTGCCTGTCTCTAGCACACATTGCTGCGAACAATGTTCCGCTTACTGAAATAATTATTAAACCGTCTCCACCATAAAGTGTGAAATTTTAAAGAACCTGTTGGCAGTATGAAAAATGTTTCCCTCAGCTGTGTTAAGTCTGCGTTACCTGCCTACCCATGTTCTGCTGTGCCTGCAAGTGATTTTCTGCGTTAGGGATAAACTTGTGTGTTCCAGCTGGGAATACATGGTCACCTTTTCTTGTTACAGAGGTAATGGTTGTCACTGGCCTGGCTGCAGAGCCAGAGGGAGCATTCCCAGTGCCATGCACAGCTTGAGCCGAGCAAGGGGCAGTGGAGGGGCCGTTCTGGGTTCAGCCCTTCCTTCCAAAGTGGGGTATGGGCCACCTTCACGCAGTTACTTCCAATGTTTGCTGTGTGCTGCCGTGCGCACCTTCTCCTTGCGTCCTTTGCCATTGTGGTGATGCTGCAGGGTTGAACACAAGCAGGCATGTCAGGTGGGCTGGGATGTTTCACCTTGGCCAACATTAGGCAGCTGATACAAGCATCCTCTTTGCTCACTGCCTGAAGCACAGATTATTTTATCTGTGTCACGCTCCAAGGGAGCACCGAGGCTCATGAGCCGGGGTTTCTTTTATTTACTGATTGGTTTTGACATTTCTCTGGAGTTGTAACAAATCTCTGACTGTGATTAAGAGAACAGGATTGTTTTCTGATTCATCAGTAAGACCTGCATCATCCTGTTTCACATGAAGTAGGTTTTTACTTCAGTAGCCACTTCTGCCCCACAACCAGCATTGTCCAGAATGTTTTCCCCTCTCCCCATAGCAGCTGGGGCTGGTGTTGAGCTGCCTGGGTTGTGTGTGCTGCAGCAAAAGCTACTTCACATGTTTGCAGTGGAGAAAGTGACAACAACCCATGTTTGGTCCCACAGACCACCTGGCTGGACCATGCTGTCAAAAGGGAAACCATGGGATTAAGGCAACTAAAACCACCTGCTTCACTGAAAATTCAGCAGATGCAGGCAGAGCAGAGCCTCCCTTAGTGCTGTCAACCATCAGCAGCCTCCACTATCCCAGCAGCGGCAAATTCACCTGTAGCTTGTTTTTCATTCTTGAAACTGAGATGAGTGTCCTACCTCCAGTCCTGCCTGGTTTCGAAGAAAGGGGGGAAGCAACCTCAGCTCTTTTGTGTAAGGCCCTTTAAATAGGGTCCTGCTTTAACCTGATTTTCTGCTTGGGATGTAACAATGAACTCCTGCTGCTTGAGCCTGCCATGTTGCTTATATTCAAAGTATAATAGGGAGCCTTCAGAAAAATATAACCTTATTTACAAGGTACAAAGCCAATTGGATTTTGGTTAACAATTTCTAAGTGATTACAGTTCACTAACAATGCAGGTGTGCTATAGATGGAATGCACAGGGGGGGACTTTTTATTTTAAACCATACAAGCTTTCTTTTATTCATGTCATTCAGGCGCCTCAGGATAATTCACTTTTCCAGCTTTCATAATGTGTTGTTCAACCACTGTTTTTTCTCCCTCCCTATTGTACTCTCACAAATCATACTCACTAATTTCTGAAAGCTTTTCATTTCTCTCTATAGGTTGTTGTTTCGTAACATTTTATACAAGAAAAGCTGCTCTTGAGGCACAGAATGCACTGCACAATATTAAAACTTTACCTGGGGTGAGTACATTTCCTTTTCGATCCTAATTATTTTATTGCCAGAAAAACAGCCCTTTTGCTCTCAATGCTGCTTGGTGCCCCAAATGACCTTGATCTCTGCAAGGAAGGTGGCTAAGCTGATGGTCTGTGCTGTATTGGTGCCAGTCCTGTAGCAATGGCGTCATGTCCAAAGGCAGTTTCTGTTCTCTAGAAAGTCCCTTGGCTGGAAAGAGTACTGATTCCTGCTGACTAGAGACAGTGGCCAGAGTGCAGTGTGGATCCTTTTTTTAAATTTATTTAAGGGGTAGGGAGGGAGGAGACGAAACATACGGCAGAAAAACATTGCACCACTGGGGCTTCACGTTTGAAAAGGGAGAGAAGAGGAAAAGACAAAACACAGTCAGCTTTGTTAAATGCAGCCTTTATCCACATGGTTTCTAAACAACCTGAAGGCAGTGGCTGCACATCTCAGGACGTTGTGGAGTGTGGTACCACACAGATGTTTGCACTGTGTCATCCTGTCCCCTGGCATCACCTCTCCTCACCACCCGCTCCCACTGGCACCAGTGTTCAGAACAGTTGTGGTCGTGTTGTACAGGCTATATCTTTTGTGTTTTCCTATGGTATTTTATATTTAAATTACAGGGCTAGAGAGAAGTGTATCACTGGTAATTGCATGTCTTAACTCTGAAATCTTCTTGTACCACTATTTTCATTTTTTCTGTTGAACACTTTGAGGATGGAAGAGAAAAAAATATAAAGGATGGAGGTATATTCCCTCTTGATGTAGGAGAAGTGTTCAAGTGTATGTTTGTAGTGTCTGGTTACAGACATGAAAATAAATAAATACACTGTGTAAATAAATAGAGCATTGACTGGACTGACAGTAATATGGCCAATATCTCCTTTAGTTCCTATGCGCTGTGTGTGAAATTGGACACTCTGTGTTTGAAAAATTATATCTGGCCAGTTCACTTTACACAAGTGATTTCCTGTTAGGAAAGCCAACTCGTGTCATGGAAATGACCAGCGTAGAGAGGTGTGTTGAACAATTGCCTGTGAGCCCTGCTAAGTCACCAAGGTAAAACAGGAGTCCTCTGTCATTTGCAATGAAAACGCTGGGAATGGCGGTAGGAAATCTGCAAAGGAAGGCCAGCCACAGGAAAATGGGAGAAAAGTTGTGGCACTCCAAGTGATGTTTTCCAGCAATTGGTCCTTGCCAGGGACAGTGTCAAGACCTTACAAGCCTCCCAGTGGGAGTCTCAGCAGCTGAGGGTGTAGAGGATGGATGTGCCATCCTTGAGAGAGAAAGGAAGGCTCTGAGGGACGATTCCCTGTGAGACCCCTTTGGAGCTCAGGTTGAATCTCAGCATCCCCCGGCTCTGCAACCCCAGTTGTTGGTTTCCATCCCCACTGCCAAAAAATGCCGAGCCCTTGGACAAGTGCTCTCTAACCCCATTCAATGTTGCACCTCAACCAACTCATTGAGTAATTGGTCTCCATCATGCTCTGAGTCAAATGGCTGTGTGGACTGGCTGGGTAGGATGGAGGTGATCCCAAGCTGCAGGAGCAGCACCCTGCCCAGATAGCATCCCTGAAGCTCTACCGCAGTATCTGCACATTACCTCCCTTAGACATGGACAGGATCCATTTAAAATCATAAAATCACAGAATCATTAAGGTTGGAAAAGACCTCCAAGATGATCAAAAGTCCAACCTTTGACCAAAAACTATGATGTCAACTAAATCATGGTGCAAAGTGCCACATCCAATTGTTTTTTGAACGCTTCTAGGGATGATGACTCCACCAGTTCCCTGGGCAGCCTGTTCCGATGCTTGACCACCCTTTCAGTGAAGAAGTTCATTCTGATGTCCAACCTAAACCTCCCCTGGTGCAGCTTGAGGCCATGTCCTCTCGTCCTGTCGCTGGTTTCCTGGGAGCAGAGCCCGACCCCCACCTGGCTACACCCTCCTATCAGGGACTTGTAGAGTGATAAGGTCCCTCTGAGCCTCCTTTGCTCCAGGCTAAACAAACCCAGCTCCCTCAGCTGCTTTTGTTTTCTGTTCTTCCCTGAGTACCCCAAGCTGGCTGCTGTATTTTGAGAGATCTTGTTTGTCCCAGTGGGCAGCTCAGAGGGGCAGATTCCTTCTCTGACTTCCCCACACACAGGTGGCAAAGCTGGCTCAGCTCTGCATTGCATCTCACTTGAGCAGGGCATCATTTTCTCCTCCACTTTTGCACAGCTAATGAGCAGGCCACAGTTAAAGACACTAGTGTACCTTTTGATGTTCTTAAAATAAGGTTCAAAAATATAATTTTTCTTAAAGCCCTCTCTAGCTCTTTGTCACTTAAAATTTATCTTTCCAAGCTGTTTTTTCCTGTCCTGACTGTGAGGTTACAAAGTTTTCTTTTAAGGAAATGTGGAAAATGCATTCCCATGACTCTGGGGCCTCGGCTTTAAAAATACTCCTGATACGGCCAGAGATGTTTAGATTTTACTAGGAGATAAGTTGTTATCCCTACTTTTTTAAAGGGAAGCCTCTAATAAAGAGAAGCAACTTGAATACATTTCTACTGCTTGTCTTTCACAATGATTCAGCATTTATTATATAACAGACTCTATATTTTGCACGTGCAGTATGCTGACATTCAGCATATATGGGGATACTGTTATGCTGCATCTGTGTATTCCCAAAATAACTTCATTGAAGCACACTTTAAAGTTGTGGCACACACGCTGGAAATGCTTCACGTTAGCAGGATTCTCCTTGTATGAATTTTAGCAATTTCTGTATTGTCCCTCTTGCCTGCTAAGCAGCTTTTACCGAGTGAGCAGGAATTGGTAGTGGATAGGTCTGTGTGGGAAATAGTCTCAGAGCAAATGGAAGTAACCTTCTGGCAGAGCTGCAACAAGGGATGAATTCGGATCAGGTTCATTTGGGCATCAAGTGTCAGCTTGCTTCCAGTAGGCGAGGTATGATCAGTAGGAGGTTCAGTAAAAGGGTGTCTCCTGGAAACAAAAGAATCCGTGCCTTCCCTTTTTGCTGTAATACCACCATGCATCAGATAAGGCATCCTTAAATAGCCCAAGGAGAAAATCCGAGGGAAAGGCAGGTGAGTTATTAGTGCAAGGTAAGGAAAGCTGGCAGAGGCAGGAGCAGGGGGCTGCAGGGATGCTGTGGCTGTTGGAACTTGTCTGTATTTTACCTGCACTCAGGTGAAACCCGCGCTGCTGCAGAGGCGTGGAGGAGAATAGCTCTGTGTTCATTAATGATGGAGCCCGGGTTATTTCTGGGTTTAGTCTCTTCATTTCTTAAATGCAGACTTGCTCCATGCGGCTCGGTAAGCAGGTTTTGGATCAGCACCGGTGAAGCCAAAAACCTGGGGGTTTAGTGTGAAATTTATCCCCCTTCCAAGGCTGCATGTTCAGTTTAATTTAAGTAGGTTTTTGAGCAAAGCCCGCAGTGCTGTGTCTCTATCTCTGCTTTTTGCCTGGACCTCATCCTTAACAGAGACATGAAAACACCAGCGCTTGATCTGCTCCTTTGAGCTGCACCCTTTTAGTGGACATGAAGAAAATAAGACCAGACATAAATGATTAATGCAGAATCTTGGAAGAAAATATTGCAGGGTGCCTTGCTGTTTGATTACAAGCCTTGGAATTAGTCAACATTTCCATAATTCTAAACCAATATACACCTGTTTTCCCACTGTGATGTGAAGGCACAACTTAATTTAACAGAAACCCCGCTGTGCTAAATCTCTCATTAAATACCAAGCTAGTTCTGTAATTTAAAGTTGCAGCACTACTATTTTAACTGAATTGCCTTTGTATTATAAAATTAATAAGAAGTTAATGATGCACTTTGCTGTATTCTCTCAGATTTTTTTTTTTCACAGCAACAACAACAAAAAAGAAAGATAAAGAAGAAAAACATGTCACCAGCTGACATCTCAAGGCTTTTCTGGTTTTAATCATTTTCCTGAGGATAGAAATTCATTTAAANCATGTGCCTGTTCAGGCCTGTTCACTCTCTTTTTTAAAAAAAATTTAAAAAACTTCCTGCACAAGTAGGATCAAACATCATCTTTTTACTCATGATTAATATAATCTCTCTGTTAGTCATAATATTCCTCGTCATATATTGGAGCTTTTATCTTTCCCAAAATATGTACTTAGCTATCACTTGTTATGTAGGATTGCTACTAGGCAGAGAAGAAGATATGCAGTGTTTGAGAAATACAGGCATATTGTTATGATATATGATACAGATCAACGAAGTAGGGACAGATCTCTTCTGTTTACTTGGTGCTGGCATCACAAGTAGCTTTTATGTCTTGCAAATGAACAGCATGAATTTTCAGATGTGTCTTTTCAAACATAGCATGGGAGCAGGTTGCTGATACCCTCACAGCTCATAGGGATGTGGTTTATATTATTCAGCTTAGAGTCAGGTTTTCTTGGAGTGTTCATTTGGATTTTGTTTTAAAAGGCAGAAGGGAGAAAAGGGAAAGCCTCAATTTGAATGTAATAATGATCTTAGAAATGGGCTTCTTTGGGATGAGATGTAGAACTGAGGCCTTAACTAGTCTCATCTTCATTAAGAATCTCATGGCTTCGTTAGAGGTGTTTAACTTCTATTCCCTAAACAGAGTAATCCAATAAATTCCACCCATCTAAATTTATTCTGTACCTTCAGTTAGATGTAATAATCTTGGTTCCCCCATGCTCTAATTTGCTGCTTAGTGAAAATTGGCTTCTGTATAGAGGGCAAACCTCAAAGAGCTGTATTCGGGGACTGCTTTAACTGCCTTCTCGGTGCTGGCATTTGTTCTTTGTTTTAGTTTTAACATGCTTTGTTTTAAAAACAGAATGTGCTCTCTTTTGCTGACAAGTGACTCTGGTAGGATTTCCTGGCAAGGGTTAAGTGCAGATAACACAAGAAGCACTATATGTTGGTTGGATTTTTGGAGCCGAATAGCTGAATAAATGCACCTTTAATGTCATGCAGAGGCTATTTGAAGTCAGAAATCAATGGGCATCCATTTGTAAAATCTACGCCTAAAACTCTTTCGTGTCTTTGTTCTGTATTTGAAGTTAGATTTATTGGACATGGTAAGGGTTATTTGTTGTCTTTATGTACATTTTTTGATATATCCTCCTACCTAAGGTTATCACAAAAACAATTAACAGCCCACACTCTGCACTCCCATGCTTTTAACGGAATCATGGTTTACGTGGTTCTTATTTCAAGTGGGATATGCATATTCCAAGTAGCAGCAAACCTTTCGTATTGAAGTTCTGGCATGAAATTAGGACATTAGCTGTATGAATTGGTTTGATTAAGGGTTTAACAAGGAAGCAATACCATTTTGAGAAATCTCTCCATATTTTAACAGCAAGGTGGAGTTCTTAGGAACTGTTTTTGCAAAATATTCATGGCTTCCTTTTTTGCCAGATGTTGTCGAGGGAAACATTTTTAATTTTTACATGGTAGGAATCACTACTGGTTTCATTAAACTCTTTTTACATCATAGGGAAACAGGACTGGCTTAGAGGCAACTTTGCCCAAAGGTTGTGTACTGGCTGTAAGGAAACCTCATAGTCCATTTAGGGGTGTAGAATATGAAAAAAGTGAGTTTAGAAGAGGAACTTGTGCCGTTCTTCTCTTTTGGTGCCCATTTGCAGTAGGGTCAGTTCTACCCTACACCCGGCTGGCAATCACTGGCATGATGCCAGTCTGCTCTGGGGCTTCTCTTGTCCCCGTGGGCCAGCTCAGGTAAAACACATTTGTTCTTGCTCCATGCCACAGTGTTGGTATGGTCAAGGAAGCACCACAGCCCCTCTGGGAACCTGGGGCTTGAGGGTCAATGTGGGAGAGAAGTCTCAGGGCTGTGCAGAATTGGCTTAGCAGGTTATTTAACCTTCGGAATAATCTGGTTCAAAATGCAGGCACCCATGACGACTTACTATGAAACCTCATTCACTTTCTGATAAAATACCATTTGTCCAACAAGAAGCAAAAAACCCCAAATATATTTCTGGTTCTCACTTTACATCATGAGCCCCTTTCTAATGACTATCCTGGCACTCTCCTTTCTGGAGTAGCGTTTTAATATCCAGTTCCCTTCTCTGTTTCAAGCCTTATGGTTTGTCAGTACTATGTGAACATTATGTAAAAATTACCTGTAATAAAAAGGTAATCATCCACTATGACTTGAATAATAGCCTGAATATGATATATCAGTGACTCTGAGAGATTCTGACAAACAGAAAGGGAATTCAAAGAGCAATTAACTTAGTTAAGGCTTTGCAGTGATTGATTTATGATGACAAATTAAACTAATTCAGTACCCATATAGTATGGCCAAATGCTGTTTAATGAAGGATCCAAAGAGTATAGAACTGCTTAAATGATAAAAATAACCAGATGGGAAAGAGGAGAATTCCCAGGGAGCATCTGTTCCTAGGAAGGGAGCTATAAGACACTGAATGATGTTGAGAAAGTGAATCTGGCCCATTCCTTCCTTTAAAATACTATGCAAATGAACCCACTTAATGATGCATTTTGCCCACCTCAGAAGACATTGGGGGGGGGGGGGGGGGGTGTTTTATTCAAAAACACCACTTCTACCCCACCCCTCAAGAAAAATGTTGCAATGTTGCACTGACTCTGCCACTTCAGTGAAAATCAACATTTGCACTAAGTTCAGGTACCTTAGTAGAAAAGCTGGGGTTGCACCTACCATTGCTGCAAAACACAGAATGGATCACCAGCCCTGGATTTATAAAATGGGAAAAAGTGACCTAGGAACCCAGTGAAATCTCTGTAAGTAGCTGAATTTGGAGCTTAGTGGGAGAATGTGGATGTTGTTCAGGCATAGGGAGAGGAGAATATTGACCAAGTGAAAATAACTTCTCTAAATTGAGCAAAACAGTTCATAATTATATTGTCCCTTTTTCTCATTCGGGGATGGAGGGTCAGACTCGCCTTCACCAAATGCACAGCCTCATCATCAGGGTAACTTTCCGCATGCAAGGAGAATGCAGTTCATATCCTCTGTGTCTTGGTTATTGAAAGGATTTAGCTTGGATCGACCTAACAGAGCCTTTACCACTGGACTTATTTAAGATTAGGGGGTCACTGTTCCTCCTCTTGAAGCTGCTCCAGCTGTATGAAAGTATCAAATTCTGGTGAGAGTGAGAGAAAGCAAGGAAGAGCACTTGGCTGCCTGGTACTGAGGGCGGTGACTCAAGTACTGTGATCTCTGGATATGAGTCTATGCTCTAGTAAGTATTTTATTCTTTGGAAAAGCTTCAAAGATTTTTGGAAGAGACTCTCCAAGAACAGGGAAATGCAGGAAGATCCATTGCTGAGGCACTGAGAGAAAGTGGCTAAACCTCGACCTGCCTTACTCGGGGGAGTGATGCCCCTATGGTGTGTCAGGAGGGTGCAGAGCTGCACAGGGCATGGGCACCAGTGAGGTGGTTTAGATCCTAAACATCTGTATCAGGTTATTGCTTTTCCTGCTGGGAAGCAAGAGTACATTGGCCCAGCTGCAAAAGCAGTCTCTAGCTTTTTTAGAGAACTCTTGGAGTACTTCAGGAAATATTTTTTTTTGCACAGCTTTGCAGTATAATAATATTGGGATGGAAAGTAAGTAATGCATAAAAATGGCTTGACCTTAGAAAAATTCACTAATGTGAAGCCCATCCCCTAAAGGCCAAACCGTTCTGGCGTGTGACACTGGGATTTACCTCTGGTTTCCATAACTCCGACCGGTTGAGGTCATCACTTTGCGAAATCCCTCCAGACTTTTTTGTCCAACTTAGAACATATTACTCAGTGAGAGTGGAAGATCAGTTCACAGGATATCACTTTTAAACTGGGTACCCAAAAATCACTGACTTGGAGAACCTTTTGCTGTGCACTTCAGAACAGAAATCTCTGAAGAAAATCGAGAGGCCATCACTGGAGTACTCCAGGGTATCGCAAAGCTCACCAAGATTTAGGTGGGATGCTTAGCTAAGGATAATAGCCCAGGTACTCTCTTAAAGAGCTATTTATCCTCCTGCTGGTGTTAGCTGTTTTCTGTTATCTGGAACAGAAAGTACAGGTGCTTCAGTCAGCCTCATTAGCACCACGACACGAGCTATTAAAATTGTCTTCGTAATGAAAAACTAGTTCAGGGAGCCTTCCTAGCTGTCTGACTACTCCTACAATAGTGAAATTAGAAAAGCAAATCATAAACAGTGTTGCAGGCATCAGGAAGCAACATCATTAGAGGTGCCCTTGGATGCCATTTACCTGCCTTGATAGCAATGTTTGGCACCCGTGGATCTGAGTTATGTTATGACTGAGGAGCCTGGGCCTCATGGCATGTTTATAACAGAGAGACTGTTTGTTCAGCATCCTCCTGCCATTGTGTCCAACCCTGTGAGCTGTGCTGCTTCCTTCAAACACCTCTGCTCTGTGGTCCATTTCTGTTCAAGTGATGCAGTGTTGGCTCATTGTGTGTTTGCACTCCTGTGGTGGTGCAGGAAGCTGAGGTAGCCCCAGCCAGATTTCCCCCATCTCAGCTGGGTAATGAACCACACTGGGCAGGTGCACCGTGCTGCTGAATGGGTCAGCATACATGATAAGGGAGAAAACATAAGTTCTGTCTTCTCTGCAGTGCTCAAAAACCCCATAATGCTACAAAAACCAGGTGAAACTGGGTGGCTTGATTTAGTCTCCTGCTCTAATAACACACTTTGGACAATCATATTCTGCTTAATTAAAAACACTCTTTGCAGATCCAGGGAGATAATTGATTTTTCGCTCATTCTCTGGAAGAAATTATCATCTTCATCAGCTTAGTTGGAAGAGCCACTTCTTTGTCTGCTCCTCCCCTGCGGTGTGCAGAGAAATTCTTCCTCCTCTTGCCAGCAGGGTCACTGGGGCTGCTAGAAGTACTTGGGGATTCATTTGGGTGCAAGTCTGGGGTACAGACATGTTCATCTGATTGTCTTGGTAGACATCCAAAACCTTTAGAGATGCTCAAATGGGCTGTGAATTCCCACCCTGGAAAGTCATGGAAGACACGTAGTTGCAAAGCTTATCTCTTAGGCTGTCAGTGTGTGAAGCAAGTGATCGGCACCCTCCAAAGCAGAGAGCAAATATCGTTATTGATAAGACACAGGGGAATGGGTTTAAACTGAAGGAGTGTGGGTTTAGATTAGACATTAGAAAGAAATTCTTTACTGTCAGGGTGGTGAGGCACTGGCACAGGTTGCGAGAGAAGCTGTAGATGCCCCATCCCTGGAAGTGTTCAAGGCCAGGTTGAACAAGTCTTGGAGCAGCCTGGGATAGTGGAAAGTGTCCCTGCCCATTGCAGGAGGTTGAAACTAGATGGTCCTTAAGGTCTGCTCCAACCCAAACTTTTCTATGATTCTACAATTAAAGTGTCAAATACCTTTTAACAGGCAACAGAGGGAGGAAAGCTAATATTTGTCTCACTTTTGGAACAGCCCATCTTTTCCCCTTCAGCTTAGCTGAAATCAGTAATGGCTTTGCTACCAGACAGTAGCCTGACTATCTGCAGGGGCAGAGAGAAACAGTCACTGAAAAAGATGCCGCCATAACTCCATTTATTAGCAAAAGCCTGTATCTGCTGCCTTGTGCCAGGGAAGTTAAAAAAGCGAAAACTGCAAAAGAAAAAAAAAATCACATTGAGCTAAACAGAGTCTTAAGCAGTGGTAAACAAAATGTAGCTTCCTTTGTGGTTGATTTTTATCCAGCTGCAGCCAAATATCAAAGCGATATCAAAGGAAAGCTACCCATTAATTAATTCAGACTGACTTCACAAAGCAAGCTGGAGCTTTTGCTGATATCTGATTCTGACAACTTCCTAATCTTCACAAGTTGTCATTAAGAGTGGCATTAAAGCAGTCTGCAGTCAATCCCAGCTCTCGCCCATTGTAACTCCGAGATGGTCTATCTGCCATCGTGGGAAGGCGGGGGTATGCAGGCAGGGCTTAGAATAAGGAACTTTGCTTCTTTGCAAATGGAATTTGAAATGTATCAGGGAATCTCATTAATACACTGCCTCAATCACTCACCCTAGGAATGCTCACCCATTCCCGCTTGCAACCATTGCAAGTTGCAGTGAGTGGAAATTTTCTCTTCTGAAGGAGGAACACAGGGAGAAAGCAGAGAAAGAATCTAAAAAAGAAGCTCATGTCTGAAAGGAATAATTAGAAGTCTGTAACGATCTCTAAGAAAGTATGAATAGAGGCTTATCACTGATTTCAAGATAGAGAACATGGGATTGTGGGTTGAAGAAAGTAAGATTGTGGAAAATAAGACGCTAATCAGAGGATAAGATTAGTTTTAAACTAAGAACTTTGAGCAACCTGGTGTAGTGGAAGATCCCCCTACTCGTGGCAGGGGGATTGGGACAAGAAGAGCCTTAAGGTCCCTTCCAGCCCAAACCATTCTGTGATCCTACGAACTGAAAATCTGATACCTCCACAAGTGAAGCTCGTAATTCCACCATGAAAGCACCACACTCAGTGTTCCTTACTGCTGCCAGAATCTCTCAGAGGGATTGCAGCCTCGTGCAGAGATGTGAGGGATGTGATACCTTTATATTTCCATTCAGCTGTGAATGGCTCAAATGATTGAAGGGAGTTTGTTTTCTAGACCATCACTTGAGCAAGTATCCACCAGACAGCAACTAATATTATTTTGTGGCAGATTCCTGACAATACCTTAGAGGAAAATTGTGCTGTGTTATTATACAGTATATTCATTTCAAATATTGCAGAGAATACAGAGGAGGATAAGTGCTGTTGTGGGAGCACCTCACCCAGCATCCACAGCAGCATCTATGAAGATGGTGTATTTATTTCCTCCAGGGCCAAGTACTGCCCAAATGCCAGTGACAAATGGGAATTATTTTTGGTTGTACACAGAACCAAGGATTTACCATCATAAGAGGTGAAATAATGCTTAGATCAAGTATCAGGAAAAAATACCCAGTATCTGTTCAATTAGAATAATCTTCTAAAGGAAACAAAGTTAAATCCCAGTCCTTACGGGTGTTTGGGGTAGGAAAATATTAGAAAATATGGGATAGGCAGTAATCCTGTATTGGCATTAAGTCATTCGAGATGAGCTGCTGGATTTTTTCATCTCTCATTTCTCCGATTGCTAAGAAGTGAAAGAAATTGCTATGCTGGGTAAATATAGAATCCTCCTATTTGTACAAAAGTATATGATTAACCAAAAAGAAAGATCTTGCTAAGTAAGAGCTACAGTCAGTCTAAGTGCTGTGCTTATATACTTGTGTCTGGAGGGCTCTGGGGGTTGCTCAGGCAGGCGTGTCCCTTGCCTCTTCTGACCCTGTTCATTTTGCAAAGAATGACACGGATTTATCCCACTTTAAAAGTAGCCTGATAGCTGACAGCCCTCGTTGTCTGCAACTTGTCTTCCTTCCTGTTGACACGAAAGCCAAAAATAGAGGGTGTGATATGGGGAAAATTTCTTTTCTGCACCCATTCCTCTTCCCCTGTGCTTTCCTTGCCCTCTGCTAGCTTCACTGACACTGCAACAGCCCTCGGGCTGCATTAGCCTCTCTCAGAAAAAGTAGCATATGCCAACAAAACAGGAGTTCAAGACTTCCCAGTAGCTCTAAATGCTACCTTTGGAGCAAGTAGGATGAATGATGTTAAGAGCTTTTAGCTCAGCTGGTTTTATCAGAGGACCTTCCTGATAGTTCTCCGTGGCCTCCAGCTGTTCCACCTGAAGCCATCGCTTGCAAAGAGATTTCTTTGACCTTTAGGCAAGTTGCACATAAAGATGTTACTCACAGGGCACAGCACAGAGAAAATTTCTGATTGAGTACAGTAGCAGTAAAGAATAAGTAAGAGAAGACAACGTTTCACATTTATAGTCACTAAACGAAGCATGTTGTTGCTTTTTTCCAAGAGAATCAAGGGGCCCAGTCTCTGGTCACAGGCATTAAGGTTCATGCTTGGGGTCAGATGCTGGTTCAGAGCTTTGCAGATGGGTGGAGGCAGGTTGATTTTGGCCTTACTCTTCCTAGCACTATCCCTTTTACTAATGAAATCTTAATCACAGCTCAGTCCAAATATCACAGCCAGCTGGAACTGAGTCATTCTTCAAAAAATATACGTTTCTGCTAATGTTGTCCATTTATTTTTTGTTTAACTTTCCAAACACCTATTGACAGAAATATTCAAGTGCATTGGAATTCCTAAAGATTAGCATTATAAATGTATACTGCATGTTTAGTTTGAATGCAAACCACTTTCCTTATCCCAAAGAAAGCCCTGGCAGAGTACGTTAGCTACAGAGATGTTAAAACATTAAAGAGAATGAGTTCATACGAAGAGTGGTTAAAAATAACATGGTTGCTCAACGTGACTCTTACTGGTGTTTGTAACTGTATGTATACACAACTCGACATTCATATTTTCATGTGGACGGGGTGTGTGTTTGTGTGTGCTTGTGGCTGCAGACTTGTGGCAGTATCCTTCTGTTTTCATAGATGGATCAAATATCGAGCTATCTTTTGCATTCTCTCTCCACAGCCAGATTGTTTCGCCACTGCAGACTATTGGCATAACACTGAGAGTTTTTATTTGGATGCTGATATTGGATAGTCGTGGAAAATTCCTGTAACTTCAGCTCATGGAGAGTTTAAATAGAATTTATGAGCCATATCCTCATTTGGCGTAAAATAGTATGGCTCTGCTGGTTCAACGATAAAACTGTACTACTTACCCCAGCTGATCTCAGTCAGGAGAGTAGGATTTTTGACATCTTCATTCAAAACCTGTTTTCTACCTGAATGCTTTGGCTATTCCCTGCAATATTTAGAGGCACGCGCATTGACAAGTAGTTTGGGGCTCATGTCTGACCTTTGAAGAAATCTGGACTGGTCTGTGTTTGGTAACAGGGAGGAATCCGACTGCCTGTCTGCCTTCTGGAGAGGAGGGAATTGTGAATCGAGACATGTATTCCAGACTCAGAACTTCTCTGTACCTTTACTAAGTGAAAAGTGAAAACGGCAACGGCCCCACATCATCAGTGCCAACTTTTCTATATATTGTACCCTTTGCTCTAATTTAAAAGGTAGAATTTCAATAGATTTTATAATTTTGATGCTTTTGGGGCTTATTTTAGACTTACCTCAATCACACTTTTTAGCTATAAGATGTTCTTGCTGGTACATTGTAATGCAAATAGGAGAGCTTTCCAACAGAACTTTAAAAAAGCTTTACATAAAAAAAAAAAATCCCATAGCCTAGAATTTGAGTTTTGTACCAAATAATAGACTCTAGTTTCTGTCTGAAGAGGAGCCCAAGAGCGTTGTTGGATCAAGGTGACCTTCCACGCTGCAGAAAATGTCAGGCAGAAGATCCACTTAGCAAATGAACAGAAAAATCTGTGATGTGAAACTAGGGGAGTGGCTGAGGCTGGTTTCTCTCTTATTGACTGAAAGCAAAAAATTAAGAAGATAAGTGTAGATGAGATAACACTGTGAAAGAAACAGAGGAGCCCCTTACTATGCTTTCTTGCCTTTCTGAAATGTTGCTGTCGCTAGTCATTCCTTTTAAAGGGTTATCTCCTGAATTCCAGCTTGGCAAAGGCAGAGGATATTGATGAGCATAATCACATGGTGTTTTCCCAGAGTATAGTTCACAGAGGAGAACAAGCAAGCACAAAACAGCAGAAGTCTTAAAATAAAACTCCTGCAAAACAAGCGTTTGATATCCTGGTCGCTTTGGCCTCTCTCAGAACCCAGTTTGTGCTTTGCATTACAAAAGCCATTGCATGTTTTTAAAAGCCTTTCATTTAAACTAAATTTCTTCACAGTCATTGGTAGCCTGCAAGAAAATTTATTTTATTTTTGGTTGGGACTGTATTTTTGGGAAAGAAGAAGGATAGGGTAGAGGATTGCTTTGTTTTCCTAACAAGGTTCTAAAAATTATCCTAGAAGTTGATGTGGAATCAGAGGGATTTATGTAGAAAGGGAGGGGTTTCCTGTGGACCAGGCTTGAACATTAGCACCCTAAAATGGTGACCGCAGACTGAGCTACTTGAATATTTTCATTTGGCAGCAGGAAAGGTCTTTTTTTTTAAATGGGGACTTCATCTTGAGCCTTCACAGATTCTGAGAAGAGCAAAATTCCCTGAATACGCCCTCAGGAGTCAGTGCTCCCTAGGCAGGGAATCTGGCCTTTTCTGGGAGGAATGTGAAATCTGCCTTTGCAGATCACTCAAGCAAGATCAAGCCTCTGCTTTGCTGTCTTCCCCTTTTGAGATGGTTGAGGGACCTCTCTTTCATTTCCATGGGAAGACTTTACATAGAAGATGACTTAATAGGTAGCGTGTTTTGGCTTTGCTCTGGCTCTGTTTTCCAAATACTAATACGGGAGGAGGGGGTGTTCTTAGATTTGAAGGGAAAGCACTCCCTTTAAAGTCTCGGTCTCCTGTTGACTTCTGGAAACAAACGCCCAACTGGGGAGATGGAAGAAAGTACATCTTCAGAACACTTGAGTCATGTCCAGTGGGACACTGACTGGAAGGCTTGTGTCATGCTGGGAATTGAGTCCTGGCATCTTAGGTCATGCTGGACAAATCCACCCGCTGCAGCACAAGGCTGCATTAGTTATGAGCTGACATCCCAAAGCCACAACAGCTTGGCTGGCATTTGGTTCCTCCAGCAGCCCTGGATCACTGCTTCAGGTTCTTACGTTACCTCTCAAGTAGGGTATCTAGGGAGTAATTCTGTAAAAAAAACCCTGCTTGTGTGGAGTACACCTGCTAATTAATGTCTTACCGATAGCTGATGATAAAATGACAAGATTTTGGCTTGATAGACTTGGCTTCAGTTGTGGAATAACTCCAGATGCATCACATGGAGCCTCAGTGCCTTTTTCCCATCTTCCTTTCTGCTGGAAAGAGAGAGCAGCGGTGAGTCCCTCGCAGTGGTGTTAGGACAGGAATCAATTAGAGCGTGAGGAGCTCGGGCTCTGATGCAGTGCGGACAGCTTGGCTCCCTCCCTTCGGATCGTCATTCCGGGCCGTGCCGTGCTTCCCTGCGTGGCGCTGGGCAAGCCGCCGCCTCGCTGCGCTTCACTTTCCGCTCCCAAACCTGGGCAGCGAGTTTTGCCCCTCACAATTACCTTGAATGGGTGTCAAACCCCAGTCAATTAATGTCACAGAGAGACTTCTGTTATCTCGCCGCCCCACCCCGTTGACACGCAAACTTCAATTGGCAAAACGTCAACAGAAGTTATTGCTGCTGCCGATGAGATGGATAACTCTTGCTGTTAAAATAATATCTGATGTTTTACTCAGATGTCTAATGGGTTTGCTTTTTAAGCATGGATGATGCAAAATATCCCCAAGGCATTATTCCCAACAAGTTATAGAATCCCACTTAATGTCTATTTTTAGGATTGAATAGGTTCTGTAAAGGCTCATTTGTTTGAAGAAAAGATAGTTAATAACTTTGTTTTCTATGTGATTTTGAAGAGACAATTTTTGGCCGTATCTCCCCTTCTTTATCTCCACTTCGTTTGGCTCGCCTGTGTCCTGGAGTTGTTGCCATTAGTGTGGGAGGTAAGAAATTAAGGAATTAAACCAATGGAGGAGAACTGCTAAAAGAGCAACAGTAGTTATTTGTACACTAGGAAGTGAAGTTGTCAATTCTAAGATATCCAACTTTTTAATTTCTATATGAGGGTACAAATTTTAAAAGAGACTGAGTGCTACAGCCTAATTAGTAAATGTATGGGAGGAACAGCAGGATGTGGGGGTGACTGTGGAAGGGATCACTAGATGAATTACTATTACTATTATTGTTATTGCTTTTATTTTTATTATTATTTTAAAGCGCAGCATTGTTTTTAGTCTCTCTAACTAATGTTTAATTTAACTTGAATTTAAACCACAGAGTGTAGTGGATTGCAAATGACTGAGTTGGAAAGCTTCCAAAAGCCATTGAATTTCAGTGGTTTTAGTGTTCTCCGGTAAAACAACGTGTTTTAAGCAAGCTATATGCTTGTTTCTGTGTTCTAAATAGAAAATAATGATGTTATGCATTACCGCATGAACTATATTTGGCACCCACCAGCAATATTCATTTTCTCTTGCTTCTCTCTCTTCCTCCTTCCCTCCCTCCCTCCCTCTCTCTCTCTCTCTCCAAAAAAAGCATGTATATATGTCTGACAGTAATCTAGGAGGCCAAGTAACAGATCACATTCTTCTAGTACTAAAATTGTATGAATGCCTAACACAGCTTAAATCCCTTAAATTGGGATTTATGAAAGGATGACAGCAAACAATCTTCTAGCTATACCATCGCTCAAGCAGTTACAGCAACTGCTTTACATTTATTTGTGAGAGTCTAAGTGATGAATGCACATTTGTCCTCCTTTTACCCGTGAATAAACGAAGGTGAATGACTTCAACCAATGCTGGGAATCCAAAGCTCTGTCTGTGCTGGTGAAGCAAGCAGGAGCATGGTGCGGGTTAACACTTTTCTGCCAGGTGTGTGGGCATGTCTGGGGGAAGAACATGGGCTAGACACTGCTCCCACTGGGCAGCATGGACATGGACATCCTGTTTTGAGTGGAAGGAGAAGTATAGCTGTGTAAATGCAAGCTGTGCCACGCCACTTTTTCTGAGAGCCAGAGAGCCGTCCTTTGCCTCTTTTATTCACCAGTATTTATTTGGCCTTGGAGATTATCCCCAGTTCCCAGAGAAGTTCCCGAAGCGCTAGCCAGATATTGACTGCGTAATTCAAGTTAGTTTGACCCTAGAGAAGTCATTCTAAACAGTTCTTTTCGATAGGAAAATACACCTCTTTCACTTCTGGGAAACTTGTATTACTTGTGAGTCACAAGGGTTTAAAAAAGCAAAACCAGTTGGCAATGAAATGATGTGAGAAATGAGCGTTCGAGAGCTCCTCTGATAGATCCTATGGAAAAACTGGGGAGCTAAAAGCTGAAATGAGGGGCTGGGGGGGTGTGCGTAGAGGCATCTGCACGTAATCGTCCAGAAAAACAGTGGTCTCTGAAGACACTGAAAATCATTTAATTCTCTGGTGCTTATGGAGTATTTTCTCTTCTTCCTCCAATCTTGTGGTAGGTCAATACATTCCCTCCTGACTTCCAGGCTCAGAAAAGATTCTCAGGAACCTGGTTGGTCTTGTTTTTTCCTTGGAACACGGGTCTAATTAAACTTCACTCACTAATTGGATCAGCAGCTTGGAGAAAGCTTTGAATTCATTTCCAGACCAGGGTTAGGCAAAGAACATGATTTTTTTCCCACTGTTTTTCATGCTGGTACCTCTTTAGGTGCTTTTCTTCTGAGCCCTTAGCCTGTCTCTGCTTCTCCTTAAGACTTCCTTCCTCTTTGGTTTTCCTATTGATTCCAAAAAGTCTCTGAATTTATAATCCTTCCCCCAAAAAGAATATTAGGGTTTAATTAAGGTCTAATGTCTCTTCTCCTCTCTCCCACATTCTCTCTTGACATTTTACAGTTCTGAGATGTAGAAAATATGAAAGAAGTCCCCTTTGGCTTCAACGGTGATTAATGCTAGCAGGAAGCAAGTCCCAAAGTGCTAGAAATGACAAGATACATGCAAGCTGTCATAATTTAATCCTATTGCTTTTTGTTTGGTTTGGATGTTACCCAAGTAACCCCTGTTCTTCAAATTTACCCTTTGCTTGCGGGAAGGTTTAGCTCCATTTTGTGTGGTGTTTCTTTGCAATGTGGTCTGTGAGGGTGACAGGTAAGGGACAAACTGAGCTGTATCATGGCTAGAAACTTATAGCCAGGGCAGGTGACAGGGAAGGGAGGAAGGGGACAGGTCTGAAAAGGGCTAAGAGCTCTAGAAATCTGCTGGTGGCTTTAAAGGATGATAGAAAGATGATGACAAGAATGGTAAGGAGTGAGGAGTAATGGATAACTTTCTCCACACACAGTCCCTCAACTCTGATGGTGAAAAGTCGCATTCTGCTTAACTTTAGAGGACTTTCAGGAGGTGGTCTTTGGCTGCCATACTGAGCTGGGTGAAGGTGGGGGCAGGTCTGATGTGCTTTCAGAGTCAAAGGCACGAGGAATGATGGGAGCAAGGCACGTGCATCTGCAGTGGCAGGAATGGAGAATAAAAGCTGCTAATAGATGTAGTAATCATGTATGAAGGTACTTTTGCAACGGACCATTAAAAAAAAGATTTTTCGTAGTCTAGGTGGCGAGAGTTTCAGAGGTGCTGAGGGCATCCAAATTTCACAGACTCAACACAGCTGCAGCAAAATGAGCCCATCATCTCCTTCATCTTCACTGAAAGGCATGTCCTGCTTTTAATCACCAAAGTCCTATGTAAGACTAACATACTCACGTTTAACAAAGTACCTCTTATTAAAGTAGCCGATACAGACCATTTAGAGTGCCAACTGCCTCCTCCTGCAAACCTTGCTTCCCTCGCAGAAATTGCTGCTCGCAGGAAGTCGTCAGTCTACCCAGAGTATCTGAATGCCCAGTTCTCTTCAGAAAATTGATGGAAAGCAGGTGCCCAAAAGCCTTTCCAGCAAATATATTGACAACTCTGAAATGTGATTTAAGCAGTTGCTGTTGATGCAGTGGTATCTTGGAGTGTGCCAATCCCATGCTCGTCCATGCCTGGAGACCGTTCTTCCCCCTTCACCCCTGGCACCTCAGGCTTAAGATTACACCTGATTCAAAGCATCCCCTGACTAAACAAAACAAACCATGAGCTGATCGCCTTGTGCAATGTGCAACCACACAATAGTAATCACAGCTAATGACTCTGCTAAATGCTAGACTGCACACACCTCCTTGTTTGGTGTTTGTTTTGTGTACAGAAGGTAACATCGACTGAATAACGAGGATGCCAAGTTACAGATGGGGTTGTGGAATCGTATTTGACAGCCGATTAGAGTAATCTGACAGAAATGATGACTTAATCACCACGACAGACTCCAAATTCCCAGATAGAATTCCACCCAGGTTAATCTAATTTCCTTGCAATATTTTTGCCAGAAATAGACTCTTAGCCGGCTTGTTTTCTCCCATGCAGATGTCACATGGCTTTGACGAGAATGTAAATAGGTACTGTTATTAATGTTGAAACGATGACTTTGAGGCTCTAAAGCTGGAGAGGTTTCATGCCTTTGAGATGCATTGGGTTGCTTCGCTGTGTTTTTTTCTCTAACGAAGTTATGTTTACATACAGCAAGATGTACTCAGGAAAAAGAGGGGGAAAAGAGATGTAACAATTCTATTGTAATTCTAGGCCATGGAATGGTCCTGCTGCTGCCCTAGACATAGCCAGCAGCCAGACTCTCATTAATTTCAGGGGGATTTTCAGGGTTGCGTGTTTGACAACTGTTTCTTTGCCTGTTTGGTTCCCTGCTTGGGACGCACCCAAGGAGAGGCAGTGACGTGCTTGGCCCCGGGCTTTGGGTGGCCTCTGTGACAGTGCAGGCAGCAGCGAAGCCCCCACTCTGCTGCCAGCACTGCCACAAGGCACTGGCAACCTTGGGCAACAGGCACTTGCCTACCCTCAGTTGTAGAACAGTGACATGGTCTCTTTTGAGACCGATGGACAGAGAGCGCCCGTAGGAAAGGCAGGTCGTGCCCTGCTTGCTGCACAAGTGTGTTCCGTAGAACTCTCTGGAATATTGACGACAAGAGGGTGTTCCTTACAGCCCAGACTCCAGCCTGGGTTTGATATCCTCATGCACAGTGCTTGCCAGGGGAAGCTGCCCACACTCAGAAAGAACTTGCCTGAGAGCTGTGTTGTTCTCTTTCATTATGTGTTCTGAGCACAGGATGAGGTTCAAGTCTATAAATTACTTGCTGAGGTTATTTTTCTTATTCTTGCCTCTTTATTAATTGTAAGTGTGCATTCATAAATACTGTATTTTCATAAGCAAAGCTTTCTCCAAGAAAAGAAGAAAATGTTTCCTGTTGTTCTGTGTGACAACATGACATACTGAGAAATCACTTACCTTGAGATCCATAAGTGATGTATAGCTACAATAACAGCTTTCTGATAAGACAGGAAATCCTTCATTTCGGTAGATGACATGATTCTAGTGAGTGGCATCTAATTTGGAACAGTTTTATATCATCTATAATCTTTTGGAGGGCCTGGGAAAGCACAGCTATTTTATTATTTTATAGCCTGCAGTTATACAAGGAAGATATAAAGCGCACAGATTATTTTCTCTTTTGCTCATTGTAGAGTAAAAGGATAGTACCTATTAGCTTTTGTCTCTGCCCCTTTAATTTTCTTATTCACTACACACTTCTTTGAGAGTAATTCTTTTCTTTTCTTTTCTTTTTTACACCTACCTTTAAATATTTTATGGGTAGAGAGCTTATAATATGTATTGTCACGGCAGTTGTCTCTAGAGGTCAGCAATGAGTTTAATAATGAGATGCGAACCAGTGACTCTGTAAAACCCATTTCAGGTTATAAATGGCATGTTTTATTGAATCTAGTGTTAAAGGTTGTTAATGTATCAATTGGTGATGGTCAGGGTTAAACAAGCTTCAACATGAGCCCTCTCATGTTAGGAAACTGTCAGTAAGGTATTTTTCCACTTTCCTCTTCGCTGAAGCCAGGTTTGTGTATCACATCCATTTTTCTGGGAGTGTTCCGCAGTTTAAACTCTCCAGGCCTGAGCTGGATCTTTTATTAGTTTTGCACCGGTATAATTTTAAGCACAATGGCATCGCTCCCAAATTCAACTTGATGGTGTGAAGAGAATTTGGACCATGAGTTTTGAGCAGGAACTTTTGAAATTAAGTCAAAACCCAGCTGAAGCATCATGTGAAATCTTGCCTCTTGCTTCGTGAGCGTACCAGATTACTGAGTTAATGAACTTGGGGTAATTACGTGTAACAGACGAGGATGATTTTGGATATGCAGTAAATGTGCTTGTCAGGTAACACGGATCTTTGTGTTGAGACCATGGGCTGCAAAAATAACTTTTTCACGTGAATTTGGTCTAAAGTTGGCTTCTCTGGTTCAGGCAGTTTGAAAAGGGAGAGGTTTTTAACATTGTTAGAATAGCCTTTATTGAAAATATCTCCTCTTAGGAGCATATAAATGCAGCTGTAAAGAGTGGTGGATTCTCTGTCTACAAAAGGCCTGAATTTGAGCCGGGTTTTTCTCATATATTCTACATATTCCTGAATTTTCAATACTTGCCTTTCTTCTATTTTCTCACCACTCCATTGCTCCTCAGAGACATCAGTAACCTGCAACAGCCTTGTGGAGCAAGTTACACCTTTTTTCTTCTTTCTGTTTGTGCTTGCTGAGTGGACATGCTGCCTCCCATTCCCATGAATTTTAAGTCTCCTGCAGTGCCCAGTGTATTGTTGATGTCAGGGAAAATCTTAAGCACTAAAGAAGACGGAGAACGATAGAAGTTCCCTTTTTTCTGTAAAACTGATTGAATAAGAGTGGTGGCAGACAAGTGCTGGGCTATTAAAGTCCATTTAGGAAACGAATGATTCAAAGAGAACAGGACTGTTAAAACCGAAGCAAATTTGTGCATCCCAACAACTACATCTACCTTGTGGCTTTGCCTTTCCCTAGGACACAGTGGGGAGTTGTGCAAGCAGCACAGGGAATACATTGATTTGCAAGGCCAGGGAGCGTTCTGGATTTTGAGAAAATCTAACAGAAACATTCCCAGCAATATTTTATATTTTCTAAAGAATCCAGCAACTTTTTCCCTGGTGGTTAAGTTACTTCACCAAAAGCAATGCAGATGTGGGTTTCTGTGCAGCTTTGAAAGCACATTTGATATGAGGGCATGGATGTTCTCTCCTGCTCAGCTTTTTTTGTTTCCCAGAGTTTGTCATAACAGTCTTTTATTAAAAAATGGAATTGCCTCTGACATTTTCAGGCAATACTCAGCTGCGCTGCACTGAAAAATGAGGCGAAAGTAGATAGAGCATACATTTTTTCACCTGTTCACGTGAATTGGTAAGGAAGTGCTGAGGAGAGAAAAGGGAGCAGCTCTGCTGCTGCCGGAAGGTTTGTGCAGTCAAATCCCAGCAACTATGCAGAGCCCATGAAAGAAAATAAAAATGGGGGTTTTTTTTGCAAGCTTAAACATCTCCCACATTGAATGTCAATGTGAGGTCAGTTCTGGAGGCTTTTGAGAAGCTGTAATAAAAATTTCCCTGAACACACTCCAGTGGCCACAGGGCTGGCTATCACCATGTCCTGCGGAAAACTCATACACTCTGATCATGAGGGAGCTCAACTATTGTGGTGTTATTATTCCTGAAAGAACAAAACCACCATTTGTAGAGATTTTATTGGAGCTATCAACAGTTCAGTGTTGAATTATTTAGCAGAAAAAACTGAGGACACACCAGACCGAATATGCCAAGGTGGGATGTTCAGCATGGAACGCTGCACACGGGGGGTGGTTTCCTTTGCAGTAAGAGGGACATGAATGGAGGAGTTTTTATGGAAGCCGGAATTGTTATGTGTTGTGGTGGAATCTTTACGGATGAATGTATAATGTATCCTAAAACAAAAAGATGAGATACTAAACAATTATAGGAAGCTATTTTAGGAATCAAGATCTCTTCTTCTTCAGTCCTGAAAGAATCAACACAGTTTTTTAATTACAAGCAAAGTTCATTTGTCAAACTCAACTCCTCTGAGTACATTTGAAATGCTTGCTAGTTCTTAAATTACTTGAAAATTCCATCTTGGTCTTGGCAGTGGTTGAGCTCAAGGAAAAAAAAAGTTGGTAAAACAGAAACCAAGCATGCCATAAACTAATGAGGGCTGTAACTTTAGAGGTCTTCTGAAACTAGATACAGCAAATTAAAGATTTATATGAGTCCTATGGGCCCAATGGTCTTTATTTTTAATCTTCCTCATTATAAAATACTCCTTTACCATTTTATTTTTTCTTATAAGCCTCTAATACAGTGTTATTTTGAATTTATATAATTTCAACATGTTTAATATTAAATCGCGTCTGTCTTTCTAGCCCTTCATTAAAAACATGACTCTTGATTTTTTATGACTATCCAACCTGCCTTACTCTCTTTCATTTTTGTTTTTAGATGCATCATCCTATTCAGATGAAACCCGCAGATAGTGAAAAGTCAAATGGTATGTGTTTAATTTATTTTTACTTAATTGTGTCTCTCTCTAAACTAAAGTAAGCACAACATTGTGAGAGTTTTTGCTTTGCTCCTTTTGTAGTGAAAATGATGGGCAGTTTCCCTACACCTGACATGTTGGGAAGGTGTTGAGCTGCTCTGAACTCCCTGTTATCTTCTGCTTTAAAGAAGGAAGGAAATGTCCTCAAAAAGGGTCTTCCTTGTACCTGCTGTACATCATGACTCACCTCACTGCATACATCCTTCCCTTCAGTTCTCCTAACAGTGAAGTAATGTGGGAGCACGTGAGATTGATAAGATGGAGATAAAATGTTAATGCGGAAAATTAAAAATAAAAGAAACAAAAAGGCATACCTGTGTTAACAAACTGTGTAAGCACGTGATCAGCCTTAAACATTTGCCAAAACTACATTTTTATAGAATGATGCCATTCTGAATCTGAGCCAAATTTAGATTTTAATCATATGCTTCATTATGATTTGGGAAACCCACTTTGGAGCTCTCTGTATACTTATTCCTCAAAAACGATTGAAAAATGAGTGCTATAAAGACAGTAATATCCATTTGGAATACTAGGGTACTGCCTAAGTGGATGTATATGACATGCAAAATAAATAGCAGGCTAAATCTATTAAACATGCCAGGTTTATATATTCAGGGAAATAAGATAATCGAATGGTAGCGCAACTTGGCGGCGTGTGATTCTTTAAAAATATATACGTGTATATTTTGCCCCTTGATTTGTTCCTGTAATTTTCTAAAATATATGTTAAAGATATCATCTGCCTTCTTAGATTGCAAGAGCTTCATTTTCCCATAAGGCCCACATAATCAGAACTGGTTCCTCCAACAGGCATCTTTGCACCTCATTAATTAGTAATCAGGGCAGAAGCCGTGCACTTAGAGATCTACATACCTGCAAATGTAAATTATGATTGGGCTCTAAATCTCTCCGCAAGGCTTTTTTAAGGCTTCTTTTTTTGCTAATTGTAGTGCATCCCTTTTTCAGGCTTCTCCAAGGATTATGAAGTTTGGAAGGAAATTAAAACTTCACATTATGCTAGGTTTCCCATTATGACAACTTTCCAAACAAAAGTGGCCATGAGCGCAGGAAATATGAGCTGTCGCCCATTTGTACGGGAGGGGGTGTTCTCTCTCTCTCAGGCTGGAGTCATAAAATCATTGAATATTCTGGGTTGGAAAGGATGGATATTCGTCCACGAGGATCCTCAAAGTCTGATTCCTGGCCCTGCACAGGACAATCCCAAAAATCCCACCATGTGCTTAACAGCATTGTTGCAATGCTCCTTGAGCTCTGTCAGTCTTGGTGCTGTGACCGCTGCTCTGGGGAGCCTGTTCCCGCGCCCAGACACCCTCTGGGTGAAGAGCATTTTCCCAAAGAGTTTTAGCAGTGATTTCTTGCTGTCTTTGAGTGCTCAGAATAGAGGCCAAGGCACCTGGATGGGCAGAAGGACTGAACTTTTCGGGCCCCGCTGCGGTCAAGGAGAACGTTGCTGTTGGAATCCAAACTCCAGTCCCTAGTGTTTAGTGCTGGCAGTGGGCACAATTATCCCGTAGGCACAGGAACACCGGCCTGAACCCTCTGAACTAAGTATGGTCTCTATGGGTTCTTCTTTCGAAGACAAATTTCACCTCAATTTCCTTGGCAAATTAGAAAAATAAGAGGCAATGGGCCAAAATTGACTCCCAGTGAGTTACTTGTTCATTGCCTGAAGTGTTTCTTTCTAAAGGAGATTGAACATATTGGAAAAACACTGTGGGGAATTGTGCAAATTCTGTCTTTCTCTGCAAGTAGCACCTGCTTGGAAAGCAGGGTAGGTTGGCTCCTGGCTGCTGCTGTTAGTCTGGGGTTATCTGCATGAAACTCCTGTCTGCACTGTGGGAATACTCTCTTATTTTCTGGCATCTATTCCAAGCATGAAAATCATGAGGGATTGTCTTTTTTTGTTTTGTTTTTTTTCCTTGCCTTTCTTTATATTTTTGGGGAAAACAAATTGTCACTTCAGGGGTTCCAAGTGTCAAATTAAACACCTTTTTAAATTTAGATGCCTGAAGGGTGTGGGAATTTTTGATAGGCATGTTCAAGGAGTTGTGAACTATTTTTTTTTAATTGACTGGAGAAACAGAAGGCAAAATAATACCACAAGGATGGTAATAATGGTACAACTCCTCAGAAAGGCAGGGCCTAGGTGTGGGGTTCGTGGAGTGGATGACAGTTTGCAAGCAGCTTGGAGATCAAGAAAGAGAAAAAACAGCAACGTGAGGGATGTGGAGGTTTGTTTGGCACGTGTTTCCCATATGCTCCAGGCTATCCATCTGAGGAGGTATATTATCCATGCCAACAGCACATTGTAAACTGTACCTCTTCAACCAGATTGGTAAGTTCAAAGGGGAAAAGAAAGAAGACACGCCAAGGCATCTTGGTTTTCATGATCCCTGGTGGTTGAGCTTTTGAGGAATACTCAAATCTCTTTGATTTCTGAGTCACGGGAGGATCCCAGTGGATTTTTTAGGTAAAGTGGTGTTTCTCAGTTTGCAAAGAGGTTAAAGAAATTTTCTTTGTCAAAAATTTCTTGTGGGAAGATGTGTAGGCCAAGTTGAACACTCTGCAACTCTTCTGAGCTTGTACATGTTTGTGAAGGATTGATAGACCTGTTCAGGTTCCATAGGGAGGAAGGAGAGGTCCTCTCATTCACCTTACAGAGGTTTTCAAAGAGCAGCATTTGCTGTGTGATAAAATGTCCCCTTCCCGTACTGAGTCCCTTGTGCAAAAGTTTTGAGTGAGCGTCCAAGCCAGCGAGTACCAGGATGAAATGCTCCTCCTTTTCCATCACTGTTCCTGCCCTTAGATGTCTGCCTCACCTGAGGTATCTGTCCCTTGGCACCAGAGGCCAAACTCACCTTATGGAAACTGGGAGATGGGTATGGAAGGGACACCTCCTGCACACGTGTTACTAACCTAGACCAGGTTGCTCAGGGCCCCATCCAACCTGGCCTTGGACACTTCCAGGGGTGGGGCATCCACAGCTTCTCTGGGCACCCTGTTCCAGTGGTTCCTTCCCTGCCCTACAATGTGTAGAAGTCATTTCTCTGCTCATGCAGATGAAGCAAAGTTTGATGTCCTCCACCAAACTTTTAGCAGCTCGAGTTGATGGGGCAAGACTTGCCCTCAGATTTAATTAATTTGTCTACCCAGGAGGATTCTGAAAAGCTTCTTATCGCTGACAAACATAACATCCCTGAAAGATTTGCAGATGATGAATTTTGTAATGCATCCTGGTCTGATCACCTGGTAGGTCTGGTCTGATCACCTTTGTGCAGGTTATTTTAACCTATCTACAAAGTTTTGGTTAAGGATTTTCTGCCAAAAAGTATGGATTTGACTTTCCACCATTACTAGATTCATCACTCACGGTATTTATCCTTTTAAGGACATTTTCCCTTTTTCAAACAAAGGGGGTTCCTCCAGTCTAATGCTGAAAAACTTGCAGACACCTGCTTGACTCTAAGTTGTCTGTGGCCATTAACATGCTACAATTTGCAAATGCTTAAATGTGTCTTGGATCTGGATTTGAACACAGTCAATACTTTCAGGCACGTATCCTGCAGACAGCATGCTCTTAGATGGATCAAAGCATCACTGCTTCAGGGAAAATGACAAAATTCTCCATTTAAAAAAAAATTTTAAAGTAGGGAGGAGGGATAACTGAGTAATCTTATAATTTGTTTTTATTTATTTTATTAGTGGAAAATTAAAAAAATAATTTTGAAATTCTAAGTGGCACAACTTTGCCGATTTGAAGGTAGTAATTAGATGCCATATGTTAGCACTAACACATAGAAAAGTTGATAATTAATGCAGACAGCTCCGGATTCAGGTGTGACTTTGACAGATTGTATGCAAGGGGTTTTCACAGGCTTACAGCTAGGGATAAAAAGTCTGATTTCACCCCTTCCCTTCTATAGGGGAGTAAAAAACCAAAACCAAACCAAACAAAAAAACCCCTCCAGACCATCTCTACATAATTAACAATTTATCTATTTTCTCAAAAGAGAAGGCATCTTCCGGGGAGAAAATGCACTCTTTATCTGACTGGACTCCTCAGAAATGTACAATAAAGAGTTATAATTTTGATCTTTCAGAATTTTGGGGATTTAAAAGAGTGAAAAGAAAAGTTTGTTGAATCTTCAGGGAGATTTCCCATGATTATTACAGGGTTTAATTCTTTTGTAGCATTCAGAAAATAATCTCTATTCCTTTATTCTCCTGGGTTAGCGCAAGCGATCTAATACAGCCTGCAAGAAATGCTCATTACTGAAGCAAATTGAGTAAAGCTGAAAAATTAGACCGTTCAGGATGTTATTCTGCACACTGGATGTAGTGCTGTCAGAAGACAGGAAGCTCAGTTTGAAAAGTTCCCCCTCCCCCAGCAGAGACAGACTTCATCTCAGATAACCTTTGATGGCTAACACACAGTTCTGGGTTCAAACATGATGCCCAGGCACACGTGCTAGTGATGGCAGAGCTAGCCTTGACGGGGTTACAAGAGCAACTCGTCTAATTTTAAAACAGGTGTCTGCACTTCATCACGCAGGGTCCCTGCATTCTGGCAAACCCCACCCCAAATCCAGCAGGCTTAGCACTGGATGTGTCACTCGAACTGCCCTGGCAGAGCAGCCCGCCTGCGTTTGTAATGTGTTAGGATGGATTAAAGGTGAACCCCATAATGTGTTAATCAAGAAACTGTGCGGTTTCCCACCTTCTTTCCTTTAGGTAGAACTTCAGGCCTTGTTTACTGTGACCTTCTGGCTGCTTCTGCTCCATCAAGGAGGGGCACTCAGCCACTCCATCCTACCTGCTGCTTCCAAACTGTTTTATCTACTTCATTCCCACAGAGTGGTGCAAAATAGTCAGAAAGCTCAACTAATACCGTGAGTGAGGTTCAGAAATAATGATGTCAAACATACGCCAAAAAAGTTTTGATTTTTCTGGATTTTGAATTGTTGAAACCCACCCCAAGGGTGTGAGAGAGAGTTATCAAGCAGAAGTGAAATGCTCATGAGATATGTGCACACAGGGGCTGGCCCTTGCACGCTGTTACCCTTCCCCCAGCCTTCTTCACCTGCTCTCATTGCCCAAAGCACTTGCAGTTCCCAAGTTTTGTCCAGTCCCTCAGAGCTCATTTATTCCTCCTGTCCTTGCAGCTGGAGCTCAGGACAGGTGTTATCTAGGTGTTATCATGATGCCCAGGATCTGAGAGTTGGATAGAAGGTAACAGCATCTGTCAGTCTACTCAGTCAATGTAAAAAAATCTGTAATCTACTGTCAGTAGCAGGGGAGAGACTGCCATGACAAAGGCCGTCCCACCTTGCTGGGAGAGGTGAGAGCCGTCACTCTTTGGAGGAGCTGATCTCTTGGCATTGCCAACAGCCAGTTGAGCTGAGACTAAAGCTGTAGGTCACTGAAGTTAGGCCGGATGGGTTTAGGCTGCCATCCTTTCCCAAAGCAGCAGCGCCTGTCCCAGTCTCACGCTTTTCTGGGTCACGTGTGTTTAGTGATGGGCTCCTCATTTTACACTCCGTGGGAGAAACCCAACATGCACAGGAAAATCTGCAGGCTTGGCAGATCCAAAGGGAAGTTTGCTAACCTCTAAATACATTTGACCCACGCTTCTTGTACTCTGTTGTCTGTTTGATTCTCAAGCCTTGCCTGTGTGCCAGGTAAGAATTCATTTTAGAAAGAAAGAAGTGGCTGACCAAAAATGCAGAAATAAATCCTGAAAATCAGTCTTATCGAGGTGGAAAAGTATTCCGTTCCCTGTGTGGGAATATACTGTTAAAAACTCTTTCAGCCTAATAATATCAGATGTTCTATCAGATGGAGTGAAAACATGTCATTTTGATCTTGACAATTGTCACTTTAAATGTTTTTTATGCTGGGCCCCTAGCCAGAAAAAGAATAGCAATTTTCTTAAGCTTCAACACTGATCAGCACTGACTAATGGCACTGAATGCAGAGCACGTCATCATATCAATATGTTTTCTGTACTCTGAGCATTCTTCATGAAATCTGCATTTTTAAGATGTACAGTACACAGAAGCTGGATGTTTAATTTACTATAAAATCACCCTCAAGCTGCAAACCTGCAAATCATGTTAGTTAAATGGCATATTTATAGGTTTACTAGCGAAACCGAAGGAGGCCGGTGGGGAGTTTGTCGCCTGCTACTCTTCGGAAAATTAAAACAAAGCCTTCTGTTTGCATCTCATTTCTTTTGAGTCTCCATGTGAATCTCTTTGGTTTGAGGCTTTGTCCTGGCACCGAAGCAGGACCCAAGGGACCTCCTTTGGGATGCTATGGCAGGCATTTGTCCAACTTAGCCAGCAGCTATTTTTAAAAGAAGGTTGGAACCTAGTCACCCTTAGGGTAGACCTGCACACTGTATTTCAAGCCTAAGATCAACCCAAATTTAAACTGGCTGGTACTAGCTGACTCGGAGACACAAAATAAGAGGTTCATAACACAGAGCAGAAGGCAATGCTTGGAAATGTGCTTGGCACCAAGGCTTCACCCAGCCTGACCGCAGTCTGTGGTGTGGAGAAATCCAGACCTGGCAGCCCAGCTGGGTCCCTTGTCTCAAAACATTTCCTGCACCATGGCCATAGTCTGTGGCTGTTGTCGAGGGGACGGGCTGGCCAGGGAACTTCCTCAAAAAGATTGCTCAAGGCAATATAGGAATTGTCTGCAGCCAAGTTACAGGCATCCTTTCACCAGCAGAAGTGGCTGCCTGCACTCCTCTTGTAGCTGTGAGCAAGGCAATTCGGCTTTCCCACCCTTAAAGTAATAATTAGCAGCATCAAGGTCAGCTATATATTATGAATCAGATGTAAAATTCCATATATATTTATATATATTTATGTATATATAAATATCCCAACTCGCAGGTCTTATTTGCAATCACGCATATTCAGCTCCTGATCTGTATATAACTGACTCATCCCATGCATTCATCATTTCTTAACCCTTTCTGGAGGGTTCACCTGCATGTGGAACCTCAATATAAAGTGTGAATGAAAATGTTCAGTCTTGAGGAATCTCTGCTGAGGAAAACATCTCCCCCTGGGTGTTAAATTCACACCAATTTTCTTGCAAGCTTGTAGAGTGAGAAGCTGGGATTGCAGGGGCTGGTCTCTGTTTTGGGTTCTGAAAAATGCATGGGTTTGGTGCTTGCTTGTCTAAAAGCTACAAATACTTTTTAAAGTCAGCGATTTAAGGAGAAAATTACTTCAAACGCTTCTCGTGATCAATAAACATGAACCTCGTCTTGTTATTCTTGAAATTATTAAATGTGCTCGAAGTGTTGAAGTATAACAAAAATAAAATCCTAGAAAAAATGGACGCAGTTGCTTCTTCCTCAGCTGCAATTTATTCTATTTGACAAACTCATACTAATACAGGAGACAGAGTTAGAGAGCAAGGGAGGGTTCATTATTTTTTTTTTGTAAGCCCAGAAATGAAAATACTTCATTACAAAAATAATTTGCACAATAATAGAAATAAGTAAGTGCAGTGCAGACTCTCTGGAGTAAAGCTTTCCTTCCCTCTTTGCTACCCCACAAACCCTGACAGTCTGCTCATTAACAGGGAATTGGATTTACATGCCATTGCCAGAGAAGAAGAAAGCACTGGTGTATGTACTGTATAATAAGCACTTAGATTTTTGGTTTAATATAGATGAGTGGGTGCGTTAACATTTTTAAGTCTTTCCAGAGTGAATTAAGTTTTGATGACCTCTTTCATTTTTGACAAGAGTCCCCCACTTTAGAGCTGTAAATTTGAGTTTGATTAATAGGACTGTGTGCATCCTGCTGCAGCAGTCCAGCTTGTGCTGGTGCTGGTGACAGTGCAGGCAGGAAATATTCTACCAATAATTCAGGTAAAGCACCTTTTTCATGGGTTTTTTTGCAAACTCAGCATCATCATGCATCAAAGGGTGTTCAAGTCATGTCCTGGAATATGCCTTGTGTCCTCCTGAAGGGGAGAGGGCTGTGGCACTGAAAAAAACCAGCAGAAAAATTTAATGCATTCTTCCTCCAGAGCAGTCGTTGCACATCTGCCTTTCCAGTGCCGTGCATTAAGTTGGCTGAAATTGAAAGCTCAGATAGGAGCTGCTCTCAAAACATTTCTCAGGAATATTTTTCATTAGCTTGTATCATTACATGCACAATCCCTTCTTCACCCTCACCCCATCATGATTTCCTTCACACATGAGGGGGATGAGGGAATTTATCTGAATTAGAATCTATGCAAAGATACCTTTAAAAGTGTCTCTAACACAGGATATTTTTCTTTTAGAAGCCGTGAAGGGGAGGTGTATGCAGAGTGACTAAGACAGCCAATTAATATGTTATATAAACAGCGAGCACCACTAGAAAAAGGAGAGAGAGAGAGAGAGAGAGAGAGAGAGAGAGAGAAACGAGATATTTGGAGTGGGGAAGGAAGAGGGGGAAGGGAGGTTGTAAGTATAAAGTGTTTGCCTTAGGACTTGTCTTCAGTTACAGAGCCAGACTCACATGACTGGAGCTTGGTTTGATGTGGTAATGAAGCATTGATCACAGGAAAAAGATGAAATGGCCTTTGCTCATTCATTATTTTTATCTTCTAGCTGTGGAAGACAGAAAATTGTTCATAGGAATGGTTTCGAAGAAGTGTAATGAGAATGATATCAGGGTGATGTTTTCTCCGTTCGGCCAGATAGAAGAATGCCGAATCCTTCGGGGACCAGATGGGCTGAGCCGAGGTGAGTGTGCAGTCTGTAAAGTCTCTTTCCTTAAGTGCTAATTGGGAGCTTTATGTCACAGCCAAGGTAGGCAGAGCTGCTGTCTGCAGCGAGAGGTTACGCTGTAAAACGTCCCACGTGATGAAGGGATCCACATGAACTTTTCACGGTGACTGAAATTATCACCTTTTATTTCCAGTGTCAGAAAGGTCTCGGTGCCAACATATTAACTTGTGTTATCACCCTGTTTGTCAGCTGGAAAGGTTCCTTTGCACCCTGAGAAAACACCCTCAGTTTTCTGCTCTCACAAAATCAAAGTTGCTCCCCTGACCCCATTTCTGCTTTGTAGCACAAGNAAAAAAAAAAAAAAAGGGACAGGACTGTAAATGACTGCTTGAAGGCATAAAGGGTGATGGGAACTGGCCCTCGTTGTAGCACTATCTCCTCCATTCCTGTGTTTTCTGTAACTATATGCAAAACATAGGTCTGCTTTATCTGAGAAACAAAGAGGTTAGCTTGGACCTGAGAGCTTTGCCTGGACAAAAGTTTGTAAAGAGAGCTTTTAAATCTTGTGCCTCTACCACAGCTCAAAAACCAGGGCAGAGGTGTTAAGCATCACCATCAAGAGTGGTCAAGTGGCCAACCTGAACTTGGAAATGAAATGCAGCACAGACTTCAATAGCCAGTGATCCCTTTGGAGTGCAAAAGTACCTTTTAGGGACAGGCCTTCTGAAAACCTACTGAAAAGAAAGATAATTGCTTATTGATGACCCAGACTGCATATTATATGGACCTGAATTTATTCTCAGAGTGTGACCCTTCTCAAAACATCAGTGCCGGGGGTTGTTGAGTAGAAAAGGAAATAGGGGTAGTCCCATCTCTCAGTGCAGGATGATGCTGTGGTATCTGCCACAGCCATTTAATGGCACAGGGAGTAAGTAATTTTAATTGTGGAGCTGTGAAAAACATCCCATCTACAGAAAAAACAAATACATAGAAAGCACAGTTTATGCATTTTATTACATTTTCAAAAGGCATAGAAAAAAGTAATAACACCATTTTGCATCTAGATATGGGTATAGATTTAGGTTTTCTTTTCTTTACTTTTGGATCTAATTGTTTCTTATAGGAAATAGGATCCACAGAATTTTGTGCAACAATTTGTGCATGGGTTTTTTTTGTTTTGTGAGCAGCCCAGTTTCTATAAAACACCTATAAATATCAGCAAAGGAGGTGCAGGTATTTCTGCATTTCATGGCACTCCTTGAAAGCACTTGCCGTACTACTTCTGAATGACTTGTTGAAAAGCCGCTCTGACAATAAATAGGGAGCCCCAAGAAAATTATGCATATTTATGCTTTGTGATCCCCAGACTTTTGGGGCTGGGATGCAGCAGGCCCTTCAGGCAAGGAGAGCCTCACGATCATGGCTTTTGCCTTGGGGAAGATTAGGGCAGAGTGTGAGGTTGGTTCCTGCAGCTCAGTAAGGAATGTTTACTGATGGAGTCAAGTGTTGCCATTATCTTTCTAGACCCAACACTGAGGCAAAATAAGTATTTCTGATTTTCACTGATTTCATTGTGTAAGCAGCACAGGGAAGGGATGATGGAAGACACAAGTGGGAAAGGAGCTAATTAACTGCTGAAATAACAAGATCTGCGCATCAGATGTTTTGAGCCCCAAAAAAGATTTAATTGACTTGTCAGCATCACCCAACAAAGAAATGGATCTTTCCTGGGATCCATAAAAATCCCACTGCATGCTTGCTTTTATTCAACAGACTGGGCTTAGTAGGAGCATAGAAAAGCTAATTATGAAATCCAACAGAGTAAGTGAGGTTGGTGGGGTAGTTTTGTTCTGCTGTGAACAGCAATCTCACAACATTCAGGAGCTGAGATTCCTAAGCCACATCTCCAATGTATCAGGCAGGGCAGTGTCATGTGCTGGCCAGCACAGCTGTAGAGTTAATGTGCTGTTCTCTCCTGATGGAGACTGAAGATCTCAGTCCAGGTAGGTCACACACCAGTAACCACAGCAGAGCTGCATCCTCTGTGCCACTCGGGTTCATTTCGGTCACAATCACGACTGATATTCTATCATGCCCTCATGCCTCATGCCTTGTTAAACTTGAATTGCTTTCTACACACCCATGTTCACACTTCAAAATGATTTCAGCTGCGCCAACCAGGTTTTCAGGCAGATTTTTATCAGCTTCACAAAACCACCACTCCATGAGAGAAGGCAAAGTGTTGGGAAAATGGGTGGTATTGCAGTTGAAATGAAAAGTGCTGAGGGACATCTGCAGAGGAGGGAGCTTGACTGAAAAAGCACAAGGTGAAAAACTGCTTCAGGAGGGAGGACTTACACTGTTAAATCTTTGTAAAGAGTTCCAATCCTTAATGAGTTGTAATTCATGTTACCATTTCCAAGATGTTAATTCCCTTTGCCACAAACAGTATTCGTTTTCTCAGCACCCGTCCAGATGTGCTTCCCTCCTAGACTCAGAGGGGTAAATGAAAAATAGTTACTGTCTGAATAAAACACTGGCCTTGCCGTGCCAGAGCCTTTGGGAGCTCAGTTGAGTGCTCACAGCAGTGAGATGGAAATGTGGTCCAGTAAACTCTGTATGGCATCTCTTTTCAATTGTATAACAAGTGCACATCGTGGTATCTCAGATGAAAAGAGCTTGAAAAGTATCTTCCTTGGTATTTGTGCCAGCTTTCGAGCTTTGTTAAAGGGCTCAGGCAAATAATCTGTGTCACCAGCAGATAGTTGCAAGGAATAGCTCCAGCTTACACTGCTCAGTAGAACAGTTTTGGTTGGGACTGGGTTTGGTTTTGGGTTTTTTTTACTTAGTAAAGACTAAAAAGGTTTCAGTCGATTTTATTTTAGCCCATGTCTACACTGCAACAGCAACCTTACCACTGGTAGGGTAGCAGTCTGCTGTCAGCTCATAGGCAGGAGGTAGGGTTGTATTGTACCACACGGGCTCCAGCAGCAAGGAGAAATCCCGTCCTGTGGCACTGAGGGAAAATGTAACACTTTGTGATGAGCGTGATATAAGTGCTAAGATAAAGGGAGAGGGGGAGAGAGATGGAACTCGTTGTTTCTATTGTAGTTCCTAACCAAGAGCTGACAGAACTTTATTAAAGTCACACCCATTGCTGTCACTACTGATAATGGACCATCACCTTTTCCGCTCAAAATTCCTGTTGTCAGCTGTTTGAAACTCAGCTGTAAAAGGAGACTAAAGTAATGATACAGAGCTCCAGTGGTGGAGCAGTGTATTTTAAAGAAACGGAGGGGTTTTTTAGCTTGAGTCATGTTTTCCCCCATTGTTACTCACTCCTGCATCTAAGAAATAACCATTGTTTATACCTGTAACTTGCTATATTTCGATCAGCTACAAGAATAGGCAGCAACCAAAAGGCGCTGCCTTCCAAAGGCTCTGGGATAGTCCCTGTGAAATTAGCTGGCTGGCAGCGAGTAATTCCTAGCTGTGAAAGGTATTAAAAAATAAAAATACCCTGTTGGCTGTAGAGATAACGAAACCAGGGACCCAACAGCCATGGAGGCTGGCCGCCTCTTGAGCAGGGTTCATGGGACTATCTAAAGAAGCTTGCCACTGCCTGTACGATATTCATTATTCAGAGAGAAGGATTCAGCCTGCAGGGCTGTTTAATCCAGCACTTTTTCTGAAGAGCTAAGTATGCTTTACAAAAATTCATGATTGTGATATCATGTGCTAAGCTTCATTATCATGAAAAAGCAGAAGTGAACTGCCTCAGATGATTAAGATTTTAAATCACTTATTGTAAACAGCTTAAGGAAACTTTCAGACCTCCTGACTCCCAGCACTATATAATGTCTACATGACCACAGATACCAACACAGACAGCCAGGCAATGAGAGCTGGAGCGTGCAAAAATAGCCAGAAATACCCAAGCTTGATTTGTAGCTGTGCCACTGCTGTGCTGTATTGACCATAGGTGAGGTGGTCACTCATCATCTCTGTTATCCTGTTGCCTAAAATAAGGGTAGCGATGCTCCTCTGCCTTTGTAAAATGCTTTTTTTAGATCAGTGGATCAATATCTCTGTATCACTCTAGGAATTATTACCAACCATAATGATGATAAAAAAAAATCCTCTTATCCTTATCACAGGAGCACCACATAGCAAATTATTCTGCTGTATTGCTAAGTGCAGATTTATATATCAGATACCAGAAGGAAGTCAACTAGGTTAATAGCATGCACTGGAAAAACCTGCTAATAACATGTAGAGAGAGTTGGATATACCATGAAAATTGCGAAAAAGCTCAAAATGCATTTTTCTACATCTTCTAGGCTCCTAATTGTATGATTTTTTTAACAAAACATCACCAGGCACATGGGACAAGTGAACATTTCTGCAGACATTGATTACAAGCATTGTTTTTTTCATCCTTTCTTTGCTTTAAGAGCAGGTTAGAAATGGAATAGCGAGTTACACCATGGTCAGGCAATTTAATTTCTTGAAAATCCATTCAGAACTTTCAGATTCAAGAGTTTTCTTGATGAATTAGTAAAAGAAAATTAGTATTTGCATCACAATTAATTGCAGGGAAGGATAGGTGAGGAGATTTTTATGCCAGGTTTTTCTTTTTCCTCTGGATATTTACTGCTCCTTTCTGAGCTAAAGTAACACAAAGTGCCAGCTATGGGAGCACCCTAGATTAGGGGTCGCCTTCTGAATTGTGTATCAGTAAGTGGTGGGAAACAAGGACAGTGGAAGTGCTGAATTTTTAATAGCTCTTCAGAAGCACCTCAGTGCCTTATTCCTTTTGCTGCAATGTGGTAACGTTTTCATTTTTTCCAATCATTATGGCACATTTAATTTTGTTTTCCCTTGCTGAAACTCTTTTGCAGCTGGGAGGGAAGAAACACATCCAACTGACCAGTGTCTCTGCTGGCCTTTGGCCAGTAACTGCATCTCAGATTTCCATTACTGCAGTTTTGCAGCAATCCCTCCCAAGAGGGAAGCCAGAAATGAAATAATTTGCAAGAGGCTTTATTCCAACAAGAGCATCATTGAGGCACAGTTAGACAGTGTGGTCCTTGGTACCCATTTAATTCTGGGTTTGTGTAAATTCCACTTACTGAGGTCTGTACTTTGCAGGGTGGGTAATTGAATGTCCAATTAGAAATGCTTTGAGGGAACCATGAACTTCAGGGAATTTAAAATCTAGAACCTGTCATCCGGTCAACAGTCAAGTCAGGAGAGCTGAAGAGCTGAGGCATGGTTACAGGACGTGCCTCTTGTTACCTTTATGTGCCTGATATGCATAAACTGAAGAGCTTCACTGTGGCTTTTTCGAATTATTTTCTTTAGACCGAATTGTTGCACTTGGTCTCAGACCTGTCACTGTGTGTCTTAGGTAATACTTAACAACCAAATATCACTACAGTAAACAATTTGATGTACAATTCAGTTTGTAGATGAAATGTGTTTTAACCACCAAGACAGATTTTTGTGTGATGTCTTTATTAGAAGGCTGTTTTCCAGGATGTTCCTTCCTTCAGACTGGGCTGTATTAGCAAAGTGTAGAAAGGGAAAAGTCTACTTTGCAATCTCAGCTAGAAACATTTTAACCCAACTAGAGCTTATTTTTATCACACTTCAATTTCCATAGCTTTTTATTCAAGCCTTATCTTTTCCTTAAATAGAAGCTTTCATCTCAGAGGATCCCAACTACTCCTTGCAGGAGTATTTGGCAGCTTTTCACTTTTGTTTCTTCACAGAAGTTGAAGAAGAACTTTGTTTATAGTGTACTGGGAAGCTGTGGGGCAACCACTACAGCACCAGCTGTGCACCCACCCCTCGCAGCACTGCGGTTGCTTGTGTGGCTTGGAAAATCTCTTGAATCTTCTTCTGTGTAAAAACCATGTTTTTAGACTTCCAGACAATGTCTCTGCATTTTTCATCTCCCTTTGGCCTCACTTTAAAACCTCTGGTTTCATGAGGGAGATTTCTTGTGTAGGTATGAACCTTACCTGAGGCTTCCATATGTAAAAATGTTCTACTTCACTTGCAGCTCACAGGTATTCATGTTGGGTTAGGCTGTGCAAGAACTGCTGACTGAATGTTTCTCAACAGTCTAGGAAAGCCTGAGATGAGAAGAATCACATGAAGCAGGAGCTGAAATGGGGCAGAGCTCAGCTTTTTTAAATATTTCAAATATTCAGTCACTCAAGCAGCAAGCCATAGGTTTGGGATGGCCAGGATCAAGGAAGAGACCTATCACATTTCACTGCTTTTTCAAAATGCTCTTTTATTTTATAGTGGGAGAGGGGTAAGGAGCAACCCTGTGCGTTTAGATGTTCTCTCAGCCAACGTGGCAGATGTGATCATGTGCTCCAAAATTTCTCCCATGCTAGGGCCGGGTGCCTTACTCCAATTCTGCCTGCTGAAGGAAATTACTTCCAGCAGCCTTTCCCCAGTCACTCATTTATCTGCTGTAGGGGGTGAGAAGGCAGCCTTGGAGAAGCAGCCAAAACTCTTAGATCTTCTTTCTCCCTCCCCTTTTCTTTCTGTCAGTGATCCCTGACATTTTGAAACTACAGCTGATAAATAAGTGTGAGGTGTCTTGCAGGTTGGCTGTTTTTACAAATCAATCTATTTTTCGGTGTAGCTAGGTAGCTGGTTGTGCAAAATGAAGTTATTTCAAAGCATTAGCTATAGAAATAGCCCCCTCTCCATATTTTCCTTCCCAGAGAACTCCATAGCTCCAGTAAGAAGGGAATAATTGAATATCAGGACTCGGTGGGGTAGAACAGAAATAGTTTGCTTGTAGCTATGGGTCTGGAAGACCTCGGTCCGTGGCATGCCAATCAATGCCACGTTTCATAGGATGAGATAAGAGGCCAGGAAAATCTTTCTTGTTTCCTTGCACCACGAGGCATGAAATCTGATTAGTCCTGTCCTCTTATAATTGTGATTTACAGTCCTAAAGCTGGCAGTGTGTTCCCAAAAGACCACCTGCACCCATGTGATACAGTGAGTGAGAGTGTGCTGGAAAGGGTTTCCCCAACCCTTCGGAAACATAAAGAAATGAAATCCAGTGTCCTTGGACACCAACCTCCGATTAAATTCTAGGTGCCCAACAAAACCATCCTCTTCGAGTGCATATGTGCCCCACAGAGAAAAATCAAGGTCCTGCCATTGACCATGGCAATAAATGCAAACATTTCAGAAGAACAGCTTTTCTGAACACCTAAATTATAAATGCAAAGTGATTGAGTTAAAGAGACCAAATCCTATGGCATAGGCTTAGCTCCCCTCTGGTGTGGCAGTCTGGTCATGAAGGAAAGGACTCCATAGTTCACACATAATGAAATATACAGGATCCCATGTTCCATGCATAATAATTATATTTTATATAATAAAATATATATGCACACATAATAAATGTAAAGGTGTTGCATGTGAGTGTCCAGGTTTGGTGGCTGAAAAATAACCCTTGAATGTGAATACATGTAGCAATGTCTGGAAAGGTGGGTAAATTAACAAATGTTTAATTGGGGCACTTAATGGCAACCTCTTAAAGTCTGGGTTTTCAAACAATTTAGAAATAACATTGTCTACTGAATTTTTTGCGATGTTATTGAGGTAAATGGGAAATTTACTGTGCAAATGGCCACTGTCCATCAGTGGGAAATGGCCTGCTGAATGGAGATAACAAGGGGACCTAACCTTGTAGCCTCTGGCTGGCAAACCCTAATTAAAATGCAGCCCCATCCTCTCTGTGGAATGCTGCTTCCAAATGCTCATATTCAAGCTGCATAACCTCATTCATCAGGCATTCCCCTTGCCCAAAGAACAAGTTTCTTTCAAATTGGTACAGAGATCTCTTACAAAGGTCTTTTTGCTCCGTGACAAAGGCAACGAGACCCATGCAAATGGTTTTGGGCTGAGGAGTGAGGAGGAAGGCTTTGCGGTGGTGTTGGGCGCTGAAAGTACCCAACAGCTGAGCCCTGTGGTTAAAAAGAGAGAAAGCTTAAGGGAGGGAAGGGGGAGTCTGCTTTATCTTGAGAGGAATGCAGCTTTATTTCTCTGCTGATTCACATTTCTTTTGAGACCTGCTAATTGCAACATCTCTCAGTCAGTTACTTACAGCAGAACTGCTGGGGAGAAATTGTGATAAATGCATAAACTGTGTCTTATTGATTTTTGTTGACATTTTACATGCTTCTCATGCATTTGAAACCTCCATTCAGTAATTGTCACTATAGTACACACTCCTGGATAGTGAGAGCCAAAGAAGTGAATGAAGCAGTTTCTTGACCGTTATCAACAATATTATTCGAGGCTGTCTATGGGGTTCCTTGCCTGCCCTCCAGTATATCTCTATTTGTGCTCATCCCCCATTGAATTTGCAAGACAAGAAAAAAAAACCCTTGCTGTTATTTTCTCTGTTAATGTTAATCACAGAAATGGTGTTAAGAGTGATTACTTTGAGCCTGATGGTAAATTTGTACCTCTTTAATTTTAGTGTACAGCAGCAATACGGAATCTAGCAGAAGTACTGCAGTTTATTTACCCTTCTACTGCACATTTTGTCTAGATTGCTGTACAGAAAGCTGGTTTGTTGCATCATATTCTTTGACAGAAATTTTTTGCTGAACGAGACTAGTATAGCAACATGTGGTGTGGCTAAACAGTAGTGAGACGTCATCAGCTGTTTTGTTACCTAAGGAATACAGAGAGTCACAACACCGCGGTGAGGTTTGGGTAACAGAATTCTGATTTCTGATTTTATGGTGCTCATCTATCAGCCAGAGGTACATAAGCTAGCTTAGGTTCTCTTGAATCAAGGGCCTTTACATTAAAGAGAAACAAAAAATACCGCATGATGCAAAAATGCATTGACTTTATTTTCATGACTAGATGTAGTGCTTTTGGGTAATGATCAGGCATTGCTTTCTCTTACTGTTGTTTGATTAAAATGTGAATACAGTCTTGACTTGATAATCTTACCAGGTACACATGGAGCTAAAAAGAAAAGGTATTCTATGCCTCAAATTGATTTGCATAAACCAAACAATCTGTTGCTTGCTGGATTGCAAAATGGTTTATTTTGCCCATTGGCCACAGGGGCAACAATATTGTATTTTTGATGCCAGAATGTAGCTTTCATGCATTAGCTCTAAAATGACAATATGCTTTAGCCTCTCAGTGCTTAGATCTGCTTCATTTGGAAATCTTTTAAGTAGTAATAATAATAATGTTTTGAGGAAATTGAGTGGAACACTAAATTATTCTCTGAAACCTAAGTTCAAACTGTGCAAGGCTAAGGGAGCTGAAAATCAATGCACTTTTAAAGTCATTAGAGATCACAAGTGAAATAAGTCTGTGTTGCTTTAGCTAAGCTTTTAGTGTGCCATGGTATTATTACAAAATCAGCCTGAATCTGCATTAATTTCACAGTCTTTTTCTTTAAGATGCCCAAGGGTGCATGAAGAATAAAATGTAAATCTCAGGAGGCAATGTTTTTATTAGCCAAAAGGGCAGTGAGTCATGCACTAAAAACGTTGACCTGCACCATGCCCAGTGTAGGTATGGCTGACAATAGTAAAAGGGTGGAAAAATAGCCCAGGCATTAGCCTACTGGCTTTTCATTATGATTTTAAAGACTGAAGAGGGGAAAAAAAAGAGTGATTTTTCAGTTATTCATGCACATAGCTTCAGAATTGTTCAAGCTGGCGGTAGCTTTCAGAGATCTAAGAATTATACTTGTACCTAGGACTCGGAGAAACAAAAAAAAAACATAAGGATCTTTATTTTTAATATGTTATTTTCTTAAATGTTGAGATTCCACCTACATTACTGAATTTTGTCTGAGTCTTTTCACACATAGTCACAGGCTACGCAGCAGAGTTTTTCTCATTCTTATTTGTATGATCATTCTTGGTTCATCACAGTAATTTGTGATGCTATAGACCCCTTTATTAAATTCTCAGTTCAGCTGTCGGTGATGCCGACGTTTATTCTCTATCCACAGTTTACCTACACAAAAGCCGGAGCAAGCAATTGTTAATGCATGGTCTGAATAGATTTAACTATGCAATCCAAAGGCTGCATAAAAGCCTTATTTATTTCAAACCCTGTGGCTAAAGAACAAAAACAGTAACAAAACAAAACCAACAAACAAAAAAAGAAAAACAAGGCAAACAAAAAGATTAAATAAAAACCCTTCTTGTCACCCATCCCCACCTAATTTTTTTTCTTTCATCTATGGTCAGATTAGCAAGTCAGCACTGTCAATAAATAAACTAGAGAAGTTGTTTATTTTTATGTACTACTGAGAACAGTGTCGTCTTGTGGCCGTTCTCGTAGACTGTGTTGGTTTAACAAGCGTCCAACCCTTTTGTCTTGTTGTTTTTTGTCTTTCCTGCTCCCTGTCCCCTTGTTCCCACAGGCTGTGCGTTTGTCACATTTTCTACAAGGGCAATGGCACAGAATGCAATCAAAGCCATGCACCAGTCTCAGACCATGGAGGTACAGTACTGTATCATTTGCCCTTTCTTTGTTTTCTTTGTGCAAATGATTGCGAATGGTAAAGCCATGCTCTCCTGGATCAGATCAGACACATGACAATCACAGATTTAAATTTTTTACTAGTTCACTCTACCTGTCTTTGTGAAGCTTTATTTTTCTCAATCACCTGAAAGAGCACAATAAGGCTGCTGTGTGGTATCCAAACACGGCTCTCAATCCTGTTTTCAGTGGCATTCAGCAGAAACTAAAAATGCTGTGAATACCACTCCTCATTCGTACTCAGAGTATCTCTGATGAGTAAATTACCTCTATTTTTAACACACGTTCCCCCCAAAGAAAAATCTTAGTTTCTTTTAAATAGATTTCTAAGTGTTGTGGTTTGCACTGCTCTGAGAAAAAGCTCAAGAGGTTTAACATGGCCACGCTGAGTTACTAGTGCATGTGTTTTTCTGCAAATAGAATCTCTTTTTAAGTTAATATTATTTCACCTTCTTCATGTAGCCAATAAAAATGCTAATGATGACAGAGCATATCAGAGTGTGGCACTTCCTGCAGAGCACCATCGTGGCTGGCCCATCACAAGCAACGCTCTTCATTCCCTTCCAAACTGCCTCTATGGCCTCGTATTTTATCACGATGAACAACTCAAAACTTTAAACTGGTTCACTTAATGTGACTTTAGCTGCTAGCGAATGATCTGGTCATTGGAGTGGTTATCGAATGCCACAGCTTGTCTGGCAATCTCAAAACTTTTTTCAGTCTGTGATTTTTGTCATGGTCTTTCAGAATTTTGCACAAAAAACCGCACAAGTATGAAATCTTTACTTACTCTGGATCTTCTAGCTTATCATTGGAGAGTGCATGTTATACTGTATTATGTATACTGTATCTTCGTGTAGTGATGATTTTTCTCAGAGGTGGCATTGATGTTATGTGCACTTGTTTCTTTTTTTTTTTTTTTTTTTTTTT
>VZTA01025016.1:338273-362080 GCA_013398855.1 Mohoua ochrocephala | reverse complement strand
TTTTTTTTTTCTCTCAGTGATTTTCCTTTGCAATGCTCTAGTCTCCCAAAGCATGCTGGGTGCTAAACAATCATTATTGCGTCATGTCGTTGAGCTGCTTTGTGTAACGAGCCAAGGGGGGAGACCAGGGGTGGGAGGGTGGACAGAGGACAAGGAGGAGGAGAAGATAAAATTCAAGCCAGTGCATGAAAATGTCACTAACTGTTTCCTGTATAGTACAAGTAATGATATCAGCATTGCAAAGCTATTGTCTTTCCAAACATCACGTTTGAATTTTGAGCTTCTTTTATAATCAATGTGTTTTCTTTTCAGTGCAATGCATTTTTAGACCCTGGGTATACAGTTTTAGTTGAGAATCTGCCAATGAGATGAGAATAAATGAAATTATCTTTACTAGAAAGCTGCTGTTATACAGTCTATGCAGTCTGACAGTTTACTGTGAAAAAACTGCCTCTTTGAGTCTCTGGAATAATACCTGTAGTAATTTGTCTGCCGTGCACTGCTACATTAATTCAGATCTGTATGTTTTGCTGGGTTTGATTCCAAGTAAAAAGGAAATGTTTATTGGTAATACTGTGTTTTACCTATATTTTCCATGTGTTTTAATGTATTTTTCTGTCTAGCAAAATGAATTTTACACAGCTCTACTTCCGAAGACGGTAAAATAAAGACATAACACCTCCCAGACAAATTCTCCCACTCTTCTGTTGTATGCAGCACTCCAAAAGGGGCTGCGTTTTGACGGGATACTCGTAACGAGATTAGTTCTATTGTAGAATAGTTACCCTTGGATCAAAATCCTTCTCAACACCTTTAGAGACATCGTGAGATCCCCAAATTGGCAAGGCAATTCCAAATATTTTTGCACTTTGAACATCTGGGTCTTTGCGTCAGTTGAGCTTAGGCTGAGTCCCTTCTTGGAAAGAAGCCGTGCACCCTCCCGCTCCGTGGAGGAGGGACTCAACCCGACAACACACAGGAAAATATGAAGGCAGCACCAGCTGTTGGGAAGAAAATGGCACTGAATGGCATGGAAATATGAAGCCATTGAATGGGGAAGGGAGATGCACCTTGTGTGTGTGCTGGAAACTTCCCCTCAAGATAGAAAATGGAAGTGCATAATACAGAAATCACCTTGTAGGCAAAAAACCCCATTTGCTCACGTTTGCCAATACTCTTCCAGTGAAAAGTTAAATTGGGTTGACTAGTGTTACATGTCAACCCTCAGCCTGAAACAGTCATCCTTGGACACTTTGGGTTCATGTTCTTCTGCAAACAAAAGTGGGCTTAGGGGAAGATATGTAGTACACAATTGCATTGCAACCCAATTACTACAGATTTTTTTTCCCATTTTATGATTTTCAGTTCTTTAGCACGCATCATTGACCAAGATGAATTTTCAAAGAGGGCTAAGAAAGAACAATGGGGATGTTAAGTCCAGATGAACATGTCTCATAGAGTAATGCATTCTCTTACTGCTCTTTCCACCTGACTTACTGACCTGGTTAAATCAACTGATTTTTAAAATATAATTGCTGCTCGAAAGTGTTTGCTCTCCTGTTTCTTTTCTAGGAGTTTTTTTGTTTGTTTGTTTAAGTCATTCGAATGCAGCACCAGTAGAAGACACTAATTTGTTATCATGGAGTAAATTTGATACAACAATAACAACCCTTTTCTCATATAGAGCCACTTGCTAGATATAATCTCAGTTTTTAGAATGTTTGCTTTCTTGAAAATGATGAAGTGATGAAATATAGAGCAGACAGTGAAAAAATGAATTATAGATTCATAAATTGCAGAGATATTGTTTTTATACAATTTACTGACATTTAAGCATTCATAAATATGTCAGCTGTAGTGTTGAATGCTGAACTACCGAACTGAAAACTGAAATAACCATATAATATTTCTTCCTTTGATACTCATTTCTGTTTCTTTGGAAATAGACTTGATTCTCCTGTACATCCAGGCAGAAGGCAGTAAGTTCCAGTCGTTCTTAGCCAGTGTCACCAAACCTCCTATTAGATGGAAACAGCTTGCTTTTTTTAATTAGCAAAACCAGAAAAATCTCTCTCACATCCTCTACCCGCTGGCTCCTTTTTCTTTCTTCTTTTTTTCTAAATGATCTTATTTTTAATATTAGTATAAAAATCACTAGAGAGAGGTAATTGTGTAACAAGCCGACTCCTTCATAATCTTTATTTGATTGCTGGAGTGTTATGTATCTCCTTTCTTCCTCACTGAAACACTGAAAGACATTTTTACGATGAAACACACAGGAAAAGAACTGGAGGTGGAATAATAAACCACAGATGATGATTTTCTAAGATAATTCTAAAGGAACAATGTTGATGGGAGATCTTTATATGAGAGATGATATTATTATTATTATTATTATTATTATTACGGTTTATTTCATCATTTCATCTGATGATTGTGAATATTTTTATCACCTGTCCTGGTATGAAGTTCTTCAGCGAAAAAGTACATGGCTGCTTTTTGTAAATAATTGAGGACAGGAACTTTTCTGAAGATGTTCACAGTGTTGTGAGAGCAGCCATGGGAAGAGTAGGTGAAGTATAACCCTGCTCTGCATCCCACGCTACACACTTTGGCTAAAGCACTGCTGTGTTTTTTGGACTTGAGTCACTTATCACTCCTGCCATTGTGTTCAGATTGAAGTTAGACAAGAAATTAGTATAACAAAGCATGGCAAGGGAAGTTATTCATTGGATGCCGTGAAGTTGAAAAGCAGTATGAAATGGATTGACAGTTCCGATGACTCATAAAATGCTTGAATTAATTTGAAGAACTGAATCATTACAGTATATAGTTTGCTTTCTTGATCTGAAAAAAATGAAGACTTGAAAGGTTAAAATATGAAACATTTCTTAGCAGGGAAAAGAAACAGAGAGAAATCAACAGAGACATCTTTCATAATCACATGTCTCATTCTCTCAGTGACTTTGCCCAGGAATGCCCAATTTGAAGTCCAAGGGAAATTCCAGTTCACCTCAAAAGTCCATTTGGTCTGTGACCTCCAACTTCTTCCCAAGGGTTCCTCCGCCATGGGTGAGGTGTAGGCTGCAGACCAGACCTCTAGCTCTTTCTTACAGCTTCCCTATTTCCTAAGGCATCTTACAGCCTTGCCATACCATGTAACGAGAGGCTGATAGAAGCAATAGAAGAAATGGTGGCAATCAGGAATGGGCTGCTATCACCAGAACTAGTCCCTTTTGGTCTGCATCCTGCCCTTTGTTCACATCTCAAGGGTGCTTGATACAAAGCGTGCCTGGGAGCGGACCGCAGGTGGGTGAATTGACCGGGGGTCCTTGGTGTGAGCAAGGCCGGTGCCTCGCTGATGGTGGGCGCTGAGGTAAATCTGCTGCTCCCGGTCTATTTAGGGGGCACACGCCAGCTGCACTGAGCGTGACGGCACAGCCAGACCGCGGTGGCAGGGCGGTGTTGGCTGTGTGGTCCCTGGCAGCGCGGAGGTTGGACACCTCTCCTTTTGGCGATGCCTTGAAAACAGACTGCAGACAAAGCATCACGTCCATCTCATCAGCTGTGAAGCTTAATTAAAGAGGACTGGTACACTTTGCTGTCTCTGGCAGCAATTTTGATAGCTGGAAGGAAAAGAGAGCCTGAGGAAAGGTGCTTTATAAAAAGAGCTGGGGAATCAATAATTTCTCCATAGCCTCTTTTCCTAAGAACATGAAAATCTTAGTCCTTGCGGTCCTACACACGCCAGTCGCAAAGAGAGGGCGAGCCATCTGGTTGTGCCAGTGCCAGTGGCCCTATAGGACATGGCTGAGCTCGTGAGGCGAGGGTGACCCAGTGTGATTTAACCCTTCTGTCTTTCCCCATCTGTCCAACCACAGGGCTGCTCTTCGCCAATCGTGGTGAAGTTTGCTGACACCCAAAAGGACAAGGAGCAGCGGCGTTTGCAGCAGCAGTTGGCTCAGCAGATGCAACAGCTCAATACTGCCACTTGGGGAAACCTCACAGGTCTTGGAGGACTCACACCACAATATCTAGCTGTAAGTTCACTTCAGAGGTGGTGGCTGTATTATATGGTAGTTATTTTAGGACCATGGTAAATCAGTTCTAGTAAACTCCCTGCAATAAATTGCTAAATTGTCCAGGACACACAGCGTGTCTTCTTCTGGGTGTGTTTATCACACGGCCTAAAAATAAATAACAAGGAATAGAATCTGAATAAGCTTTTGAAGATGTGTCAGTGCTGTCAAAGGCAAACATTTAAAGTATCCTCGTGCTGCAAAACAAATCATAGATTCATAGAAAGGCTTGAGTTGGAAGGGACCCTAAAGATTATCTAGTTCCAACCCCCTCACCATGAATAAAATTTGATTCCATTAGTTTTATTGGGGGTTTTGAATGTTAGTCTGGTTTTTGTAGCTGGAATAGAATTTAAGTTCTTCCTTAGGGGAGGACAGATAGGTAGCTCAACACTGTAGGGGCCATATCCATATGGTGCAGCCTCTAAGCTAGAATGTTGTGGTTCAATCAGCAAATTTCCACATTTTCGTTTGGAAATGGCTTTTGCTTTAATGTGTGGTCCTGTCAATGCTAAATATGCATGGTTCATATCCCCTCACACAGAAAGTGAAGGTGGCCAGGAAAAGCCATAAATTTAAAATGGTATTTTCCTTGGTCCATTTGTAAGATGAGAAACAGGTGGTAGCTGCTGTCCCTGGTGGAAAATCTGAACTCCACAGCCACGCGTCTTAGGTCCTGGATGGCCAAGAGAGGCTCCCCTTCATCACAGCTGAGAGAGAGCCTCTGCCTTTTGTGGTTCTGGAGTTCAGAAGTCTGGTTGAGGAGCTTTTGGATAACCTGTGGGTTCCTCATGGTTCCAAGTAAGACAAATAGAACCTCACAAAGTACAAGGCCAAGTGCAAGGTCCTGACCCTGGATCAGGGCAATCCCAAGCACAAGAGAATGAATCAAGAGCAGCCCTGAGGAGAACTTGGAAGTGTTGGTGGATGAGAAGCTTAACACGACCTGTCAATGTGCACTTCCAACCCAGAAAGCCAAACATGTCCTGGGCTGCATCCTCAGCACCATGGTCCGCAGGTCAAGGGAGGAGGTTCTGCCCCTCTGCTCTGCTCTGGTGAGACCCCACCTGCAGTGCTGGATCCGGCTCTGGAGCCCCCAGTACAGGAAAGATATGGACCTGTTTGAGCGAATCCAGAGAAGGCCACAAAGGTGATCAGAGGGTTGAAGCACCTCTGCTATGGAGAGAGAGCTGAAAGAGTTGGTGCTGTTCAGCCTGGAGAAGAGAAGCCTCTGGGACTTTAGAGTTTTCCATACCTTGAGAGGGCCTCCAAGAAAGCTGGAAAGGGCCTTTTTACAGGGGCATTTAGCAGCAGGACAAGGGGTAATGATTTTAAACTGAGAGAGGGCAGGTTTAGATGAGATACTCAGAAGAAATTGTTTCCTGTGAGGGTGGTGAGACAGTGGCACAGGTTATCCAGAGAAGCTGAGGCTGCCCCATCCCTGGAAGTGTTCAAGGCCAAGCTGGATGGGGTTTTGAGCAACCTGGTCTAGTGGAAGGTGTCCCTGCCCGTGACCTGGGAGTGGATGATCTTTGAGGTCCCTTCCAACCCAAACCGTTCTAAGATTCCATGATTATATGAAATACATGTGCCCATATATGTGTATTGTGTATGTATAAATAACATCATTTGTGTGCATACAATGCTTTGGTATAGTGATGTAAACAGCAATTTACCCAGCAATTAAAAATATATGTTAGTACTGAGGTAGGCTAATTAATACTGAGATAGGCTAAATTGCTATATATACAAATACCAGTCTAATGAATATCTGTGTGCTTGATTCATAAAGATAATAAAGAAAAAACTGAATTCACGGGGGTGGGGAAGAATGGACCGTGATTGACAGAGATGAGTTATGGTAACTACTAGACTACAGAGGGTTGTAATTAGTCACACTATGTTGGTTTAAATAGATTTAACACCTGGTTGTTAAAAAGAATAAATTGATTAATTGTTTTAAAGCAGCCATGTTATTGAGTTTCCCTTGTGTCTCTGTGTTTCTTAATAGAGATTAGACATTAATATGGATTTACAGCATTGACTCTAGGGATGTTCATTCCAACAGCAGACAGAAGCAAGAGACTATATAAATGTAAAGGAAAGCAGAAATACTCCAAATGTGAAATGATAGCTCATTTCAGTTTTATCTTCATTTGTTACATTGCTGTCAGATAGATTGCTGTGTTGTGTTGTTCATTTGCAGCTTCTGCAGCAAGCAACTTCCTCCAGTAACTTGGGTGCCTTCAGCGGCATTCAGCAAATGGCCGGTGAGTTAAAAACCCTTTCATTTTGCTCCAGCTATGTCTTGTGTTCTCAAGCTATTGAATTCTGTACCTCTAATAATCACATTGTCAGGGGGTGGGGGGCGCGTTGTGTATTAAATGTGGCAGATGTATTGGCAGGGGACGGCTCACGGTTCAGCGTCAATAGAAACATTTTCACCCCTCTTTCAGAACTGAAATTAAACCCAGTGCTCCCAGGTTGTGCAAACAGTTTGTCTTGCATTAGTCACCTGCCATTTGGCCAAAGTAACCAATTGTAAATTGCAGGAGAGCTCTTAGTCCCTGCAGCCGTATCCTGCCCTATGAAAAGTGTCAGGAAAGCAACAGCAGGATTACATTCTAATTTCCAGTGAGATTTCTGTGTCCTGAAAAATCAAATTAATGGCAGCCCTCAAACATTTTAATAATATGTGGTGAGGAAAAATGTTCTGACCTTTTTAATGAAACCCAAGATTACAGGCCTACCTTCAGTATGAATTTCCAGGCTCCTTTTATAATCACGGAAAATTAACTGGGTGCCTTTTTGACTTTGGAACCCTAGTTGGCAAAATTACACAACAGAGATTTTATGTAGAAGTATAATCTTTAGTCTGGAGGAAAAAAAGAAAGAAAGAAAAGGGGAAAAAAGAATCAAAGTGTGAGCGGATTTGAAAGCCAGCTAGTTGGAGGGTTTCTTAGTAATGAGCTGTGTGCCAGTAGTAACTGATGTGTAGTGATTAGCAAAAGGTCATTCCCACTGTGTGACCTACCATGCTGATATCCTAACTTAACATGATGCTAGAGAAGGCAGCATGTGCAGTAAATCAGAGCACAGATGCACATTATGCCTGCCGTGAGGAACTGTTAAAAAGCTTTTTTTTTTTTTCTTGTTACAGGAAAAAAAAAAAGAAAGAATCACAAAACCCCTAAATTGCTACATTAGTTTATTTTAATCATGAGCCCACTGAATCAATGAAATACAACATTCCGCTTGCTTCATCATCACAAAACAAGGGCTAAAATATTCAGAAGTCTTTATGAGCACCATTTCTCATTCTTTTTTTAATCTTGGTCTTTTGCTGCTTCTGGTTCAGCTTTGAATGAAGCCTGAAATACTTTAACAAGTATATATATACCACACTGTATAGCTATACCCCACAGGTATTCTTTGCTCAATCATTATATTATGCCATTATTGCAGTGACATCAGAGAATAATGTGAACCTGCTGTCTGACAATATAAATTGGCCTACAGATGACAATATCTCTGAATTATTCTCTCTTCTTCAGACCTGCTGGCAGTGCTTGCTGGTTCTATTATGTTACACTTGCAATCTAGCATTTTTTTCATCAAAGTAATGTATCTTAATATGATAAACAGAACAGAGTGGTTCAGCAACAGTTTTATACTTGGCAGTTTTGGAAGTGGTTTTGAGCTCAAAGATTGTGTTTTAATGTTTTCATATTTGGTTAGGTCCACAAAATGAAAGAATTGGGACACTGAGGAAAAATAATGTGATATTCATCGCATTATGTGCACCTTAGAAGTTTTTGTTGCCTATTTCTCAATGTTAGTGTAGATTCAGCTTTGTCTTCAAGGACTCTGTTGAAACTAAGGATTTTAGTCAAGTATTTCCAGGATGGGCTTTCAATCCAGGATGTGATCTATTCTGTGAAAATCATATGGTCTTGAGACTAAGAGAAAGTCATCTTAAGAAATCATAGTGGCACATCATTGTTACTTGAGGGATATACTTTTTCAACTGCAAATTATATTGCTAATGCACTCATCTGTGGGATAATTTGACGACTGTCTACCTCTCTTGGAAAAAAAATGTATTTTATATCTTATGTTCATGTTATCAAAACAACTTGAAGTTTACTTCTTTCCCCAAAACACGTGACTCTTAAATCTTTTTGTTCAAGGCAAAGTTAGTGATACTAAATTGTTCTCCAAGCTGCATCTCTACATGAAAGTGCCAAAGACTAAGCACTATTTCATTGTTAGAAATGAGAGTTCATGTCCTCTCCTTGGAAATCAGGCAGTACTATGTCATGCAGTGCATCTGATATTAACAATTTGTATATTATGTTTTGTGAAAGGAATAGAAAGTACTCCTGTGTCTGCAGCAGGAGCTTGCATTACCGACTGAAGCTATCTTTGAACATTTGTAAAGGGCCCAGAGTTTTTTAACTTAAGCTGTGTAGGTTCATTTCACAAAAAAGAATCTAATATGTAATTCCATATTGCATATAGTTTGCCTATTAATATTACATTTCAAAGTGAGGAATAAAATCCAGACACAATTGAGTGAGGTGCTAAAGAAGATCCATCATTGCAGCTTTCAAGTTCTTTGAACTTTGTGTTTGAGGGGTGCAACTTTTATCCTTGAAGTCGATGGGTGTGCTTACCATGTAATTCAGACACTAAAAGTTTGATCAAAAGCCACATGAGCCATTGAAATTCCACCCTTACTTCCATGTCAGGGCTCTAGCATCTCTTTTGTGCTTAAATCTTGATGAAGTCATGGTTTGCTACATTAGGGCTTTTGAAACAGACACCCCCTTGTACAAAATTAGAGCCCTTTGGATCTGCGTTTATTTGTACCGCTAAAGCTTGTGTTCTCTCTGTACAGAACAGAAGAGACACAGCACACACCCCACTGCACATGTGAAGAGTTATTTGCTATGCTCAGTGATATTATTTCTTAAATCAAAGCAATTTTCTTTGCTAGCAGAGCAAAGACACTGCTCTTCAGTGTGGAGTTTTAAATTCCCTTTCCCTAATACCATGCCTCAGCCTGGCTAAAGTAGTTCTTGTGTTGCAAAAGCAGTGGTTCTTTGATTTTGGTGAAAGGAGTGGGATTTTTTGGCATTTGTAATTGAAGAATATTGGAGTTTCTTTGTTTGTGTGTTTGTTTGTGTCTTGTAAGCTGGAAATACAGTCCAAAGAAAAAAGGGGATTTTTCTCAAGAACTCTCTAACGTACAGACATTAAACACACAACACCGGCTCTAAAAGTGAACACTGTTCTTGCTGTAGCAGCCCACTGGCCCTGCTATATATTGAGCTTTGTGTGAAGTCCAAGCAAATCCTGAAACTGGTTTAATGAAAATTTGAGATCCTAGAATCTGAGAGACAAAAAGCTGTAGCCTGCCATTTAGCTTTCCAAGTTTTAAAGTTCCATGCTTAATTCCCCGGTTCAGTTTTATCTCATTTCTATTGAAAAATGAGATTTTCATGAAATCATTTTACTTCATGCATCAAGCCAAAGAAAACAATGTAATATGTTGAGGCTGGTCATAAATTTGGGAGAGCTGGCAGTGGTGCCTTTGGTATTACAGTAATCCCTTGGTCTTGATTATAGGCACTAATTCTACCTTGCCAAAGTCTGCTTCATTGTCCTGCGTAAAACGCGCAAGGACATGCCAACCTTATGTGTATATTTCATAGGGAGCACTTCCTCACTTTTCCTCCCCTCCTCTGATATCTGCTAATGCTAATTTAAAGGCAGTGTTTCCTCTCACGTGCCTCTTCAGCCTCAGTGTCTAGCCTGCACTTTGTCTTTGGGGAAGGCTAATAATGTAGATGAATTACATTATGTGATTTGATTGTCTTACTTTAAAAGACAATGCAAGCTACATTAAACACTAGCAACCTCTCAAGCAAACAAAAACTCCTCCTTCAAATATATACAAATTGCTTGGGAAGCTTAGTTCAAACGAGATTGATGTTGCTTGAATGTTTGCGTTGAATTTGGCTGGCGCTAGAGCAGGTCCTAAAAGCTGCAGTTATTTGAGCCAACCTGCCTGTTTAAGAGCTCGGGAATTACTATACAGACAGTGTAATCAGGAGATTTACAATTGCTAGGATGATTGTAGAAAATATTTCAATGTTTTCACTATTTAAACAATGTATGGTCAAGGAAGATTTTCTATTGTCCATTAATGTCAAATGTTTTGGCAGGAACAAATATTGGTTCATGCAACAATGTTTCTGTACGTGTGACCATTCGAGACATAAAAAAATGTACAGTACTCATAAAAGGTACAAAGGGCTTCTCTTAATTTCATTGAACAGACAGTGTATTTTGCTTTCCGAAGGTATACAGGAGGAGAAACCATGGGTTTGGCTTTTCTTCTTTGTCTTTCAGATCCCTAAGCCCTCTGCAGCTGGGATTTTTAATATTTTTCCAGTGTATATATTTTTTGCAGTCCTGTCCAAGTTCTCTCACAGTTTGGTTGCATTTTGGATTGAACTTCTGGCCCTTTCTGAGCCCTGTTCAATCCATTCCACCCTTCTTCCGCTACCCAAGCCAGATTTCCTCCTGTTGCAGAGTCTGTAGGAGCAGATGGGTGAGAGAAAGTCTGCGAGGTTCTGCTTTCTGAATATTTTCCTCTAATTGTTGGATTGGCTCCGTGGATCTGGAGGGACCAGTTGGAAGCCAGGACCATCTGCACAAAAGCTCTATACTTTTGCATTGGCCAAAGGATCCTTTATATCCTCTGACTCTTGGATGGCTTCACGCCAGCAAAGCCATACAGAAGGAGGATTTCTCCTGCTATGACCTCTTTAGGGATATCATATTAAAAGTAAAGGTCACCGAGAAACTGTTTCCAGCTCAAGGGAGATAGCTGTTTCTTAAAGATAACTACTAGTTTTGAAAATGCTGACCTCAGGGACCAAAAACATTCAGCTTTTGTAACACTAATTCCACTGAAAGTCCTAGTTATTTTAACACATAAAATTAGCTTTTCTTCTTCTTCTTCTTCTTTTAACTAATAAATTAAACAACTCTGTTTAGCATTTTTGGAGAGACAGAGTCTGCAGCAAGTGAGCCTGTTCACAATCCACACGTTGCTCCTTCTCAGAGAAGGAGAGGCACCTTGAGAGGAAAAAGTGGTTCTCAGCAGTTGAGGAGATGTGCTTATTCAGGTGGTAAAAGTGCACGACGTGGACGTTTGGCCAAGCCCGGGCACAAGATCTGTAGCTTTGTGTGGGCTTTCCATAACCAGTAAATGGAGGGTGAGGGGGCTTTTTATTGCCTTGGCCCCTCTGTGGATGGAATTCATCCAACTGAACCTCAGCAGTTTGGAAAGCAGGCATCCCATCTCCCTGCAATGTCAGTGAAGAGGGAGTCACTTCCAGGCAATGATTCAGCCTACCAAGGCTGGCATTAATCTATTTTATGGATATTAGGAAAATATTATGGATATTAGGAAGAAATTCTTCCCTGTGAGGGAGGCCCTGGCCCAGAGAGCTGTGAATGCCCCATCCCTGGAAGTGTTCAAGGCCAGGTCAGACAGGGCTTGGAGCAACCCGGTCTGGTGAAAGATGTCCCTTGAAAGGTGGGCTTTGGGCTTTGAGCAACCTGGACTAATGGAAAGTGTCCCTGCCCATAGGAGGGGAGTTGGAACTAGATGGTCTTTATGGTCCTTTCCAACCCAAATGTTCTTTGAGTCAATGGTTCTATGATTCTATTTTAGGATCAGATGATTTCATTACCCCCTCTGTCTTCTTTGACTATAGCAAGAACCTGAGTGAGTAACTTTTTTTTTTATAAAGTTAGATCAGATGAATCCTTCCCACTAGGACTGAAGAAGTTTCAATTGACAAAAACACCCTTCTTGCCAGGATGTGTTTAGAGCATGTATAACCTGAAAATGGGCTGAAATCCTACGTAAGTCAACAAATGGCTCGAGGGGGGTTGGAGTTAGGTGATCTTTAAGGTCCCTTCCAACTCAAACCATTCTATGATTCTGTGAACCTCCAGTCAGATTTAAGCACGTACTCTTTAAAAACAGAGCAGAATCAACAGTGGACTTAAAAGTTGTCTTAAGGGCTTTGCTCAATCAAACAGTAACTGGTCAGGGTACCTCAAGCACTGTTCAGATAAGCAGCTTTTCTAAAAGTAGCCACAGAATATATATGGTTTGATGGAGGTAGCACTTAGCTCTCCTGTCTACTTTAATTCCTAGAATATTGCTGGAATAGCCTCGCCCTCCGCACCTTTCCACACATTTTACCATCAGCATCCAAAATGGCTGATGTCAGTGTTAGCAAATAGTTGCTTTTTAGCCTGAAGATGATAAATTTTACCTTAATCCACATTTTTTAAGCTGCAGCCAGGATTTAATTCAGATGGAATAAATCCTAATAATTGAGAAGGATAAAATTTCCAAAGCAAAGGAAGTCAAGTCAGTGGGAACTGCTTATGAGCTATCAGATTTGGCTCTGATAATCACCACTGACTTTGAAACTCTCCATGCATACAGTGCCACTAAATGTAGCTGGTGCCTTCCTTTTCTAGGAATTTGTTCAGTAAGCAAATCTCAGCTATTTCCTAATATGATTTTATTATGGTTTTAGAAACCCAAGAGCTGATGAGGCCTAAGAAGTCTTCAGGAACGGCTTGTGACTCCGTTCCCTCCTCTACAAATACCCAATAATTCCAAATTTACAGTTATCACAGGAGAAAAGCTGCAGTGACTGAAATGAGGCAAATTACTTCATTGTATGAAAGTTTGTGTCAGAGGCAGCACAAGAAGTTGTAAAATGTAAATCTCGTGCTCTCAAATTTCCCCGTGTTTTCACAGAACTGCATCTGTGACTGTGCAGCACTACAAAAATTTCCTGTGAATGTGCTAATAGGCCTTATGAGAATGTTCTATCACCATCCATCTGTCACTTTTTAACAGGCCTGATTGGCAAGCACTTGTAACAACTGACATCTGTTCTCGCTTATTGATATGTAGATTTATGGTAATTGCTGTGAACAATAAGACACAAAATTACCTAAGGTGAACATTAAATTAAATTTTCATGCCCCTATCCTTATAAATAATTTTTTTTTAAATCTTAAGTTTCGAGCAAGGCATACTGTGCATCTGTTTTGTACATAATTTAATTGTTTTTTTAATCTGCCAAATAACAAAATGAAAGTTGAATTTCCTTGCGATCTTGAATATTTGCCAAGCTGATAGCACATTGGTAAATACATGTCATTAAAAATGGAATCAAACTGTATTGTGATTCTGGGGTTTTTAATCATTTCCCTTTAATTCCCAACATTGTCTCCATCATGAAGATCAAGAGTTATTCCTTACCCAGAAGGGTTTTTTTTTTTCCTCTACAGGAGGATTTTCATTTTTCATGTGCAGCTCTGCCTATGAGGCTGTTCCTCAGCGTTGAGCAATTTGCATTTCTTCAGAGAGAGGTGCATTTGCTGAGTGAGCAGCACTTTCAAATAAAATCCATCTACTCATTTGCCATCCAGCTCTGTTGCGGGATTTGGGACTGTTCTGAAAAAACTGTAGGATGTGAAATGTGTGAGGAGAGTGTGTGAAAGGGGAAAGAATGAAAGAGCAGATTCATCCCACAGAACTGCACCTTAGCTGAGGTTCAATTGAACCAAAAATCCCCATTTGAAAGCGAAGTACTTTTGGGGTCTGGGACTTCAGAGCATTTGGTTTCCCTCCTCCAAGTTTGTCCAAGCAAGTGGGATGTTGACACTCCTGACAAGATGATGGGAGAAACCAATAAAGAGGGAGCAGAAATGGTAAAATGCCTGGGGAACGTGAAACAGTGATGACAGGACTTATTTTTCAGATATTTCAGCAGACAGAGGATCCTAAAGAGGATGCATATTAAGTGATAAAACTGTTGACAAAATGGGCTCTAGAGCATGCTGGGTGACAGTGTGTGCCATGAGCTCTTGCTGACAGTCACATTTGGGTGCTCAATTCAGTGGGGGTCTTTGCTGTCCTTCTCTTACTCAAGTGTGACAACAGCCAGCAGTTTTTTGTCTTGCAGACACCCAAGCTGGCACCCTATAACATCTGCAGGCTGTTTTGTGTCCAGTGTCTTACAGTCACGTCTACAGTAAAACAAATTGGGTGGGGAGACAACTTCATCACCACCAAGCTCTTGTTCGTTCATCTTCTTTGGGCATTGAAACTCATTTGCCAAACTGATGGGTTCCTCCTGTGCTTATACAGAAAATGTCCCACTATTAAAAAAAAAAAAAAAAAGTTTTTGTGGGATGAGGCAATGATGGTATTTGTTTTACATCCACAGTGGTGCAAGGGTGATTCAGGAGTGCAGAGAGAGCAGTTGTTTGGTCTACTACCTGTTGACCTTGTCTGGCCTAGGCTCTCCTCTAGAACCATTCTGTATTCGTCACAATTATTTAATCCTACCATGTATTCCGTTTAAAAGTCCAAAGAAACCTCCACACAGAAGAAATAGAAGCCGGTTATGACGGATCCTTTTGATGAATAACTAAACAGTGGGTGATAGAAAACCATTCCTCTGGAGGAGAGCAACCCACTGCTTTCCCAAATCCTTGTTACAGAATGGCACGAAATACAGCCTCAGTGAAGACCAGCAATGCTTGCTGGATATTCTTTGCTGAATTACTTATGCTCCTTACGAAACAGGAAGGTAAATGATAATTGAGGACCAATGTCAGTCCAGGATGAAAATTAATTCCGTATCTCATTTTGAGAACTACTGACTGCTTTGTTCGCAAAGAATTGGGCCCAGCTTAAGTCTTCTCCATCCCCAAAATCTTGTTTGAGATAGTCTGCAGTCTTACTATCGAAGCATGGTAATTCTTTGGTGGGAAAACAATACTTACACCCAAGGCAAGCAATTAAATCAGATGAGTAATTTTTAAAAATAAAACAATGTTGTTTGCATGACTAAGTTTCTATCTGACCCGTGTCTTGCAAAATAGTTTGGACTGGTAGCGTTTGAGAACAGTTTTATCTTTTAAGATGGTCTTTAACCTCCAAAAGAAACCTTAAAGAGCTTTCTTGGTCATGTAATTTCTCCAAGTGTCTTGTTCCGGTTCCAGGCTATGAATTGGTGTATCTTAGATCAACTAAAATCTTAATTCCCACCACTGTAATTGTGTCACATTTTCAAAAACACCAGCATCTGAACTGAATTTGGGCATTGACCAAGACACCGACATTAGAACCTCAGTAAAATCAGGTGCTCAAGTGAGGCCTGACTTGCCTGTTGGAACATGCTGTGTTTAAATTTGGGGCTTTATTCACAAATAGATGCTTATATCAAGGTTCATTTCACGGTGCCTAATGCTGTGACAGTAAGAATTCCTCTTTATGGAGATTGTTGATTGTACTAACCTGAGTCTGCAATACATGTGTTTGAAAGTAATATCACTCTCCATTACTGAAGGAGTTCTGAATTCCAAGAAAATATCTCTCCTTCATTGCATTTTTTTTCTTCTCAAACATACTTACCAAGTGTTTTATTTAAACTCTCTTGTTTTCATTTTCTCTAAGTTGTTGTTAAGCTCTCCTGTTTGAGATACAAAGTGTGCAGGGAGAAGTAATGTCTCTTGTCAGCAAACTAACATTCAGAAAAAATCAGACAGGTTTCTAGGCATTCAAGCTCTTCTTGTTTGAGTAGTCCCCAACGCTCATGCAGTCTTCCCAGCTCTATCACTAGGTCTAGAAAAGGTATTGCTCTTCCTACCTAACCTTTTGTGAGTGCACTTGTATTATCAGGACTACAAGTACACAATAAAACTCTTTTAGTTTATTGCATTTTTGCACTTCTTCAACTCTGTTGAGGGCTCAAGCCCTCACAGAGCTCCTTCATATGTCCAAACCCAAAGGATGATCTCTCGCTGCCATCCAGACTGTGTCTCTCACGTCCTTGTGTAAATGCCCAGTCTGAGCATCACTCCTGAGGATAGCTGGTCTTACTCAGGGGATCCTGAGAAGGATCCAGTCTGGTTAATGCTAGCACCCATCTTATATCTGCACTTCAGCTGTAACTGAAGTATTTCACCTTAGAATCAGTTCTCAAGTACTTTATCTAGTCCAAGGTAAAAGGAATGTTCTTTTGAATTCCTCTGGAGAGACAAGCTCCTGTCCCTCCAATTTAAGCAAACATATGCCATTGGCTGTTCCTTAATCATCTCTTTTTTTCATTTCACAAAAGTTCTCTTTATTGTTTGTCCTTTTTTGCTTGCCATCTAAATTAAACCTTTGCTGTTTAAATGCCTCCATTTCCTTAAGGTTCTCACTGAAATGACAGTGTATCTCCCCCATGTCTTCTAAAATAATGAAGTGACAGATGACTCAGTAGACTTGATATCATAGTCCAGAGCTACAGCCTGAAAATCCCTGTCTCAATGATGGCTCTGTGGTCAGCCTGATACTAATTTGATGTACTTAGTTCATATGTGTTTTTAGAATTGAACCATCAAAAGGAAATTGAGCACAAGTACTGGCTACTGCACAGTGTAACCTCAGTAGTTATATTCAGAGGAGACATGGGAAACAAATTTTATTCATCCCAATTATACGACCCTGTCCTGAATGCGTTTTAAATGCTAGCTATCTTCTTTACATCCCCCATTGTGTCAGGAAATAATATCGTGCCTGGGCTTCACGCAGAGTTTAAATGACTTTTAATTCTACTCCTCCCTTAGAAGAGGCACAAACCAGGTTTAATTTTCCTGAAGTATAGGCTGGTGTCTTTGGTAAATTCTCTCTACTCCAAGGCAGAGAGATGAGAGATACTCTTCAGGAACTGTAAGAGGTGGTTCCAGATTATAGATGTCTTGGGAGTGAAACGAATTGAGTTTATTGGCAAGGTACACCCCAAGCTCCATGACCATTGAAAACAGCACTTTTTGATGATTATGACTATGATGATGATTATTACCTGTTTTAATTAACCCTATTACTTCTCCACATAGGCATGAACGCTTTACAATTACAGAATTTGGCAACTTTAGCAGCCGCAGCAGCCGCCGCCCAGACCTCAGCTACCACCACCAATGCAAACCCTCTCTCCACAACGACTGGTGCTCTGGGAGCCCTCACAAGTCCCGGTAAGAGCAGAGTGCCTGCTTCCAGCACACAAACATGGGAGTCGAGGGGAAGGTGGTCGTTAAAATGCTGATTCCGTGTTGTGTCTTAATTTCCGTGCTCGTGTAAATTGTGAAGAACCTTTAATAGCGGAATACTTTTTTGTTGCTGTTATTTTTAAGCAAATAACTGCTTTTTCAAGTGGTCCAATGTGGACATGTTCACCTTTCCAGATTCATTTCAGGGGCCATTAAAGCCTAACAGACCCATCTTACAGAACTCTGCATGAAAATTACAATTGCATGGGAAACTTAAGATAAAATTAACTTTTCAAAAAGGATTCAGAACATGACCAAATTCCTCCCATCCAAAGAAAAATCAGCTGAGGTGGTTCTTTTTAATCCCCAAGATACTGATGTTTGATTCCCAGCACATGCACGTATTGCCTTTCCCCTTCATGAATTTTTGTGAAGTCCTTTTATTTTTTCCTTCTCCTGCTGGCTCTCGGTTGAGCTTTCTTCTGGTCCTGAGTACACAGCTACAGAAGTGATATCAGATGCACAAGGAATACACAGCCAGATTCTGACTTCATTACACTAAGCAGAAGCCAGATTTATGGGGGGAAAAGGGACAGGATAAGAGGTGGAGGTACCTCCACGACCACCATGTGAACTTCCAGCCATGCACGTCTGATGTCTGCAAAACCCTAGAGAGAAACTGGGGCAAATTCAGACTTAGGTAACACTTCAGGATCGCCAGAATCCACAAAGAGAGAGATGTTGATTCAGTGTAGCTACTCTGGGTTTTCAGCGATGTAGCTGATTAGAGAATCCAGCCACTTATTGTTACATAAAGGCTGCAGGGTGTAATTATTTGCATCATGAAGTGTGTTTATTGCTGTTCTAAAAAACATTCATATTATTTTAGACACCACTAAAGAACATTTGCGTTTAATCTTGTTTAAGTGTGTATTTATCCCCCTTGAAAAAGTAATGCATGGCAGACGGTTCGAGCTCATCAGTAAGGAAAACAGTCTTCACTGCACAATAGAACTAGGACCAAGTGTGGTGCTGGGTGTTAGTGCTGGCCAGGGCTCCCATTATATTACAGTTTTATTGTTTGTTTGGGACAGAGGTTAAATGGAAAGAAGCTTGGCTACTACTAAGTTTGTGCAGAATTTTCCTGTTTTGTGGCATGAGCTTCATCTCGACCTAAAAATAATATTCATTAACGACATCTCTGAGAAGCAGGTTGGGTGAAAATAATTTTGACTTGCTGATGTATTTCTTTTAAACCTGAGCAATCTCTTCCCTCTGTCCTGGAGCTGGGACTCAACAGTTTGCAAAAGACTATTCCCAGTATCAGTGTTTCCATGTCACACCTGCCTAAATGCCACCCATTTAGAGAAGCAGAAATGTTGCATTTCATGCATACTCTGTGATATCTCTGCAGTTTAGCTGATAAATGTTTGAACAGCCTTGTCCTCCCAAGACACACACAACATGTCTTGACCCATACTGGCAAGACTTCTCAGGGCAACTCAATGCACTGCACTGTGGTGCAGAGGGGCTGTAAATTAACTCCCTTTTTCTTTGCTGCTCTGCAGCAAAGTGGCACCAGAATGTTCCTGTCGTGCACTTTGTTTTGCCATGTCCACACAGAACTTGGATTCAACCTTGAGGCCCACATTTCTCTCTTTCCCTCTCCAACATAGTCTTCTTATCCAGCCTGTCTCACTTGCTGTTCCCTCTTTTAACCTGGTCTTGAGGTTCTTTGAGTACCTGGAAGGTGGTTTTATCTGATGTCCAGGTCTGCAGAGGCCTGTGGTTAGACAGGTGCTTCCACTGGGCTGGGCAGATATATCTTTGGGGTAGCTAGAGCTTCCTACTGCTCAGGTGGTATGGTAGAGCCAATACCAAGGGTTTTTCCAAAGAGATCAATGATTTTGGCTAGAACATTGAACTTGTGTTATTTTCAAAAAATTCTGGACATTTAGCCTTTCAAATAGTGCATTCAGAATGCCAGTTGCCTTTGGAAGTCTTATAGATGGTACCTGTACACAAATGTTTCTAATATTAGACAGCTTGAAAAATCTCTAATAGGTCCACTGACCTATTTACGTTGCACAACCAACTTAAAATCATGCCTCGTTGAAATGTTCTTCAGTTTAACCTTCCTTATCTGGTTTCACATTCTCTACCCTATTACATATTTTGTAAACCTGAATAATATCTTCAATGATTCTTCTCTGCTCCATGGAAAATGAATTTAGTTTGATAAAGCTTTTCATAGTAGCTCACAGTGTTTCCACTAAGACTTGAAATATGTTGGCAGAAAACATTTAAATCTGCCTTTCAATGTGTAGATGTTTGGAGGCCTTAAGGGTATTTTTTTGGTCTAGTTTTCCTTTAATAGAGCACTTCAGTTTGTTGTGTTTCATAAGTGTAAATTATTTTGTTGGATTTCAAAGCCTGCGCTAAGCCCAGGAAGAAATGTTTGTGTCTCTCCAGATAATGCATTAAATTAATGTTTCTGAGTTGAAAAAACAGCCCAGGTTTGGGGCAGTGCAAAGGTAGATGCTTAAATTTAATCCTTTTCTTGATGTTGTTAAGGGCTAAATACTGCACAGAATGGAGATGGGCATAAGTGTGTACTTCCAGTATGCCTTAAACCATGGCAGCCACATAAATCATATCCATGTTTCTACCTAGATAGATCTCCCCTGAAGATCTCCCCTGAATCACTCTTTGGCCAAGAGCTCTTGCTCTGTCCCTTGTAAACATGTGTCATAAGAGCCCCAAAAGATGGTTGTTTCGGTTAAAATTCATCTTGAAGCTTAATTTTACATAGATAAGATTTAGCAACCATCAGTGCACCATGCTAGTACAGAGGAGACAGTGGTCAGGTCAACTTCAGTGCATTGGCAACACAGAAAAACAGGCCAGGAAGAGAGGAGCCAGCAGGACATCTGATATCTGAGGCTTTCCAAACAAATTAAACTCCAATGATCTTTCCCTCATACATTCTGACTAAATAGCTTTGACCGCAGGAGAGTCTAAGGACACTCGTTCTCCTCCATGTGCTAAATGCTTTCTCTTAAGCTTGAAAGAGTATTCATTCAGAAAGAACAGAGACAATACAATCCCCCAAACTATTAATTTTTTTATAATTGTAAATTTATAATTTCAATTTTGCATACCCATGGAAGTGTCTCCCTACAGCATTGTTAGAAATGATTTTTTAAAAGCCTTTGCTTAAAAAAACATGAAAGATTAAGCTTTCATTTTAGTAAAAATCCCCTCAGGCAATAAATAGGTTCTTTTGTCTCTTGGCCCTGGAAAAAAAATTTAAATGGTTTAAATTGCCTATGGTTAAAGTAACTGTTTCTTGCAATTATCAGATGGTAGTGAATAAAAATTAAAATGAAATCATGAAAGACTAAAAACCAGGTAAATGCATATTATGTCTTTCATGAGTTTCTCATGGGTCTTTTGAAGACTCATTTAATCATCTTTCTTGTCTTTTATTTTGATATGATAATTGTTTCCTTTATTTACTTTAATCACCTCTATTTAGTTAATTAATTCTTCGCTTTATTTTCGTTTCACTTGCTTAGGATACTTTTTCTGTTTTAAAGACAGGTACCAGTAGTATTTCAAACTGTTTTAAAGGCAGGTACCTTTAGTATTCCATAACACAAGGATTTGGGCTGGGGCAGCTTTTACCTGACTCCAGGTTTGTCTCATCCAGTTTGTCTCAGTTCCCTTTGGGCGGGGACCTGGAAGTTTGCATTTCTTGTTAACTGGGAAGGGATTTTGGAAAGACTACCTCAGCTGTAGGTATCCGCACTGTAAATATCCCAGTTTGGGCAGGATGACTCCCAGCTGAGTGTCAGGAGCCTTATTCTCTCCTCCAGAGACTGTCCTTGACACATCCTGTAAATGGCTCGTGGAGCAAAGAGCTGGCAGGGAGGCTGCTATTCCAGAGCCCGCAGAGATGTAGGGTTCATTCAGTGGGTGGTGGGAATGCCTGGAGGTGGATGTAAAGGAGGGACATATAAGCTCAGGATCAGAGTATCTGTCTCTAACGCTGCCTGACATTTAATTTCCCTCAGCTGACCCACTACCCTAATTTTCCCAAGGGTAATAACATGTATTCTGACCGTCCTGAGTGGCACAAGGCTAATACAGCACTGTAAAATGTGGACCACTCAAAGCAGGTTGGTGAAAGCCATGTCCAGTCCAGGTTTGAATATCTCCAAGGATGGAGATTCCGCAGACTCTGTGAGCCTATTTCAATTTTGTTTCTTCAAATTCACACATAAATGTTTTTTTCAGTAACCACTAGGAAAGCCCTACTATGTGTAAATGAAGAGACGAAACATCTAATTATATATCCAAATTTATCTGCATGAGCATGCACAATATAATTTCTGAGCTGTGGGGGGATAGAATTGCTAAACCAGAAGCTAATTCAGTTTCAGACTTAGGAGCCTTCATTTTCCCTGACATTTTCATGATTATTTGATTCTCTAAACTATTATTTATTCACACGGCCGAACTAGCTATTCATGCTTCAATAAAAATCTCTTTAGGTTTATCTGTTGTGTAAACTTAAGAGGAAATATTTCCGAAAAAAAAAATTCTGATAGGGTAGAAAGTGAGAAAGTGAGACTGTTTCCTTTAATGACCTCTTAAAATCCAGCATGGCTTTTGTCATATTATATCAGTATTCAGCCATTAACTCTTACACTGAAAAAAAAAGTTCTCCTAAGCACAAAGGTCTAAAAATACTCTTTTTCAGACAGATGCTGACATTGAAGAATAACAGTCCCCAAAAAAGGAAGACTGTGAAGTGTAGAATAAACTGAAAAAGAAAAAAAAATTACACTGCCTTTCCCGTAAGAATTAATTCATTCTTTCCCTCTGCTCAAAGCAGAGAATTATAACTTATAGCTATCATCCGTGGCTCATTATTTTCTCTACCCCCTAATCTAGTATGAAGATTGTCTTTGTTAGTTGAAGGTGTTCATGTTGTGAGCACAATTGTTGAAATGGTAGAGATTTTATAGAATATACAAGATGCTTCAGCTGAGAAGCAGTGAAGAATGTTCAAATAATCATTCTTAGAAGATTTGCTTTTTGTTCACTTCAGTACAGTACATTTTTCTCCAATCAGTGGCGCAAGGCTGCCACCGTGACATTTTGTTGGAGGCCAGTACACCCACTGAGATAGTTGTGATTTGCTTCCAGGATGATCCAAAAATAACCCTACCAGTAGGTGTGTAGGAAGGTCTGACAGTCTGCTAAAGACTGAATTGAAGTGGATGTTTCATGTTGGAAAAGATCGGTTTAAAATGCAGAATAGCACTCGTCGTGCTGTAGTACAAATTGATTATTTTTGTGCCATTTCATGTGGAATTAATGCATGTTCCATTATTGTAAAATCACTTAAAATAAGCTTTATTAGTTTTGCAGAACATCGGAAACTTCCCTAGTATAATTTTCATTATTTTTAGGATACAGTTGATAAATATAAGACATAACTTAAATAAATATTTAAAAATACGGTGTATATACAGTACACACACACTTAAACCACCCAAGCGTATGTTTTTAAATTTTAGTATTTAAGTCTAGTTATATAATTAGCATTGTTACCTTAGTGCTTGGAGGACGGAGAATTTCAATGCCTTAACCCTGATCTCAGCACCAATATTTTAAAAGAATATGTTTTCAAGGAAGCTATGGAAGAAGATCTTGCCTTAGCACGCCCACTTCCCAGCGCCTGTTATTGGACTGCATAGTCCAAGGAGATTTGTAACAGGACAAGCATATTTCTGAACTGTTTTGTGTCAGCTGATCTTACCCACATGGTGTTAAGTTTCTGAGCCTGTGGTTAGGCTCCTAAGTAAGTGAATTGATTTGGATTGCTCTTAGTGCCCAGAGATTATGCTGCTTCTTGGAGAGATATGTTGGTACTAAGTCCATCTGATAATTAGGTCACCCTTAAGCAGGCACGCAAGCCCAAGTTGGAGCCAAAAATAGGAAACTGGGCATGTATTTTTGACCTGTATTTGTCTTTTTAATAATGCTTCAATATGTCTTAAATAACTAAAGAAGAAAAGAGTGGAAATTGTGGCTAATAATCTCCCAGAGTCCCAGTACAGTAAAAGGAGAGGTGATGGATTCATATGGATCCCCCCTGGAACAGCACTGTCTCTCCCCGGTGTCCTCACTGGAAAAATGAGCTGGTGGTAACCTGAAGGATGCTGATGGCAGCAGACAGGCCATCAGTTTCCTGGGACGACCCGTTTGCATATTTGTCCCTTAAAATGTAACAGGTCTTTGTACATCTCCTCTCAGAAGGGCTTCTGAGGAGGTGCCTCAGTGCAGCCTGTAAGATCTCAGGGCACTGAATGAGCTCAGGGTGGGCAGAACTGCTTTGTGAGGCAGTGTGAGGCTGCCTGTCATTTTGGCAAAGCTCCTTATCTGTTTTAGAATCAACGTTATCAATTTATGAATTTTTGGCACAGAAATCTCCAGCTGTTTCCTCAGAATTCCATAGATACCGAAGGACAGAAACATGTGCATATTTTCAGTCAAGCATTGTGC
>VZTA01025016.1:312149-338266 GCA_013398855.1 Mohoua ochrocephala | reverse complement strand
TTTTTTTAGGTTTGTTTTTGTCTTTTAGGAAGCAGCATACAGTACTAAACCATGGATTAGTAGGATCTAATTCAACAGGAGACATGTTTGTTTTTTAAACATTATTACATGATCATCTTCCTAAAGTATTAAAGCCATTGCCTTAGCACATTTCAGGATTTACTTTGCTTGCAGTATACAAATAGCACGTATAATACATTATATTTCATAAGTGTCTCTCTACCCTACTCTTAATCTCTATTTCAAGCTACAAGAATCCCAGTTTGTAAAAAAAAGCTGTTTTTCTTTCTGTTGGAAGCACTATTTGAAGTTCATTCAGGGTTGCTTTCTGCTAAAGAAAGATGATAGTATCAGCTTGCCTACACAGGTAGATATGTGAGCTTATATGTAATACATCTTACAAGAAGTTACAAGCCCAGAAAATGCTGCAGTTCATAATACCCAGGAAATAATGTAAATCTTAGAAAAACTCATGCATTTGAAGGAGCTTTCACCTACTGCCAACACTGTTCCTTCAATCCTACTGGATTGTGCGTGTGTCCATGGATACTCCTGCTCTGTTTCCCTAAGGCAGAATAATTAGAATTAATAGTAAAAAATAATAATAATTAAAAGATCTTATTTTTATTCTACTATTTATTATTATTAATGTCTTAACCTAATTGTTTCAACATTCTCTCAAAAGAACTAGTTGCTCTAATATGTGGCTACTGAATTATTTTATGCAATGGCCAAGCAAAAATATTTTCAACAACTGCATGTGTTTGAAACCAAGTAAAGTAAACCCTCGACTGCCTTTGCTGTTTGCAGAACAAAAAGGTGTAGTATGGATGAAAAGAACCAGTGTCACAGTGAACTAAATATGACTTTACGAATGTTCTGCAAAGGACCTGGCTGAGTAATTTTGCATGAGGCAAGATAATCCTCGAGTTCTGCAGCTCCCAGGGGCGAACAACTGCATTTTGTGGATGTGCTGTTGCAATAAGGTTGTGCTTGCACACCCCACTTAGAAACCCATCTGCCATGGAAATGATTGCATGCACCTTCAGGATTCATAACTCCTTTAACTACAAACTCAAATTTCCAATATATAGTTTAGTTCATCTCTATTCTAAAGTACCATGGATAGGACTCCTAGCTGTCTGAAGGAAACAAGTCTTTTAGAAACATCTTGTTGCAATGGAAAGACAAACACCTCCCAAGGACTGTTTACCTGATCTTAAGACAGATATATGAGAGAGGTGAAAAAGAAGATGAATCAGACCATCCTCTCCTGTGTACTAGAATTTGAATTGGCATATATGCATGTGGTAAGCACTTGTGGAACAAAAACATTGCTTACCTTGAATGATAACCTTGGACTCCGCTGACACTCTTTTTCCTTTTTTTTCATGGAGAGATGCTACTGTATGTTGTTTGTCAATGCTTAGTGCTGAAAGTGTGTCAAAGATGTTGCAGGCACACCAGGGGCAGTGTGAAGGAACCTGTACTCCAGGCGGGAGACCCTGGCCTCAAGTAGAGCCTTCTTGATTTTAGATCAGAAATTCTTTGGAAAGTGATTTATAAGTGGCTGTATTCTGAAGTGGCTCCACATGGAGGTCATTTCAGCATCGGGGCATGCGTCTCTGAACAATAGCCTGCTCCAAATTGTGTGAGATAGCTGTAATAAACATGAGAGCCCAGCTGGAAGTTCCCTGTAGAAATGGCTTTGATGTGAGCTCAGTGGTGCTTCAGCGAGCACAGCCACAGCCCTTGGCCCCACCGAGCAAAACAGAGTCATAAGTGCTCAGTAATTCGTCTTTGTTTTCTTCATATTGTGGTGATTCAATTTGGTTTGATTTCAGCTAGAGTTGGAAATATCTGATGGCCAGCCATGAACTCAAGCCAGTCCCCTGTGCCTTATTATTGTATTCCCGAGCCTCTCTAAAGTACTTCCCACCCAAAACCAAAGGCAATTTATCATTGTGGTGTGCTGGGGAGAATGCACAAGGTGTTGCAGGCACAGTATTGAGGTACCACTTGTAGTTTACTCTAGAGGTGGATGGTCTTCACTGAGCAATGTATTTCAACAAAACAGAAGCATCAGGGTGGAATTGGCCCAGAACATTAACTTGCTTTTTACTGTCTCTCTCTCCATCTTCAAAATCTCGTAGGAAAATGTGCCCTTAAACACCAAGATTCACAAAAGCAGCCTAGATTCACAAAGACATGCCCAATCAATAAACCCTTTTTTGTTAAAATCCCTTCTGCTAGACAGATAGGTTTGGAGGAAAGTTATGGAACAGAGGACTAGAAAACTACAAAAATAAGCAGCTAAAAAGTTTGTCTGCCATACCTGTAGTACCTTTGCATGCTCTGTTTTCTCCTCCTTCTTTGCACTGCTGTGAAAGGTCCGTGGTGTAGACACTGTAATTTCATGACAATCATAAATGTCAAGTTAGGTGTTAACATAAATAAGTGATTAAAGTGAGTGTCCCTGATTTTCACTTCTCCCAAGCTTTCTTAGCTCTCAAAAACCCATGCAGTGCTGAATAGTATGGATTTATGAGGTTAAAGTTATTCTCCCGTCGTTGAAGACCTTGGCTTCTGAATTTGCAAAGAATTTGAATGCACTGGTTCACCTCTTCATGTTTTCTGGTTTTTTTATTCTTGTACAAGCCAATGTTCACACAGGACTTCGTAAAATATAAAGCTGTTTTCAGCAAGCCAGAACCAGAAGGATCACCATGGGGTGACTCCTTCCTCTCCTCTCCCTTCTCTGTCCTGCTTGCTCTCATTTGCACATGCACGCACACAGATACAAAAAAAAAAAGACCAGATGTTGAGTGCACGGCGCTCTCCCTTCCTCCTTTGCACACTGCTGCTTCTCTTTCCCTGTTCCTTGAGAAGATACGGACAATCTTTCGTGGGCACAGTTCACCTGTGAGTAATGAAGAAGCAGAGGGACACTGACTTCTTAGAGAAAGGCTGTGATATTGGTGTATGTCTTTCTATATTGTCATTCTTGTTTCCCCTGACTCTTTCTTGCTCTCTTGCTTTTCTGGTGCTCTTTCCCTGGAGTACATCTGTCACTTTTATTTTATCCTATCCAAGCACAAGCAGAGCACTTAAACTTACTAGAATCTTCCTTTTTGACATGTCAGACAGCACTTCCGAGATACCAGAAAGTGTGCAAGTTTTTACTTCTTTTTCCATACCAATGGCAATGTGTTTGTCAGAGGACCTTATGGAAAATACACCTCTCCAGGCCAGGAAAATCTACCTCACCTTTGCCAAAATTTGCCCTGAGAAATAGAACCAGTGCCTGCTGGTACTGTTAGCAACAGGGAGACCACCAGTTTGTGCAAGGGTGAATACTCGGATTGGCTGGAGATCACCGTAAAGGGCAGACAATTTAATGCCAATCACACACACTAGTTAGATTAGAATACTTATGAGCCCTAGTGAAAGGCCAACTGCATCTTCTTCTAGCAAAAATATTAAAATGCCCCCGTTTTTCCCTCTCCCCCTCCAGATTCTCCACAAGAATAAATTAAAACTTGGAGGTGTGGTTATTATCACAGAATAATTAGACCCCATGGGATTAGAGACACTCAACGTTTGCTAATGCCTCTGGGTTGTGATTATCTAATAATGATGATGCCTCTGTCATTGCTTAATTATTCTTCCCCTTTAAAATGTTCCTTCTGCAGTCAGAGCCCGTAGAATGTGCTCATTTCAGCCAGAAACACCACTGCAAATTCCTGAGAGCAATGTCACATGGGCACCATGATTGACTTGCCCACTTCTCCCCCACACCATGTTTATAATCCTCATTTCATAAGCTCCAGCATTACTATGTTTGAATCATTCCCCTTTTCTATAAGACATTTCATTTGTGTGTTTAAGAGGAAACTCTGGGGCCACCATCTCTTCAAAACAACCCGTTGGTGTTAGTGCTGCATAAAGAGAACACACCTTAATTGATTGACCTTAAATGTATAAGATCAGATCTGTCCAGAATCCCTCTTAATTCCAGGTCAGTGGTCCAGACTCTCAGCTACATAAGAGCCTCCTACAGCTGGATGCCATTCATCTCTGTTTAAGAGAGTACCACCACCAAACTATATATATTTTAGATATTATAAACCAAATTCGGAAGCTTTGCACAGACTTTGTTCAACACAACCAAACCTTGCCCAATATCTTTAGTCTTTCGGTCAGGCCAGCAGGTGTTCCTCATGTCGTGATACAGTTTTCAAGACACAGTTCCAAACGTCGTTGGTTTTTGCAACTAAAGATTAGAAAGAAAACAGAGAACGCAGCCTTAATCTGATTATCCTTAAATCCAGTGTTGTCTCTTAGCTTTATTATCCCTCTTGGACTAAGCAAGGGACAAAGGCATATTTTGTTTACCCAAGAGATTTTGTGTACTAAACAAAGGTTTTAAATTCAGTTGGCTAAAATTTGAGATTTCTACTTCGGGTTTAATATTTCTTTTTCTTTGGCCTTATAATTCTCTTATAAACTCTTACAATTTTTTTCTGTCACTGACTGAGGAGCTGTTAGAAATATTATTTTTTATTTTCTTTTTTTTTACTGCCTTTACTCTCTTTGTATAATTTCTTTTTATCCTTTCTTTGCGTTCTTCTACTGTGATTTTATTTTCTGTTGCACATTGCTGAATCTAAGAGGAATGTAAAACCTCAAGGAAAAACCCAAGGTCAGAACTTTCTTTTGTTAGATGTAGATTGGGCCCTGGAAACCTCGCCCACACAGTGTCGGTGTGGCAGCCTAGAATCAAAACCACAGATGAGAGTTAAGTGGAATATTCAATGTCAACCTCTGTTTCTGTAAACAGACCCAAGAACAGAAACCAGTTCTACTGTTCAGTTTTCAACACATCTTCATTCTTCAGCCTTCCTTAATTCTGCCTTAGTGTGAGCTGACTTTCTCTACTTTTCTCCTACCCTGCTCTGATTCCCGTAGAATAATTGAGGTTGGAAGGTCAGTCGGAACGTCTGTAGCCCAACTCCCTGCTCATGTGAGATCAGGTTGCTTAGGGCTTGATCCACACAAGTCTTAAAAACCTGCAAGGACATGGATGGAGCAATCTGGGTAGTCTGTTCCAGTGCTTGACAATCATCGCAGTGCAAAAACCTCCCTTATTTCAACGTATTTCTCCTCTTCCCACCATGTACTATTGCTCTGTCTAGTGGATGACCTCCTTTTAAGTACTGGGAGGCTGCTTTAGGTTCACTTGGAGCTGTGTCTTCTCCAGCCTGAACAAGCCCAGCTTGTTACAGGATGAGTGCTGGAGCCCCTGACCAACTTGCTGGCCTTCCACTGAACTTCCTCCACCTGATCAGTGTTCTTCTTGCAACGAGGAGCCCAAATCTGCATGTAGTGTTTAGATGTGCTCTAACAAGCACTGAGTAAAGAGGAAACTTGGATCACCTGGCTCATCTCATATTCCACAGTCCAGGATGCTGTTTGCTTTCTTCACTGCCAAAGCATGCTGCTGGCTCATATCACCTCCCACCATGACCCCCACAGGTCCTTTTCAGCAAAGCTTCTCCCCAGACCATCCATTCCCTGCTGTGTTGAAAGGGATTATTCCTCCCCAGGTGCAGGACTTTACATCTAGCCTTGTTAAATTTCATAAGGTTCATGTTGGCCAGTTCTGCCCATCTGAATCCCTCTGAATGGCAGCCATTTAGTCAGCACCAGCATAAGTCAGATCCATTTTATCTGGCCCTTGGAGTCAGTGAGCTTAGGAAGGCAGCAGAAAACCAAAAATACACCCAAATTCAATACAAGAAAGAGGATTCTGGACTTAGACAACTGCCAATACAGATCTGACATGAGTGCCTCCCAAAAGAGAACATATTTTCCCTGCAACGTCTCATGCTTAAAGTCACAGAGATGCTGAACCTAAAATTTGTGGGCAATATTGATCCCTGGTGCACTACTACTTCACTTTAACTGGAGCAAAAGAAGTACTTGAACACTGAGTTATTTAAACTGTCCATTAAGTAAAACAAGAACAAAGTTGTGGTTCACAGGTGAATGATGGTAAGAAAGTGGCTGATAGCAGAGTAAACACTGAGCTTCCTGTTGTGCCACGCATTCGTAGTGACAGGCAATTGTGAAGTGTAACCAAGGGCTGCCTAAAGGAAAGCTGTGAGCAGGGCTGACGCAGTTACCGTTGTGGATCTCTGTGTGCAAAGTCCCAGCATAGTCAAGCCAGTCTTGGAGCTGCCCTGAAGCCCTGCAGCACCAGAAATCTGGTTCTGCTCCAGAAACATTAGAGCTGCTCTTCACATGGATGGGGTTGGCAAGGTGTGCAGCAACTCTCCATGCCTGCAAAGAGCTGAAGCTGCCCTTGCTTTCCCTTGCCCATTCTCTCAGTTAGTCCTGCCCTGAAACCAAAATAATGTTTCCAATAAGAAACTTCACTTAAAATATTTGTGATGCCTCATGTGCTTAGTATCTTACTACAAGACTTGCAGTTTGTGTATCATTTCCAGACAGTAGGCCCATGTTGGAAGAGGAGCAAGGGAACAGGACAAGGTGGAGAGGAATGGAGAAGTGCACAGTTTACACTGCCCATAAATAGTGCCAAGTTAGCACATATAGCAGGGAGTTTCCTTCCAAGAGATTTGGGGGTTTTTGTGGTATAGGACTTTGCTGAGAAGTCATTTTTACTTAGACATTTACCCAAAAAATTAAGGAAGGAATGAGGTTGACTACACGCCACAAACCATTTGTCTGCTAAATCATAGTGGCACATGTGTGATTGGAATAAGTCCTTTCCTTCAGTGCAACAGGAAAAGGGTGGCTTACCTAGTACTTTGTCCTCAGGCAGCCCTCCCGGACCCTAACCTCCACTGTGGGAAGAGGATTCCTGAAGATGATCAGAGGGCTGCAGCACCTCTCCTATGAGGAAAGGCCGAGGGAGTTGGGGTTGTTCAGCCTGGAGAAGAGAAGGCTCCAGGGAGACCATTGCAGCCTTTCAGTACTTAAAGCGGGCCTGCAAGAAAGATCACGACAAACCTTTTAGCAGAGTCTGTAGAAATAGGACAAGGGGCAATGCTTTTAAGCTAAAAGAGGGTAGATTTAGACTATATACAAGGAAGAAGTTTTTTGTTTTGAGGGTGGTGAGACACTGGCACAGGTTGCTCAGAGAGGTGGTGGATGCCGCATCCCTGTAAACAGTCATGGTCAGGTTGGATGGGGCTTTGAGCAATCTGATCTAGTTGAAGATCGCTCACTGCTCATCTTTAAAGATGCCTTCCAACTTACACCATTCTCTGATTCTATGATTGATTTCATAAATTGACCCCGAGACAGAAAAGGGGAGGGATTTGCCCAAGGCTGTACTACAGACTAACACAGGTCTGTGGTTTCAGTATAGCAAGAGCCCTCCTTGGTCTGAGGTGCAGGAAATGAATAGGCCTGACAAAAATGCACCTGTACCTCCAAGATACACCTTTCTAAGAGACAAGGCAACAACTGTGAGGAAGCAGAAAGTCTTGCAACAAAAATCATAGCAATTGCTTTATCCAGGGCAGCACAAGAAGTTTGAGGGAAAACTGGGAAAGGCATCAGTAGCATCTGGTAGTTGAGTTCATCTGCGTGCTCTTTAGGGCAATTCAGCCCAACCTGAAATAGAAATCTAAAGGTAGGGTGTCTGAATTGGAGGTCTTTAAATCTCAGAGACAGTCTAGTTTTTACCAGACTAGCTTAAACTAACAACGAGGCTGCCAAAGGTGGGGAAATTAATTCCATCCACAGTGTGTGTAGCAAAGCCAAAGAAATATTTACACATCATTGCCTTTCCTAGATGCTGTTATCCTGAATCTGGTTTTCCAGATGAGGCAAATCCAGATGATGTAAATCATTATGACTCTATTGACATAAGCTAGCCAAAAGAATGGCCAAAAGTTTCTATGCTGATTCCTGTTGTTTTTCTAGGTTGGCATAGTTTTTAGGAATTGTGTTGAAGTGTTATTTAAATTAAAATTTAAAAGAGAAATGGCTCATTGCTAGTTCATATTTCTGTTTAAAAAAAAAAAAAAAAAACAAGCAAAAAAAACCCCACTGACCTAAAAGGTGTTATAACCATTTACAGGCAGAAGTAAATGTTTTGAGAACTTTTGAAAATGCCAGCTCCTTCCAGCCTTAAAAATCTCCATGAGTGCAACATTACTAGTTAAACACAAATATCTGTATTGTGTAGAGCAAGCACTCCAAATAAAAATGTGTTCTCTGTATCAAAGAGAGCTCTGACAAAGACTATATTAACCAAAGGCTTGGCTTGAAGCTTGAAGCTGATAGCAAAAATTTCATCAGTTAAACGTAGGAAGCACAATAACAGGAGGGGCAGGCACTGATCTTTTCTCTGTGGTGACTGGTGACAGGACCCGAAGGAATGGCCTGAAGTTGTGCCAGGGAAGGTTTAGGTTGGATAACAGAAAAAGGTTCTTCACCCAGAGGGTGTTTGGGCACTGGAAGAGGCTCCCCAGGGCAGTGGTCACAGCACTGAGCCTGACAGAGGTCAAGAAGCATTTGAACAATGGTCTCAGGCACATGGTGGGATTCTTGGGGATGGTCCTGTGCAGGGCCAGGAGTTGGACTCGATGATCATTGTGGGTGCCTTCCAACTCAGCATATTCTGTGATTCTGTGAATGTTCTGGTATAGAGGCTGGAGGGAGCTGTTTTTTGGGTTGTTTTTTTTTTCATTTATTTGGTGTCAGAGGAACCTGTAAAACCCAATTTATAAATTATGTAGGTAGCCAATCTATTTTTGTCTTCTGCACAACTAAAAGACATAAATATAGAAAGTATTCTGACAGTGAATTATTCTTCCTTTGCCATTACTCTGAGCATTTGTGGAGCCCGAGAGTTTTGCTGACACAAGAGAGTTATACAGGTTCCCCCAAAGTAGTGCAGTCATTTGCTGTTACCACAAGGCATGTGATTTTTCTTCTTTCCCTTCAGTTTAATATATGTTACAATTTTTTAGTTGAAAGGAACTAGAAAATGGCAAAGGACAGGAGAAGCATAGTCCTTGTCTCTAGATGGATTTCAGTGTATTCTGGGAGCAGAAGAAGTAAAACTTTCAGCTGGTCTAAGCCTTCACACTTGTAGGATCTTTTAACTTTTGTGTCATCTTCCTTTAGTTTTGAGGACAAGGCATACCACTGTTTCATCTGTTGGTTTTATATAGCATTTTGTTAGAAATTTTCACCTCTCTTAATATCTTGGACCTTTTATAGCCCTTTTATGGTAATATTTTAGCTCATCACTGTCTTTGTCTTCATTTCAGAGATGCAGGTCTCAATCAATTAGTGTGGAGTGTCTCAGGAAACTTCATGCAGAAGGTGCTTGATCTCTCCAAGCACCCTAAAAAAAGGAGGTCCCTTCATTTCTATTCACCCCCTGTTCAATAAGATAGTGGAAACCACACAATGTGTTCAGTCTCTTTCTCCTCAAAGAAATATTAAGCCAAAGAGGAAAGAGCATTGTCCCACTGCATCTGTGAGGCAGATCACTGCTAAGCAGAAGAAATACCACAACAACATAAAAACTGGTTCCCTAGGTGCTTTAGGGCTGCAAGTAGGATTGTACCGTGAGTTTGAGCCAAGTCTTTATTCAGGCAAACTAGATAATCTGCATTGCAGCTCCAAATGGGAGAAGCACTGAGGCACCTGCTCTTTATTTGTCTGAGGGAATAGAGAAACTTGATACCAAAAAAAGAAGAAAAGAGATGTTGGCCCCAGATACTGACCATCCCTGGAGCATGTGTTTGAGCAGCCAATGATAAGAGCCCCCACAATTCACCATGAGCTGCACAAGAGGGAAGGTTTGAAGCAGATTTTTTTTGCCTTCTCCAACAGATGTGTTGACAGTCCATAAGCATATGGCTCCGGTTCACAGGAGTTACTTGCCCCCATCTTTAATGTAATTTACAGGCAGTTTCCTAGTCCCCATTTCTCTCATTTCTTAAATATATGTGTTTCCTCAAGAGAAAATGATAATGATCCTCTGAAACAGAAAATGGATGGCATTTAGTCCAGTCAAAACCAATCAGATCCTTCAGATCTGAGTTTTACATACTTCATTTAAATCATTTGCTAATGCACATGGACAGAAATACAGACCAGTGTTGGTCAAAGGGAATTTGCTTTATTTTTTTCCTGTCTTTCTGTTGGTGCCCCCATTATCTGACAAAAGTGGGGGCTTTTACTTGTTTTTTATTACTTTTTTTAAATCAAAGACATTATTGGATTCTTATTGCTTTGTGGGGACAGATTGAATAATCAAAGCTGCTTCTATTTGCAACATATAAAATTATTCAAGTGAACATCGCAGATGTTAAGACACGAGGAATGCATAACAGACCTAGAAATCTCTCTTCCCCCACAGCAAGAATGTTCTTTGTACTTTTGAGGCCCCAAGAGTCTGAAAACTTGTCTTTGGTGGGTCTTAATGTTGCAAAGGCAGGTTATTTGTAGGTTAGAGCTTCAAGGTTTACCCACAGAGTGAAAAACTTACCTCCTATTTTCCTTACTGGATCCTGTCAGCTCTAGAGACTTCACTTTCTTGAGGGTTCACTGAGTAATCTGATGTGTTTGACAGCCCAAAAAAGCATCAAGATAAAAGTGGTCTTAACCATTTCATAGCTAGGTAATGAATTGGAGCAAAAAAAGCATGGTGTCGACAGGATGTACCTCCAGTACATCATCAACAAAACTCTGACTTTAAAACTCTGACTCTGACAGATATGCATTAAAGATAATGCAACTTTATAACAGAAAAAAAAAGGACGTCTTTATGACTGATACACAAAAGTAGGGCTCGGGAGACAAGCTAAAAACTTAATTGCTTCTGCAGCTTTTCTGAGTGTGATTCATCTCGGATAACTTTACCTACCTATGAGTTAAGTGTTTAATCTACACTGGTTATTCAAGGCCCTTCTGCGAGACAGGTATTTCTAGTTCACCCAACCTATCCCAACTGATGATTCTTTATTACTTTCTTATGAGAGTGAGTCTCTTTCTCTCCTTAAACACATAATTTAGATGGATTCATCTCACCCACCTTCATTGTTCCCTTGACATTGTAGCGTCAAGGGCGTTTTCTCCACCTTTTCCCCTCTGGCAGAGCTTTTGGGGATACATACAGTATCCTAGGGGTGCATATACGTGACTAGCTATGTGCAAAGGCCAGGATAAAAGCCTGCAATAAAATGGATGGTAGTTACATTTTGCATTTGCCTGGTCATTCTAATCTTCAGGTCTTTAAATGAAGTTCATACAGTGTCCAAGAGCATAGTGTCTTCACTAAAAAGATTAAACTTACTCTTAGAACATTTGGGGCCCAGAACAGTAAGCTATTGTATGACAAAATTACTGAGTAATTCTTGTTTGGTCAATGATGGACTTTGAGGTGTGTGGCAAAATCCCAAAAGCCTGGTTAGCTGATCGGCCTGGGTCGCTACGTTGATTGACAAACTTTTGAGAAAGTGCCTGATCCCACACATACTGGTTTGGTACTATATTTGCAAATAACAGCACAATGCTGAATTTTGTGATCTAGTATTTGCAGTTCTAGACTCATGAACACTGTCCATGAACAATGACACTATTAATGTCTTGAACAAGGTTGGTCTTGTTGGTCTCATTTTCTTTTTTCCTTCTCCTTGCAAGTAGCCCTGTTGTTGTGCTCTGCATTACTCTAAGTTGTTCTGTGATTAAATAAAATAAACAAACTATGGCCTTAATTTTGCTATGTTTTTTTTTTCCTTTCAGTGGCTGCATCAACTGCTAATTCCACAGCTGGTGCGGCCATGAATTCTTTGACTTCTCTGGGTACTCTCCAAGGACTGGCTGGAGCCACTGTTGGACTGAATAATATTAATGCACTAGCAGGTACCGTAAACAGTGAGTATTTATTGCTGTGGTGGACAGCCTTCCCCAATAATCATGCCACAAAAACTATCAATTGTAAAGTGATAATATGATTTTTAATCTCTACACCGAATAAGGGGGTCACATTGATCCAGTTCCATTCATGGTGCATACGTAGTTCTGGAGTCTTTTAGCTTCACACAGTTTGCTCTGCAAAGTGAATTTCCTTGGGTCCCTGCATAAAGACTCCTCTTCTTGCAGTATATATGGAAGGTAAAGGAATTGTCACCAGGGATTTGGGTCGTCTAGGTTATAGGAGAGGCTCCATTTTCATTGAGGGAGTCTGACAACAGATGTATCACCCCAACGTACAAAAGTAGTGCTAAGAAAGATGTTTGCCATGGAGGCAGTCCTTTAAAATGTCTGTAAGAATTATCTAATTGACTTGAGAGCAACATGCTTTAAAAATGAAGGCAAGTCTGGCTTTTAATTGGCAAGTATAGGAGAACATGCAGTCAGTCACCTGTAATGCCAGAGCACGCACACCTATCCTATGGCATCTGAACAAACCCTGGCATCTCCAGCTAAGTAGATGCCAGTAGTTGTTAGAATATTCTTCCTTGTTCTTAGCCTTGGTCAAGATTTTCTTGAAGAAGAAGTATATTTTTTTTTAATTGTTTCTGCTATGATGACTTCACCTTTGCCTGTAATGGAAGAGATTTGCCCAGCTGCATTTTTCCCCTTCCTTCTTTTTTTTTCTTTAGCTGCTGTTGCTCCTTGCATTTCCTTTTGCAATGCAAGGAATCTATTTGGTCATTGCCAGTCCATGACCCATCATAACGTACCCTCAGGAATGGATGTCCTCCTCAGTATCTCTTGCTCACTCTGATGCTCTGCATGATGTCCTTTCTGTCACTGTTACTTGGCTGCTCACCCGATCTTTTTGTTATGTGATCTCTGGTTGGCATTGTTGGGAGCTGGGAAGGAAGGGGGCTTATGGATGTCCATGTAGCAATGTTGAATGGTTGCATGGGGTCTCGTGTAAAACAGGACTTGCTTCTGGCAAGGACATGTGCATTTCACACAAAACAACCTCTTTGTAAATACAGCTCAAGGACAGCTGAGGTGAAGTGAGTGTTAGGTCCCAAAATGGCAGATGTTAGTTTCCTTTCTTATTATTCCATTAGTGTCAAAGCAAGCCACTGGAAATGGCATGCATGGAAAGCTAACTTACCTCCTCTCCTCTCATGCGCTCTTGTAGTAAGAGATCTACCCTGTCATGACTAAGAAATCGTTAAATGTCCTTTCTGATTAACAGTCATTGTGATTCACTTGGTTTATAAAAGGTCGTAATATCAAGAGCAAAATATGGCATCCCACTCCTCCCCTCCCACAAGCCCTAAGAACCCAGACACTCTGGAGCACTCCAACATAATGCACCCTTTCATCAAGACCAAGCAAGAGTGAATCCTGTGAGCTCTTTGTGTGGGAACCCTTCTGTTGCACTCCTTTTAGCACTCCTTGCTAGGCTGCAAGCAAAGAGTTTACATTTTCTCAGCAAGTATTTTGAGGTGATGTGTGTGCAAACTTATCTGCATGTGTCATTTGAAGTATTAATGATGTATTCACAATCTGGTACCAGATTTCAGTTTGTTTTAAGTCACCATTGCTTCCATGGACTTGTACTGACAGTGACTGCAGTTCCAAATCTTCTTCATGGATGTTTTTATGGATATGTGTATAGTGCTTACAAAATGTGTGTGGGTATGTCTGTCTATGTATATACATATGTGAGAGAGAGCTGAAGAGGGGAAACTGCTTCCCCATGACACAGCTCAGCATTAGGACACTGTTTCTCTCAAAAGGGTGACACTCATTATCACTTTCTGGTACTCGTGATGCTGATGATAGTGAAGCATTGCTCAAATTACAATAATTTCCCCTGTCGATTTTAATGACAGTCTGGGGCTTTTCCTGATGACCATGTCTGATTCAGTCCTTCACACTCAAACCCACCTGGGTGATTGCCTTTGGGAAACCTCACATTTAGTAAGTCTGATGTTTCACACTGACATGGCTTATGCCGTGGTCGTAAGCAGGCTAGTAAAAAATATTCACTGGCCATGGACATTCCTGAGGTAACTGTGCGGCAAATCGGGAATTGAGTGACGTGCTTCTAATTGGGGAATTAGAAAATCCAAAGCACAAGTCAAGCAGAGCTTAACCCAAAAATTAATCAGAAGGTGGCACTGGGCTTGGGCATTGATTTATACAGAGGTTCAAAGAGATGCTCTTCTGCCTAAGCCATGTCCTGCTCTGCATGTGAGAATCACGTGGAGAATGTCTTCCATGCTGAGCTCGGTACAAGACTTTTATCTTGTTTTCTCGATCTTGTCTGGGACTGTGAAAAGAAGCTGGACTATGGAGGCTGATAGTGCTGTCATTGTAGAGGGAAGCATTTTAAAAAGATGTCTGGAGGCCTTAAATAAAGTGGAGTATGGTAAGTTTAACTGTCTCCAAGGTTTTGGCAGCAGCAGTTGTACCTAAGTGTGTGGATTCAGTCTTCTCTTGGTTGTTCTTGAAGCACCTAAAACTTTAAATGGCAAAACATCAAACTGTCTGCTTTGAGCATGTAAATTTAAGAATTCTAAGTAACAAAAAGAATTATGAATTATGAGGAAAATTTACTAAAGAGGGAGGAAGCAATTCTTTGCAATTAAGAAGGAAGACCATACTTTCAGGACACTGGACAGCCATGGCACAGTATTTGTGTGTGACCCCAGGGCAGTCACTTAGCCTTTCTGCCCCCTTATTTACATCTGTAAAACAGAGATAAAACTATTCATGACAGATTTCAAGGTGCTTGAAAAGCACTTTGAGAGACCTTTAGACTTGCCAAGCTTTGTTGCTTCTGTATTATGTAGAGACACTCAGCACAGTAGAAGGCCATAGATGAGAGGCTCCAAAAGGTTATTTCACAGAAGGGAGGAAGGGACCAGAGTTCAGTGTGAGACTGAGGTGCATTGGTAGAGATAATAAAGAGATGGCAAAGATGTGTAACAGCAGCTGGGCCTTGCAGATTTCATAAAAATGTAAGAACAGAGAAAGTGTCGGGCGCTTTCTGCAGCTCTGTTTTGCTCAGGAGGGAGGTGTATGCCGCACGTGGGCTGTGGCAGCAGTAGCTGTGCCCTTCCCAGGAGCAGTGCCGTGGGCCGGCTTGTCTGGCTGATGGCTGATCTGGAATCGCTTGGTGGGAAGGTGCTATTGATTCCAGGGGAAAGGAGGGGGAGGATGCCGCCTGCTGCAACACAAAGCGTGTTTATCTAATAAGCCAGTGACTCACGAAAGATAATATGGTATCCTAATGCTACCTCTGTTATCAAGTTATTTCAACGCTCTAATGAAAAGAGAGATACAAGCTGCTTTATCAGGAGCCTTTACTTTAACCAGTCCTGTATGTACACCCAAGCAAGCAGTGATACAAACCTAAGTTCAAAAACATCAGAGCAGACTAAGGTCAGCCTCAGGATCAAATTTTTAGTTGTAGTAATATCTAATATATATTGTATATTATACATCCTTTGTTATAAAAATTATTATTTATATTGTTGTTGTTCTTATTATTCGTGTTATTATAGTATTTTGAATGCCACTCTATCACTCCCCATCCTGAACTGGGCAAGGGAGAGAAAATATAACAAAAGGCTTGTGAGTTGAGTGAGATAAGGGCAGGGAGAGATCACTTACCGACTACCATCACAGGCAGAACATTCCCGACTTGGGGAAATTAGTTTAATTTGTTACCAATCAAATCAGAGTAGAATTATGAGAAATGAAACCAAATCTTGAAAACACCTTCTCTCCACTCCTACCTTCCTCCCAGGCTTAACTTTATTCCTGAATTCTTCACCTACTGTCCCACACTGGTGCAGGAGGACAGGAAATGGGGGTTGCAGTCAGTTCATCACACGTTGTTCCTGCAGCTCCTTCCTCCTCAGGGTCGGACTCCTCACACTGCTCCTCTGCTCCAGCATGGGGTCCCTCCCACAGGAGAGAGTTCTTCACCAGCTCCTTCAATGTGGGTTCCTTTCCATAGGCTGCAGCACTCCACAAATTGCTCCAGCATGGGTCTGGCTGCTCCAGAGTGGGTCCCCCACAGGGCAACAAGAATGGACAGCAAACCTACTCCAGTGCAATCCTCTCTCCACAGGTCCTGCCAGAAGCACTGCCTTCCCATGGGGTCACATCGTTCTTTGGGCATCCACCTGCTCTGGTGTGGGCTCCTCCAGGGGCTGCAGGTGGATCTCTGCTCCCCATGGACCCCCATGTGCTGCAGGGCACAGCTGCCTCACCTGGGCTGCACCAGGGGCTGCAGGAGAATCTCAGCTCCAGTGCCTGGAGCAAGTCCTGCCCCTCCTTCTCCACCAACCTTGGTGTCTGCAGAGCTGTTTCTCTCACACATTCTCATTCCTCTCTTCTCTCGCTGCAGTTGCCATTGCACAGGGCTTTTCCTCCTTCCTAATCATGTTACCCCAGAGGTGCTGCCACTGTCACTGATGGGCTCAGCCTTGGGCAGTGGTGGGTCCGTCTTGGAGCCATCTGGCATTGGCTCTGTAGGACACAGGGGAGCCTTCCAGCAGCTTCTCACAGAAACCACCCCTGTATCCCCCCCACTACCACACAAACCCAATACAGTTTGATAACTGGAACCATTATACAAGAAATACCCGGGTCTGTTGAGCTCTGACAGAGATTTTTGTTCAAAGCAGTGGCAGCCAGTACCTCCCATCAGGGTACAGCAATGCTCTGAAGTGGGGTGGAGGGGAAAGAGAAGTCTTCAAAGTGAGACATTTTATTAAGGAAAGGCTAAGAATATCACATCTCTGTCAAGTGTTTAGTCACACAAATTATAGTAAGATCAAAAGGTATAATTTATGCAGTACAATTCTCTTAATTGGCACAGACTCTGGTGGAGCCAAAAAGGTGCCACTTGAGCAATTGTCCTGATTATTGGAGACTCATAGGAATATGCTTTTCAAATCTACATTAAGAGGTGGAAGGATACTGGGGTCAGCATCTTTATCCTTCTCTGTCAATGCTGGATAATTCCCTGCAGTATTCTTCTTATTTCTAAATTACTCATGTGATAAGGTTTCTGCCATCTTCCTTGAAGATTGTTTCCCAGTCTAATAGATTTAATTATTAATTTACTATAAAGTATCCTCTGTTTAATTTCCCCACTTTTCCCCAATTTACATACCAACCCTTATTATTGCTCCGAAATTAAGCCCTTTCCTTCTCTTTACTGTTCCTCGCTTTGGGGGTCTTAGTATGACACCACCAGTCACATCTTCACCCACTATTTTACCAATTAAAACATTACACAATGTCTAAGAAATGATTGCTGGTGATTCTGGGTGCCCCNCCCCCCCCCCCCCCACCATTTTTTCTAGTGACTGATCTTCTGTACCTCGAGGGGCCTGATTAAGCCCTTTAAGTTGTTTGTGAGCTGCTCACCTGGAAACGGGGGAGCTGGGATAGCTAATTGTGCAGAAAACATGGCCTGACTCTCAGTCCTGATGGGCCGTCACTGCTCAGGTTGACACAAGTCGGGCATGTGGAAGATGAACAGGGCTCTGAACCCTGCCATGCTTTCAACTTCCAACAGAAAATTCACTTTTTTGGAATGTCTGAAAGACATGCTAGCACTGTTAACGTCAACATAACTCATTTTGGAGCCATGCTGAGAAACAGAAGCAATAGAGGGAAGCTGTAACTCAGGAGTTTGTCCACCATCAAATCAGAGTAGTACAACTCCTCATGCAGCCAACACTCTTTGCACGGATGAGGGATGCCATTTTCTGCACAGCTAGCAATCCCATCTGAAATTTCCTCTTTAACAGCCAGCCCAGTTAAATTACTCTGTTACTTATCAGGATGTAGAATCGCTGTAAGTTTAAAAAAAAGTGACTCTGCTTCCTGTGTAAAGAAAAACATTGCTAGAAACAAATGCTTTTGTTTCTTCATGAAAGATGCCTAGTCTGGATGAAGTATTTTTAGTCACTCTGAATGGGCTGCTGTTCGTCTCTTGTGGAGTGACTGGAGTGACTAGAGGAGGAGGGTGGAAGCCAAGGAGCATTGCAGTCCATCTTTCTACCACAAGCCTAAGGGACAAAGCCTGTACAGAGGGTTATCACAGAATCATTTAGGTTGAAAAAGACCTGTTTTAAAATGCAGTTAATCAGGGTTCTCTGCTCACTCTGTATAAGCAAAACACTTCTGATATGGTGTGGTCATGGCCTGTTGCTGAAGACTGTGGGCAGAGAGAGCGGGTTTCCTCGCAGACTGCTTTTCCCAGTGGCCAGCTCTCAAGGATACAGGTCAAATAGATCCCACAGTGCCAGCCTCAGACACCCACAGCAGAAGCACAGGCGTCAAGGAGGATGAGCAGAGAGGCTCTCAGGAGCGCGGAGCTGTAGTACTTGCCAGTAGCAGGCTGCATGCGAGTCCATTTGACTGTGCAACCCTTGTGCTGAAGTGATCCTGATGCCAAAGTCGTGTTTCTTTGTCCTCAGTCCCATTTGGTGAAGTGCCGAGCTGCATGCACTGCTGTCGTTGTCAGTGTCGTATAATACCAACAACTTTTGGAAAGCACTAATGAACAAGTGCAATTTCTTTTCTCTATTGTTGGGTTTTTTGTAAAGTTGCTCAAATGCTCTCAGGTATGGCGGCCCTGAACGGAGGACTCGGCGCAACAGGCCTGACGAACGGCACGGCCGGCACGATGGACGCGCTCACCCAGGCCTACTCAGGAATCCAGCAGTACGCGGCCGCCGCGCTGCCCACCCTCTACAGCCAGAGCTTGCTGCAGCAGCAGAGCGCCGCGGGCAGCCAGAAGGAAGGTAAGTGCCCTCGCCGGCAAGCCCAGCCCAAGCGGTGCCACGCGTCCGTCTCCTCGTGGAGGCTTGGTGGAAGGCCTCGAGCAGTCTAATCTGTGATTTCTTTTTCCTCCAGTTTTCTCCTGCTTAGCACTGTCACCTTCTTTAACCTTTAACGTGTTTCACTTTTCAACCGTCTGTCCTTCAAGTTACACTTTGCCACCCATCCTTCCTTATATGAAAGCATTTGCCAACTACCATAGAAAAAGGCGCCGCTAACAAAAATCATCCCTCTGTGGATGCAATTTTGTCTTCCGGTTTCCATTTTCTGTCATAGTGGAGTTGATCTGATTAAGTTTAAGGTTTTGAGCTAATGACAAGATCCGTTTTCACTTTGAGTGGTTCTTTGCTTAATTGTGGGTCTTGTGGGGAAGCAGCTAAGTGAATGATTGCCCCCCTCTCCCCACACCAACAGCAAATAAACCTCAGGAAGTTATTGCTAAGAATAAATGAATACTAATTACAAGGTGTTTAGGAAAATGAGGTTACCCTTTTCCCTTCTTCCATTCCCCTTCATACTTCCCAGGCATTTTGAGGGGTTGTTTCTGTTTTCATTGCTTTCCCTTGTCCTAATTTCCAGCTAATTCTACAAAGACAGGAAAATACTGCATGCTTTCTAAGACTGTATCTATGTTGTCACCACTGTTCTTGCCAAGGATCAGCTTTGGAAATAAACCTAGTATAATATCCTCAAGAGAAATCTTTTTTATCCTCTTTTGAAATGGTATCTTGTACTGCTATGGGATGTGTTTCCCAGGAAGACAAATTTGGCATTCCTCCAGCTGGTAATTGTATAGGGACACTAGAGTTAAAATGTATATTTTTCTCTGAAGTCTTTTCTTCATTTGCTGCTAACAGCTTGGATTATTTAAAATGAAAGGGGATTTTTAAAATCTTTTTTCCATATTTTTTTTGTTTTCTGCATTTATCTTTCACCTCAGGCCCTTTGCTCAGTGACAATAGACTATTTGACACCAGAAAAAAATTGTTGTTTTGGTGTCATTGCAAGATACACAGTGAAGGACAGTTTGATTTTTTTCTAACTATTTTAATTTTTTTCAGAAACATTCAAATCAACTTTAGGCCTATTTTTTATTTTTATGAATTGCCGGCATCCTTTTTAAAATACAGTATTTTTGTTATATATCTTGTAACTGTTAGTAAGTGGTTAAGTTCAAGTGAGTTAATTCCATTACTGAATGTTTTGTCGCTTACCATGATTTCTGATGGAATGGTGAAGAGTCTGGAGTGGTTGAGGATAAACAAGAAAAGCAGAGGAAAACATTGTATAAATATTAAATGCTGAAGGACAATAAACTGCCTCGTGCATATGCTCTTAAATATTTTTTAGTAATTTTTTTCACTACTATTTTAAAGAATATTATTTGCTGAAAATGATAGTTTACTTGTGACAAGAAGAAAAAAGTTCCAGATGACACGTTTTTTCATCTTTTTTTTTTCCCCACCTCCCCAAAAATTTTTCTTTTTATTTTTTTTTTCCCTAATTCACTTATCCCCTCCTTTTGGGCAAACTTTGCTACCTTTTGCTTCAGGCTGAGAGAGAGCAGCCAGCCTGATTCTGTGTGAGAGAGGTGAGGCTCTGTTGCAGAAGGAACTCTGTAAATCTGATGAGCGCTTTCCTCTCCCTCTCCAGAAAACCAAGGACATCACATCTGAGGCACACTTAGGTTCCATTAAGCAAGGGAATACTTAATCAGGCTTTTCTAGGTGTGTTCTTAACAGAAATGCTTGTTCCATTTGTGTACCACTTATGCTGCTGGAGCCTGCATGGGAAGGCCACATCTGGCTCCATCGTATATCACACTCTTCCTGGCATCCATTGCTTGTTTCCAGTGTGTTGCTGTAAAGGGGGAATCGAGCTAGGGGAAAAAAAATAACCCATTAGTGCTAGGATGAATGTTTCAACTTGCAACTTTAATAATACACATCTCGAATTTTGTCTGTAAGAAAAATATTCAAAGCACCTTTGAGTTTACACCTTTCTTTGCAAACTGAACTTAGTCTAAAGCCACTTAAATTTCAACCCAACTACTTAATTTTGAACTATTTTAAAAGACTTGCTTTACAAAGCTTCTTCCAGGAGACAGAGCTTTCTATGGGGAATTCATATGTTAAAAAAAAAAAAAAGCTCATTTTAAAATGAGTCAGTACAAATTTAATTCTGAATGTCTTTTTCTCACTGACTTCAATGACTTCGAAGTCACAAGGTGTGCTTTTTCTTATTATTTTTATTCCTATCTCCACCATTTTCTTGCCCTTTGAGTTTAAATCTATGGTACTCAAATCTGAGCTCACCTCATTCCATTTCCATAAGTTCCTGCAACTGGAATTAAACTGACAAACCCATGCAGGTGTTGGAAGCAGCAGAGGACTCCTTGTGCAGTTCTTGGGGTATTTTGAGAGCCAATACATTTTGTACCTGCTTTCCCAACCCTAATTATACTGAAAGACACTCATGTAAATTGAAGAAAGAGGATGAATTTAACTACTTCTGTAGTGGAGTTATGAAATAAACACTTTTCAAAGTAAACACTTTTCAAGATGGGATGCTCTAAAGAGCTGCATTTCAGCTGTGCTCCTTTGATGATCCACTTGCTTTTGTTCCTTCAAAGCTGGAAAGTGAAATGCTTTCTGACCATCAGCTTCAGTAAGTATTATGGAAAAACAGATTAAATGTAGCACTTGTAATAGCTGTTTTCATACTTCTTTTTTTTTTATTTATTTTATTTTCCTAAAGGTCCAGAAGGGGCAAACCTCTTTATTTACCACCTCCCCCAGGAGTTTGGAGACCAGGACATTCTGCAGATGTTCATGCCTTTTGGAAATGTTATCTCTGCTAAAGTCTTCATTGACAAACAGACCAATTTGAGCAAGTGCTTTGGTATGTCAAATTTAATAAATCAAATATTAAAAACCACATGCACTGTACTGAAAAGGGGCCAGGAAAGAAAATTAACAGCAATGTGAGAAATGTCATACTGGAGATTCATTCCAAAAATAATGGACTCTTAATCCTCAAATGAGCAGGAAGATGCACAGACAAACTACTTCTAACTAAAAATTGGATGTGAAAAAAAAAACAATAATAATCTTCCAGTCTGACATCTCGCATGAATGTGTCAAGTACATGAAACTAATTACACCCTATGTGGGGGAATGTCATTTAGTATACTATTAAATTGCCTTATTATGGATACCTAATTATTCTCCATTGTGTAGCTGAGCCACTTAAAAAAGCTCTATGTTTAACCCATTACTTCTACATTACAGAAATTTCTTTGTTCTGAATTAAGTACAAGATTTTGCAATTAGCGACTGAATGGTGTGTACATGTAGTTCAGAGTGTCTCGCAGACAGTTGATGTCTGGATTTGCAGCTCCAGCTGCTGTAGGTGGGTTCCAGTGTGTTATGGAAGGTGGTATCTCCCTTACCTTAGGGCAGAGATGAAGGGAGCCTCACAAGATCAGTGTCAAGTTTCCCAGAGAATACTTTGAGCTGTCAGAAAATTAGATCACAGCAGAGGACGAGATGATATGTTGGTATAAAAATAGGTTTAGGGTTGATTAGGAAGGCTGATGTCTTTGGAATAGCAGAGATGCACCAGTTCAGTGCTTTGATGGAGTGAAGCAGAGACTGTAAGCGAGTGGCAAACTTTTAGAGCAATGGTCTAATAATTATGGTCTTATACAAGACACAGGGAGGTTCTAGAAGGAGGAAAGAATCTCTTAAACATGAGTTTTATAAGAGTTGACTTAAAATATTGGAGTTTCCTTAAAAGTGGCAATTCTTTCCCAGAATAAAGGAGTGCAACTGTATATATGACAAAAGAGGATTGGATAGTACACTTAGAAAGTTGATTCCATTATAGAAAGAGTGTGACATTGTTTCTGCATTTTCACACAGTCTTTCAGTTCATTTTTGAAGCATTCACCTCTTCGGGCTTTACAAAAAATTATTCGTATCTAGACCAGTATAGTCCAGCCTGTGTCTGCAATGGGTTAAAGCAGTCCCTGAGGCTCCTGCAAATTTGAAAAGTGGAATTGAAATGGACTCCCCATTGATCTGGAGCCAGTTCTGTTAGTATGGTGGGGTTACAAAATCGTTGTTGAGGTCTCCAGGAATCTTGATGAAATGTCAAATTAAGCTACGCTAATCGAAATGCAGCAATTGTGGTGACTGCTGAAAGAATGTAAATTAGTTTGGGCAGGTGGCCCAATTCATCAGCTAATTTCCCACACTTGCATTTTGTACATTTTCTTTTACTCTTTGATTCCCTTCTTACACATTTGCCCGGGTTTGTGGGACACAATTGCCTAACTTAGAGTGATGCACCAAGGTTATCTTCTTTGAGGGAAAATGGAGATGTCAACACCCAGTGGGTGGAGGAATCCTCTGTATTTTTGGTTTTAGGCAGCTATTTCCATTTCTCATTCTTCCTTCCCAGATACCACTGCCACCAGGGAGGGAGCTCTGCTTTAAAAACACAAAGTAGAAGTGGCAGATGAAGCTGAGTTTTCTGATTCAGTGGATGACTCCTTGGTGATGCTGCAAATCACAGGCAAAGCCAGAATTAAATTTGCTAGCTTAATGTACTGGCATAGTCTGTGTGCACCTCCTCAGCTTTGTTAGCAAGAATCATCTGTTTGTTGTTTCGGTCCCACATTTGAGTTTCAAAAAGCTTTATTTTTTTTCTCTGTCCTCCCACCCAAAAACTAGGACAATAGTACTGCTGAAGAACCCATTTCTCTGCTGAATCATTAACGGTCATTGCTCTTGGTACAGTTTGGGTTTGGGTTTTTTAGTTGTTGGTTTGGTTTGGTCTTTTTGGCAATAATAATAGTAATAGTAAAAGTAATGGTAATAGTAAGTAATACTAATACTAATACTAATAGTAATAGTAATAGTTTGCACAAGCTTAGGGCTTCCTACTCTGGAGTTTCCAATCTCCTGCCCAAAGGAGGAGGAAGTCAAATTATAGAGGAGAACAGAGGTTGAACATCCAAAAAGTGTAAAAATTGTCCCAAGTCTGTCCACTGGCAGAAATCGGAAGGGAAGGTTCATTCTGAGTGAGTCACAAGGCAGTGATATACAGTGATGAATCTTTATGTAAAACTGCTTCTCAAAATGAAAAATTCCTTTTCTTTGCAGAAAAAGGACTTTGGCATATTTTCTTTTCTTGTCCAACCCAAAATGAATGCTCGAAGGATTAAATGATGATGAGGATGACAGGACAGTCTGTTTACATCCAGAAGTGCTCTTCCATGAGTTCTCATGGGCTCCATGAGCTTCAGTTGATTCAGCAGACAAAGGGTTTCACTCTTCTAGCTTATCTCTTGCCTTTCATAAACCTTAGAATAAGAAAAATGAGATATGTAAAAGTAAGGCAGAGGAGGGGGAACCCAGTTACATCAGTGCAGAAATGCAGTCAGCCTTATAGCAAAATTGCTACTCAAATGATTAAAAATATTTATCCTGATTATAGGGATACCCAAAGATCTAAAACAAAAATCAGAATTGTCATGACAGGGTCTTTGAGAATTTGTAAGAAACATCATCCCAACCTCACGTAACCCATGGTTTAAAATTCAGATGAAAAATGATGAATGGGTGCAATCAGAAAAATACAAATAAAGGGAAGGAATGCCAGATTCCTCAGTAAGCTTTATAAATGAAGGTTCTCAATAAGGAAGAAGATGAGAGCGTAACAAGCTAATGTAGGTATTGCATTCTGTGTAAAGAGACAAATTGTGAATCAGAATAACAATTGAATGATAGGGGCTGATGCCAGAGATGCAGCGCAGGGGTTGTGTGTTTGAATTGCTGTCTGAGCCAAGGAAGCTGTTAAAGAGACACAGACTCAGGTAACTGGTCTCACCTCCCTGGAAGGTAAGGTAAGCATAGCCTGAGCTAATTGTTCTTCTACCATCACTGGAGGTGTCTAATTTGGTGACATGGATGATGGGTGGAAAAGCCACCTCCGGGTGTGCTTCCCCCTCTTCATTCACCATCCACAGATGCCATCTAAGTGACTCGTTTAGATCACTTGCTTAACTTCCAGGTGGGTAAAACTAGGTAAGAAGGAAAGGAGCTGCAGTGATGAGCAGTTCATAGCAGTAGACTGTTCTGAATGCACTTAAGAGAATAAAGTGAAGCTCAGGGAAGCTGTAGAGGGAAATGCTGAATTGCCAAAGTAGGTAGGAGTAACTCCATCTCATTTGTGGAGCTCCTACCTGGACAGTGCTACAGCTGCCTTCCAACTCCTGGTAGTTCCCTTTTCTCTCCCTGAGCCAATCTTAGAGCTGAGGGAAGGAGACACAGGATGTAGACATAAGATAATGATTGGAATCATGTGAACAGACAGGATCTCCTAGAAAAAAATAGGGGGAAAGGAGGGAGGAAGGGAGGAAGGGAGGAAGGGAGGAAGGGAGGAAGGAAGGAAGGAAGGAAGGAAGGAAGGAAGGAAGGATGGATGGATGGATGGATTTGGCAACAACTCTAAGAGAGAATGATCTAGGGGAGAAAGTGAGGAAGTGACAAAAGTTACTAAAACCAAGGAAAGTATAGAGGAACATTTATTATCCCTTGAGGAGGTAACAAATAATCAACCACAGAACAAAATGGATAGAGCATATTGGCTTTGGCCAGGAGAAGGTCTGCAGAGATTTAAATGAGAGGTGGTTTTGAGTGGAAAGAACAGAAGTTAGCCTGAGTTGTCAGAGAAGAGTCTTACCTTAAGTAGTTTGGTGAAGTTGATTTCAGGTGAAGCCACAGGGATGGGCTATGAAGGAGAGCAGCTGGACAAGGATACCTTGATAAGGGGGGAGGATTTTTTTCCATGGGGAAAGTGTAATAACATTCTGACTCTGCAATTGGAAGAGGGCAGCAGTGCAAGAGCCATAAAAGGATAGGTTAAAGTAATGGTAAAGAGAGGTTCTGAATCCAAAAAGTATACAGACACCAAGCACAAATGATTGAAGCTGGTTGGTGAAAGAGAGGCACCGAGAAGCCTGTGTGTTAGGACTGAAGACAAAGTGTGTGGCATCCATGCTTTAGGAGAGTGAAGGGATACGTGTTAAGGCAAATTCAAGTGGAAAGAAGAGGGAGCATTTCAAAGCAGATGCAGAACAGCAGGCTGAGTACAGTAATAATTAGCCCAAGCTGAGGCAGAGCAGCAGTTAGGCAAGCTTTGCAATTACAAGTGGGAGGCCCAGATATGAAAATGAACTTTGAGCTTCCAGAATCAGGGAGATTTGAGTATATTAT
>VZTA01025016.1:137149-307149 GCA_013398855.1 Mohoua ochrocephala | reverse complement strand
CAGCAATTGTGCGTATTCAAAGTATCATCTCACGTACGTTATATTATATATATGTACATATATATATATAATATGAGATCATCATTTGGATTGTTTAGAGACTGTTTCACTAATTTTTCTCATTGTACCCACCGTCTAAATTTCCAAAGCTTTTGTAGATGCCCTGGTGTGTCCTGTGGGTTTTCCAGTCCAGTTAGAGCGGTGATGCCTCTGGTCCTTGGGCAGCGTAACTCGGCATCAGGCTGCCCTGAATTACTCCACGGGACATTGGCTTAGCAGTGGGAGAGGAGCAATGTTTCTGTACTTCCAGTCAACTGAGATGACTCATTTCTTAGAAAAAGTGTCCATCTCTGGGAGAAAAAAAAAAAAAAATCAAAAATAAAATTCAAATACGAAACCAAAAACCCAAACATACGCCTCCTGGGAGGCAAATTATCTACCAGTTCTCTTTTAAAATAATGAAAGGAAAAAGCTGCAAGGGTGCAAGGGCCTAATAAGAGAGGAAGTAAAACAAGGGAAATTGCTTTACAAAATTCTAATCAAAAGACTAGACTAGTTGTTTTTTCAAACAAATTAGCTAATTGCAATGAAATGGCAGTCCTCAAAGGAGTAACAAGTTCATCTTTCTTTCACCATAGGGGTTACAGTTCCTTGGCTTGTGCTACTCTGGAATCATTTTACTGTTTCTGTTTTTATTATCTTAAGTGCTAATTAACAAAAGGAAAAAATATCCTGTAGTTTCATTACCTTTTGGATAATGTCATACAAAAAGAAAAAAAAAACAAACCTATGTATTTGTGTTTTTTTCGTGCTGTGGGAATTGTTGTTTGTAGATTAATAATACTATCATTTTGTTTAGAATTACAAACTAGTTTTTAAGTATTGTCTGAGAAAAGCCAAAGTTAATGCAATCTAGTGGAAACTGTAAGACCATTTGAGTATTGTTTCTGTTTTATTGATGCATTTGGATTTTGTTGTTTGATGGAATTTGAGCCAAAAAAAAAAAAAAAAAGAACAAAAAAAAGCAAAAAAAAAAAGCAGGCTTTCCTATTTCTACAACTTGATTGTACTTATGCATTTTGTACCAGTGGAACTTTTTATACTGGAGATTAAAAAACAAATGGAAATTTTTGTGGCTTACTCTCGTGGGCCCCCTCGATCATGACTGATTTTCAAGTTTGATTTCTGGACGGTAGAAAGAGAGTTGGTTTTGTTTCGAGAATTCAAAACTTTGGCTTGATTTCTTTTTTTCCCTTTGCTTATATCTAGTGTTTAGAATTTTGTCTTAACAAAAGCGGTAAGTTTCACTTTTTATTCTGTATCGTGCAGTTACACAATAAGGTAATTAGAATTAGGAGTACTCGGTCACTTTGCGTGGATAAATGTATTAGTTAAAACGTTAGGGGTTTGCTTTTTTGCTGTTTAGATCAGAGTTTTTTCTGATTCTTCTGTCCTCATTGTGAACATAACCGTGTAGTTGAAACAGTCAGACTTATTTTTGTAACGTATGTTATTGTGTGATGCAGTTTTTTGCTTCTGTCTCCAATATTAAACCATTTTCCTAATACTTGTCTCTCTACTTTGTGTGTTGTATTGTTGGTGGTCATTCTGTGTTGGTAATACATCTGCACACCTCACTGTTTCACGTGCCTGTTTTTTTTTTTCTCTATTTGTTGGTTGTGTACAAAAGATACAGTCGATTCCACCTAAGTGAATAGCTGATTGGGGGGCAAAAGAGGATTTGTACATTTTAGACATGTTCTGGTTTCTTTGATTTTTTTTTATTTTTTTTCTCTCTCTTCCTCCCCCTAGTCATGCCTTATCACTTGGATAATCTCCTTGGAGCAGGAAGCATTTTAAATGAGTTTCCTGCAAAGTCCTATTGAAGGTAGCTTTTGTTAGCCTTCGAACTGCAAAACCTTCTGCACACAAACACACAGAAGCCACCTGAAAAGATTTTTTTTTTTGCTGTGACATTTCAGTCAGTCTGGAAAATGTGGATTATGGAGATCATTTCTTCCTAGTTGTTAAAAAAAAATAATAATACTCTGCCACTACTTTGCAGAAGCATATGAAACATTCAAGAAAAGGAGGATATAGCCTTGGGATTTCTTCCAAACTGCACAGTAATCTGATGGCATATGGCGTTAGTCAAACTCTCCCTAGAAACTAATCACGTCTTAACTAGGGCTGGGAGAGCCTGCAAAATCCTACCAGGTGATCAAGCTTGTTATGTGCAGTTATACATATAATACTTTTAAAAATATAACAAAATCCAAGTGAGCACAGGAAAATTTTCTACTAGAGCCAGTGGAAGTAAAAAAAAAAATATAAAAAAAACATGAAAAAAAGATCCCCCGTTGTTCCAAGGGGTGATATTTTTGCTGTGGGCTTACAAAGCAGATCATTCTCAGCATTGGCTGATAATATTACACAAATCTCAAAAGGGACTAAAGAAATACCATAGCACTTTTTTTCTCATTATTTTTTACAGTTGGCTCTTAGCTTTTTTATTCTTTCATTTCCTATAATTTTTTCCTCCTCACAAGAATCTCTCTGCTCTCCCCCAACCGGTGTCTACCACGACGAAATAAAAGCTGCAAAAGAAAAATCTATGTTGTTCTGGTTTACAGAAAATCTCTTCTCTCCTCTGATCGCAGATACAAACCTTACAATTTGGAGAGGGGGGAAAAAACAAAACAAAACAAAACCAACCAAACCAAACCTAAGGAGGAGAGAGAAGCACTGGCGAGTGCTCTCTGGAATTCAAGCCATACGCCCCCATCCCTTTCCTTTGTCCCACTTTCTGTGATGCTCAGGAATCGAAGACCACTTAAAAGTGCTCTTATGAGACCCAAACGACACTCCTCCCTCTTGTCTCCTCTCCCCTGGTCTTTCTGGCGCTCTGGCTTTGGCTCACACACACACACACAGCCCCATCAATATCGTCCGACAAGGTCCTGGCGCACTGGGTGTATCCGTGTGGTGTCAGCAGCAACGTTGGTTCCTGCGTTTGGAAGACTTTTGAAATTTTCTGGTGGCTTGTGAGTTGGCCTGGTTGTTACTGCTCGATCGATTTTTCTAAATTTTTTTTTTTTTTCTTTTTTTCACTTTTCCGTTTCCATGAGAAGCAAACAAGTGATGAGTCTGGAGCCCCCAGCAAGCTCCAGTGCCGTCCCGCAGGGTCTGTTGTCAGGGGTCAGGGGTCCAAGCAGCTCTAGGTTTAATCTAAAACCACAGGAGCCTGTAGCAGACAGCCCAGGCAGGAAAGCAGAACCCGATGGTCAGACTATATCCTGGGTCTCTGACACCTGTAGAGTTTACTATCTCAATTTGGATAATTTTGACACCAGTGGATTCAGTTAAGTAAGTCTTGACTTGCATGATGGATGAATCAGAATTGCTCTCTGGGTTTTTTTAGCTTGCTGTGGATGTTTTCTTTTTTTTTCTTTTCTCTTTTTTTCCTCCAAACTTGGTCTTAGGAAAGAAACTAGAGCTTTGTGAAGGGTCTTTTCTTCCAAAAATACAGCTGAAAAAAAAAGACTTATACTGCAGTTAGGTTTCTTTTAAATACTCAGGGCTGAAAGATACAGGGTTTTCTTTCTTTCTTTTCTTTTATTTTTTTTTTAATTTCAACAATGGGGGAAAAATGAGTTCCTTAAAGCAATGCAGCTGAACAGTTTGTCCTGCTTAAATGCATGCTTTTAATTTCAATTATGTAAGGCACCTTGCAGTGTTAGCAAAATGTCTCTTTGTTAGCTATATGTGTATCGCCATGGGAAATTACCAAACTGTCACAAGACTCGCTGATTAAAGAATAGCCTGCCAGAGTGTGTGTGCCTTTGCCCAGTGTGACTCTTAGGTATTAGGCTAAGGAAAACAGTTTAACAAAATGTAGTGTGAATCATTCCTGATAAGTGAATAAAGCATTGTGACCAAGCAATCAGATTATTCACTTATCAGGAATCGACTGTACTGATAGTTTGCCTGATCGTTTTTGTTCCTCATCTCTGTTGTAGTTTCACTACTTTGCTGTGTTCTGTTTTTTCTCTCATGCTCTTAGCAAAATCACTGGGAATATCCCTTCGTGTGATCATGAAACGTGCTACTGAGTAACAAATAAAAAAAAATTAAATATAAAAATGATATCTTAACAAAATCTATGCACTTGCTATCAGGAACACAATACTGGATGTGTCTTATATATATTGAACTATAATAGTATTCGATTTCTTAAATAAAGCTTAAGAAAGGATTCTGTTGTCTGTAAAATTTTATGAGCATTAAATGGAAAAAAAAAATGTTTCTAGGGTTGGGAACTTTTTGTTATATGAAATCTTCCTGGGTGCATGGTCTTTAACCATGCCCAGGCAAATGTTAACTAATTCGCTTGATATTTCATTAATAATGGAGACTTTGAAAATTAGGCTTACTGAAATCTGTGGGGAGAAAAAGTCTTGCCATTCAGTGACTTGCAACAAAAGATTCTAAAATGCAGACATTTTTATCCTTTTCTGTATTTGCAGAAGCAAATGGGCTTGGTTTTGCACTAAAATCAAAAAATAGCTAAAATATGTGAATCAGAAAATGCCATAAAACAATACAATACTGTACTTTTTGGTATATGACTTTTTTTCCTCCTGATTCTAGATAGGTTTAGAGTTAAAAAATGAAAACCCATATGCTCAAAAATTCCACAGATTCCACACTGGAGGTCAAAGCATCTTTTTGGGGAAGATGTGTGGCTTACTGTACGTTTCCTGTATCTGAGCCTTTTCTTAAAAAAACATTTTCACATCAAAACCCGTGAACTAAATGGGAATCGAATAGGTAAAACTGTTGAGTACACTGAAAAAAATTACTCCTTCAATGACTGTACATTTGCCACAAAATTGTAGATTTTAAACAATCTGATTTTTATGGAAGTGCCCATAATTCTTGTATTTATCAAACTTTCAATAATGTCAGCCTTTGGCAGAAAGATCCAGGAGAATGAGGGGAGGGGAGGGAGAGGGGTTGCTTTCTTTTTTTCTTTTGAACTGCATTACTGCCTCACTTTTCATATGCCATTATATTATCTGAAAAAAAAAAAATTAAATTGTGGAAATCTATCTGCTGCTTGTATCATTCTATTCATGCATATTTAGTAAATGTTACTGAGCTCAGCATCCAGCGGCCAGGTGCGTCAGCCTTGTAAGCCAAAAATACTGCTCCACCAGAGAGGTCACAGGGAAGATTGGCCTTGGTGGGCAGCAGGATGGTCCTGTCCATCCCACATCAGCACAGAGCTCAGGTGAGAACCCTGCCCTGGTTTTCAAGGGCTGCTGATGTAACAAAATATTAAGTAACCGCAATGATTAGCTCATATTTGTATTCCCTCTGATTTTCCTCATTAGCAGACTTTCTTTTTTTTCCATTAAAGGGAACTGGAAAGTTGCAGTCATTTTCTGAATCATTTGCCCCTGTTGATAACCTAATTGTTTTACATGAATGCTAATATTTCCCTCTCTCACATTTATATCTATCAGCTAAATCAGCAGTAAAGTAAACTCTTCTGGGATACATTCCTATATCAATTAGCAAGGATTTATGCTCCAAAGCACCATTAGCATTAATGGGAGTGTGCTCTTTAGCATAAACAATTGGCGATAGGTCTGGTGGACTTTATTTCATAAACAAAGGAGCATTTGAATCTTAGAGACTTGTTTCCTCAAGACGGCACTTCAGGGAGTGATGTCCCAGCCTCCCCGGCTGCTCTGGGGACATCTCACTCACAGGACATGCATAAATTCCTGAGTTGCCAGCAAAAGGAGACAGTGTCAGTTTGGAAAGTGGGCTGACTTCTGGCACAAAGTTTTGCTGGCATTTTCCCTTCTGAAAACCTGCCTGAGAACACACCAGGCAAGATTTTCAGCATTTTATCTCCTGACCCTCCAATCAACGGCTTAAGAAATTTCACTCTTAGCGTTGCATAGTGCCTCAGGATGGAGACTACAGAGGGGAGGGAGGGAATTTGGACAGAGGCAGGAGGAAAAGCAGAGACGAAGCCCTGTAGGAAAGAAACTGGTGGGTCTATCAGCTCCTTCAACTGTCGGCCTCACAGCCCCACGGCTTTCAGCAGAGAGATGGAGGGGACCTGTAAATCACCAAGTCTTGCCTTTCACGTGTAGGTCAACAGCTTCTCCCTCACCCCATGTTTGATCGACAAATACACAACCAAAATATTTCAATCTTAATCTGAGGGCACTGGGACCTGGAGCAAAAGTCCACCACTTCCCAGAGGCGCACGATCTGCTGAATCCCTGCCCATGCTGCTGCAGATGTTTTCTCTGTAGGTTTTGGCTCTGCTCAGTTCTGCTACATTAAAGAGCCCTTCTGCATCTGCCATTTCCCCCCAAAGGCACTCATAAGCAGGTCTCGAGTTGCTTTTCATCCCTCGTTCATAAAATAAATATATCATGCTCTGGAAGCATCTACACACAATAGTGGTTTTTCAGTCCCTGAATAATTCGTGTACTGTATTTCTGCAACTTTTTTTTTTTTCCCCGACATTCTTTCTAAATTTGGGTTGGTTACCAGAGCCAGATATGTTATTCCAACATCGAGAGGTGCAACAAGCAGAAATTAAAAATTTCATCCCTACTCCACTCCTCTGAATGACACAGTCAGGGATTGCATGAGTCCCTGCAAAAAATAATATGCAAAAGCCACAAAACACCATATTGGCAGAATTGTCTGGGGCTTCTCCTTTAGGATGCTGAAATCCCTCTGGGATGCATTGTGCTCCAGGTTCCTGTGTGTGTGGTCTGCTTGCCTGTTCTTCCACTTGAAAGCTTCCTCACAACCACACCGAGAGCATTTCTGTATAACTCCTAGTCCCCTCCGACGTTTTCCAATGTTATCAGCAGTTTTGATATTTACTTCCAAGTCATTAGTGAAAATATTCAATAGCATTCAGACCCCCTCTAAAAAAAACCACTCTCCTACAGTGAGTCTCCTTTGACAGCTTCTTTGTTGACATGTCAGCCCATTCTTAATCCATTTTATGTGCCTTGTATTGATAGGGTAGAATGCTAATTTTTTAATCAGAATCTGTTGTGCTGTCAAACATACAAAAGTCAGAATATATTCCATCTTTGCAATTACTTTTATCAGCCAAAACCTACAATCACATCAAAGAATGAAATCCAGTTTGACAACCCTTTCTCCCTTAAAAAAACATGTTGATTGGCATTAATTGTTTACCTCATTTTTAATGTCTTTATACCCATATCAATATGTCCATTATTTTGCCAAAGTAATGTCAAACTAGCCAACCATGGGCTGGGCCATCCTTCTTGTCTTTTATCGGTGCATGAGAATGTCACATTTCCCATCCCATCTGGGATTCTGCTGGTGTGCTTAAATATTCCTGAGGGTCCACATCAACGGATCAGAGCTCTCTGTCCTATTCTCAGGCCCAGCTACCTGGGGCTACCACATCTTTAATAAAATGGTAGCTAAGTAGACTGTTACAGAGTTGGACCAGAAACCCTTTTATCCTTCTCTTGGCATGTAGGTATGTGAAAAAGGAGAATTTTAGACATTACCTCTCTTTCTGCAGCATGACTAGAAGTTTTCCTATCTCCAAAAGCCTAAGTTCAATGATAAAATAAACATACCTAAAGAAATTTTTGCAGTTGTCCTGCCCTTCTCAGCCAGGTAGAGCTGCCTATTTAGTGTGGAACCACAAGGCAATCAATGTTTGTTTATATGTGATACATTATTTAAAGGTCAATAGGAAGCATATGTGAAGGTAAAACACCCTTTCATTCACCATCCTCCTCTGAATAGATACAGCTGCTTTCATCAGTGCACATGTGAGTTCAAGCCCTGTGGCTTTGTAGGAAGCAGCAGAGAAGAGTCAGTGCCACCTGAGGAGTGGGGGACACCTGGGGCCGATTAGAGAAGAGAGGTCATTTGGAAATCAGAAGAAACCTTAATCAAACAGAGCTGATGCTGCAGCAGCAGTAACAGAGGAAGGTGCTGTGCTGATCCATGCCACAGCACAGGTGCTGTTTCAGCCTGTGGTGATCCCATACAGGTGTCTTTGACACAGGCCACAGAGCCATTGAGATACCAATGCATCTGCTCAGGAACCTCAGCCTCAGCCCAGCAGACAGGAGCTGCTGCTTTGCCCTGTAGCCATCTCCACCAGTCAGGGTAACAAAACGCATCCTGCAGACAATTATTCCCACCTGAAGCAGTGTGCCAAAGACCAGGCAGTGAGGGAGCTGTCTGGAGGTGTTGCTGACTTTCCAGTGGCTATAAGAGGACAACAGGAGCAAAATGGAGTTTTCTCAGTAGAGATTTCAGGTATTGCCCCCAGTGCCCACAGATACCCTGCTGACTGCTTAGCTGCAGCCCCTGCAAAGTAAGGGCAGTGGTGGCTTGATGGCTGGACTCGATGATCTTAAATGTCTTTTCCAACCCAAACAATTCTATGATTCCAAGGGCTTACAGACATGATGCAGGATGAATAGGGCATTTGTGACCTCCAGCTCTCCTAGGCCATTTCAAGGGCTCTAAATGCTACAAGCATAGGAGTCTGGTACATCCAGATACTCAGCTAAGGATCCCTAAGCTTAGAGGGACGAGTCTGTGAGCTGAATCCCACTTTAAGGCCTGTATTCACTTTCCTAAACCTGGGCCATGTTGGATACTCCAGGGCAACTCAAATGGCATTGATTCCTGCATTTATTAAAGAAAAATTGAGCTCTAGGGGTCTAATTTGTAGACAGCTGAAGGTGAAATTCAGTGAATCCTATTGTTAACAAATGAGCCCCAGGTGACGTCCCATAGGCCCTAAATGGGAATTGAACCATACCAATAAAAACACCAGCTGCACTGGAACTGCTTTTTAGGGGATAGAGGTATTCAGAATATCCCTCTGACAGGAAAGCCAGACCCCTGAGGACTTGTATTTACGTGATCTATAGAGCACCTCTGGCATTAGTTTCACCCTATTCAGCTCTTGGCCTTGAGGATCCCTAGGAAATGATTGCTTACATTTCTTGTGGATGTGGCAAAAGTATCACAAAATTAGTGGTACTTGGGTCTCTGATCCTGGGGTAATCGTGCCACACCCTTTAGCATCCCATACCCCAGACCATGCATCCTCCTGTACAGAATAACAACAAAATAAAAAGCGGGAAACTTCACAGACTTGCTGGGCAATTTGTTGCACTACTTGACTGTCCTCATGGTGAACACGTCTTTCCTGATGTCCAGCCTGAACCTCTCTTGTTGCAACTCATGCCCCTTGCCTCTCACGCCTGCCAGATGCCACTGCAAAAAAACCCTGCTAAAACTTCTTGAGAAGTTCCCCAAAGATACCAGGGCAGTGTGCTGCTCTTAGGTGCCCCCAGGCTGTCTCTGCTCCAGGATAACATGCCCAGCTCCCTCAGCCTCTGCTGGTAGGTGAGAGCTTGAGCCTGCCCAGCCGTGCTGGTGGCCCTCCCCTGAAATCCCTCCGGTTTGTCCATTACTTGTATGTACTGGAGGCACCAGAAAGTAGATGCAGTATCTAGATGTGGTATAGCCATGACTAAGTAGGTAGGTTTTTTGTGGGGTGGGAGGGTGATCACTTCCCTCACTGTCCTGGCTCTGCTGCTCTCCATGCAGCCCAGGATGGTGGCTTGGTTTGCTGCCAGGGCTCACTGCTGGCTTGTGGTGACCTCCCAGGACACACACCCACCCCTCATCCCTTCCAGCAGAGCTCCTCCCTAGCCTGCCCATTCACAGCCTTTACCACTGCAAGCCCCTCTTCCCTCCTGGGTGCAGGTGTCTGCATTTGTCCTTCTTGAATTTCACACATTTCCTGCTGGCCCTCTCCGCCAGCCTGCTGAGCTTGCTCTGAATGACAACCCCATCCTTGGTCATCCCTCATCAGTTTTGGGTCATCTGCAAAATTCCCAGGATGGGACATGGAGCGATGTGAAATATGAAGGCTGCACTTGCCCTTGGTTGCACTTCTCCTTCTACATGCAGGTGACTCTAAGACCAGTCGAGGCCGAGGAGATCACATTATGGTAGCTCGCCCACTCCCCTCTCCCTTTACTTTAAAATTAAAATATAATAAAAAACAAACTCCAGAAGGTGCTAATAAAGCAAACCAGTTGATCTCTAGCAGGCACATGTAACTAGTCACACAGGCCATTCCGAGCATCCCCTGGGCATCAGAACTGGGATATCTGCTCACCGCCCTGCTGTGAAACACTCTCAGGCAATGCTTCACTGGTCCAAACACCTACCAGTGCTTGTGTATGTCCACAGGAGTGACAAAGCTGTGGCTGCAGCACTGCCAGGATGGCCAAAATCCTTGTTCTTGTAAGTGACAGGCCCATTTCCTTGTCAGCCAGTGTCAGTCTCCTGCAGCCCGCTAAAAACATTCTTCCTTTCCACAGGCATGAGCACAACTTGTGGCACAAGGTTTTGGGCCTCCTGCTCTCCCGTCCTGAACTCAGCTTTTTTTGCAATTCACCTTTCTCCCACACACCCTCAGCAAACCTTCCAGCAAACTTGTGGGTGGAGAAAGGGGAAATAACAGCACCACTCACTCAGGGACTGAGATCCTGCTGGCTGGAAAGGTGCAAAGACCTCGACCAGTGTATGTGCAGGGAGACACAGAGGTCATGGAGGACTCTTTCTCCTCCCCTTCCCACATCCCTGGTTCCTGTCCCAAACAGTGGCCATACAAGCCCAGAAAATTTAGTGGCATAGGTAGATCTGCTGTCAGTTAATTTTTTTTCTTTTTTTTTTGCAAACACCATCTGCCAAGCCAGCGCATCCCATGGTCATCTTCATGGGCCTTACACAGTAAATACTGTCACAAATTCCCATGTGAGATGTCCCACTTCTCTATCCCATCCCAACCACCTTCGTCATGACTGGGAATGCTTGCTTACTAGACAGCTTTCCTTTATGCCAAAATATACTTTCCAATAAAAAGAAAACTCTAGCACAGTCCCATCCCAGCCCATGCACCTCCCTTTTATTGTTTCTGCTTCCTGTAAAAGAGTTACAGCTGCAGCCAACTTCTGAACTCCAGCAGTGGGGCTGGGGGTGGGCTGGGCAGTGTTAAGTACTACCACGACTACTGAAATTGTATCCGCGATTGTGCCACAGCCTGGCTGTTTATATCTTCAACATCTCAGCAAAATGGCTTGTCACTGGGTCAGAACGTAATTTCTTTGCCATCAATCACCTCCTGCTCCTCCTGCAGGAACAGATGCCAGCCATAAATTCGCTCTTGGTGGAACAGAGCTCCTGGATGAGAGGTCATGTTCCCAGGTGTGAATAAATAAAAAGTTCACAACTCACAGAAAGAACAGCAACCGGCTGGATTGTGGCTTTGCATGGAGGGCAAACAGGATCAATAGGAGGGTTCAGAGTGCCCCCTTCTCCTTTTCCAGACTCCTTTTCTTCAGCTCCTTTAGCCTTATGTGTTCTGTTAGCAGTTGGCCACCTCCCTGTTTGCTGACTGCTCTTCACTTCCTTGTCAAAGCACAGAAATGTTCCTACCTACGGTCTCAGGGAGTTCAGCCCAGGGCATTGGTGCCAAAATGCCTACTGCAACATAAGAGCTCTAGTGTGGCCAGCCCTCCGGTTCAGTTAACTGGAGTTCTTGGTTGTTTGAGCATCCCTGTACGCTGGGAATGTTGGAGAGGTATCACCAGATGTAGGGCAGACCTCGGCCTGACCGATTACGCACTGGAAGAAACTGCTCGTTCTCTGCTGAAGGAGGATGAGGAAGGGGAGGAAGGGATCCTGGTGCAGAGATCTGGCTTTAGCATCCTCACCAGGATGGACACAGTGCTCTGGGTCATGCCTTCTGCAGATAAGGAGCTCTTGTGCCCCAGGAATGCGCTCCAGCACTTGCCTAGAAATTTTGTGATCTTCAGTTTTCAAGGTATAAGGAAATAAAAAATAATAAAAAAAAACCCTACAGAAACACAACCCTTCAAACTGGATTTTGGGCGGCAAAATCCACCCATGTCCTTGGGAAAGCAAGTTTGTGAGGAGCATCACCATCAGTGCTGGAAGTTCTCCTGAGTTCTGCTTCTGCACAAATGCAGGACTGCGTTGACCTGGGCAGTTTGCACCTGCTGAAGGCTTTTTGGGCACCCAGATGGCTGCAGGGTTTGTGTTCATGGTGCACTCACCACCGCTCTCATTTCACATTCGATTGCCCGGCCATGCCTGGGGAACTGCCTGTGCACTGCTGCTGTTTCAGACTGACAGGCATCAAAGGGTACCTTCTTCTGAGCAGAGCACTTCAAGACCCCAAGAGGAACTGTGTTATGCCTTCCCAAATTAATATGCAAAAGTAAGCAGCATGAATCAGCCACGGGGCACTGCAGCTCTCCCGTATCCCTTTTACCAGCAGCTTGGATTTTATGCTTGGAGCATTGTTCTTTCTCCATTCCTTGCCTCTCAACTGGTCCTCTCTCATCTCGTTCCCATTCCTTTTCCTCCTATGAGTAATTCTTGGTCTCTGCTCTGTATTCAACAAGTGTTTGAAATGAATGAAGGAGGTGATTAATTATTTAGGATTGTACAAGGGAATCTAACTAGGTGCAGTGGGAAGGAATTAAGCAAGTGAGACATAAAGGCTGAAGATCAGGAAAATATTTCCTTAAAGTGAAATGTAATAGAGGGCAAGCCTGCCTCTGAGGCAGCATGGGAAGTTTCTCCTCCCATGGGATTTAAGATTGCAAAGAGCAGAAAATGGTCTTTAAGAGGAATCCTTCTGGGACAAGGTTAGAGAGCCCAAAAGACTACACTTGTCTATCCCTTCTAGGCACAGTGGTGGGACACAGTGTGTGAGAAAGCACTGAAACGAGAACACAAAGAGATTTATTCATGCTGCAGATTTAAAATGCAGTGGGCAACTTCCCTTCAGCGCAAACAACTCCTTTTATAACCTGTTTGAAGAGATTTTTTTATATCTCCTTATTACTCGAGTAATTAATTTTCAACAACGAATGTGAGAGGACACTGCATTAACACAGCAGGTAAATTTGGGACCGAAAAGAAAGAGCACTAGCCCTTAAAATGAGATTTATTTGTGAAGACTACATCTAAGTTTCTAATGGCACTCCGAGAAAAATCAAGGTTTTCTGCTTTCATTTGCTGGGCTGTCTCCTTTCATTACAGAGTGTCCTAGCACAAACTGATCTGCCACACTCCTGAATCCTTTTATCTCTCATTAACTCTCCCTTTTTTTTTTTTTCTCATTGATCACTTCCTTCTCATGCAAAGACTTGATATGTTTAACCTTCATAATCTCCCTACTTTGCAGTTGTGGGTCTGTAATTACAGGCTGTTTGAGGGTTCAGCCAGCAATAAATCAAGTCGTGCTAATTGAACAAAAACTTGTACAAAAGCCTTCTCACTGAAGTGGTCATTTTGCCCTGTTTTTGGAACATTTTACAGCTCAGGAATAGCACGCAAACTTCTTGTTTATGTGAAGTCTGAGGATTATTTTCATAGATTCATTAAGGTGGGAAAACACCTCCAAGGTCATCAAGTCCAACCTTCAACTGAATACCACCATGCCCACTAAAACATATTGTGAAGGGACACAATTACTCAGTTCTTTAACACTTCCAGGATGGTGACTCCACCACTTCCCTGGAAAACCTGTTCCAATGTTTAACCACTCTTTCAGTGAAGAAATTTTTCCTGATACCCAACCTTGGCCCACTGCGGCTGCAGATGAAGTGGTCCCTTCAGCAGCTTAGGCTGCATGCTGTGGCCAACCCAAGGGAGCTGGGAGCGACCAAATGTTTGTCACATACAACAGTGTGACATTTTACCACGGCAAACATCCATTCCTGCCTGTCTGAGGGCCGAATTAGAAAGGCAGAGCACAAGATCATCTCATGTGGCAGAGAGATCCCAATCCACCTGTGTGCTTTGTGTGGAGCACACGTAGGCTGTAGATTTGGCTTCTACACGCATGGGCCTCATGAGTTTCTAGGGACTGAGGCTGTGCCAACACTGGAGCAGCCATCAGACTTTTGGCCAAGTAGAGGCAGGTGTATGGCAATACCTGATGATAGCGACTCACAGATCTTGAAGATTTTTGGGTGCCTGATGCCTGTGTCAGTTGATGTGAGATACCTGCTGGCACTGAATCTCCAATCTGCATTGACATGCAGAGCAGTACTGGCTAATAATTAATGCTTTGCTACTTGCTGGTAACACCAAAACTATTTCTCTTTGTTGTCCCTCAATTGCATGTTCTTCTTTTTTCTCTAATTTACTGCTGTTGAGGTGAGGACTGCCCAGGCACAGAATGTGTCTTCAAAACTCCAGTACTCCAAAGAGCTTACGGCAACTTCTGATTCCCACAACCGTAGGCTGAGGAAGCAAGGAAAACAATTTTACATCAATTTTACAATACAGATTCCTGATGCTTCAGAGCTGGAAAAGCCCCAAGGAGAGTGGGAGGGTGCAGAAGTGACACAAGGAGAAGGTTTCTCTCCACTTTTCCTTTGTCTCAGAGGGTAATGGCTGCACATTGATGTCAAACAATATTGTGCATGTTCTTTAGTTTGGCACAACACCTTCTGCCTTGCTCTTTGTCTGATCTCCTGGATAAATCACTTGACTCCTGTTCCAGATCCTCGGCTGGAATTTCTCAGTGTACCAGCAAGCCAAACAGAGCTTCCACGTGTCCCAGTGGTTTCAGGATCCTTCCCTCTCATTTAATTAGTTCTTGTAGTGGTTTCAGAATCCTTCCCTCTCATTTAATTAGTTCTCCTAGTAGTTAATGGCCACCAAGTCTGGTCTCTGTTTTTCCCTGTGGGTTATGAAAGTCTGATGATTTTAGGAGGCATCCTGTAGAAGCAGAGGGCTTTGCCACACTGACCCTCAAAATTTTATTCATACTTCTGGTGATCCTTCACTTCCAGGCTAAATTTTGCAGCAAAGTTGCAGGATCCAGTGGAGGATAACCGAGCCAAAGCTCTTCCTGCACACTGCCATTTTTAGAGAAGCAGTTTGAGACTGCCAGGACACATCATCCGGGTTAACTCCACGAGCTGCCATCACTAACAAGCTCCTCTTTGGCCACTGCACTGTGCAGCACAAGCTGTTCAATACAGAGGGGCTTGTGGTCAACCTGGGCTCGAACAAACAGCTGTAATCTTCAGCAGCTACTCACATGCCCCAGTGTCCCATGGATGTCTGAATGCCATTTTCCTTCACAGAATATCAAGAAATAATAGTGGGAGAAATTCTGCATTCCTGAAAAAACTTCTTGTTGGTGGCTGGTGAGTAAATTTCTGGAGAAATTATTATGTGCCTAGAATTAAAGAGAAGCATTGGCAGGATCTTGGAAAGCAGAGATTTTGTTCATGTCACATTTCAGTGAGCGAAGATGTGCCAGGGGAAAGAAGAAGGGGAAGGTTAACAGTAAAAAGCAGCAGCTTTCAATTGAATTAAAAAAAAAAAAAAAAAAGTAGATTCTGTGAAAATATTTAATGTCTTCTTACAATGAAAAACCTGACCTGAGTCTTTCCCATGTAATTTTTTTTTTTTTTTTTGCATTTCTCAATAAGCATATGATATTTTTAAAAATGTTTTTCTCCATAGGGTGTTAGTGTCATTAAGTGATGCTGGCTCCTGAGCCTCTCTTTCCAAGACCCCGCCATGAATGCTTTGCAGCAAAGATGTGCCAAGGCTTGCATTGGACTCTGTAGCGCTCAAAGACTTCAAGTTCTTATTATCACTATGGCAACTATTAATCATTCATTTGTTGTAACATAATGAATACATGCCCTCAACTAGAAAGCATGTTACAAATCACTGGAGTACCCTCAGAGCTGCTCTGTGTAGCTCTAGGTCACCCAAAGGAAGGCACAAGTACAGCTCTGAGTATGTCAAAATGTTGCATCAAACCTTCTGGTTTGGGTCATCAGAAGAACAAAGTAATCAAGTAGTCAGTGTGGGCTTTGTGTGATTTCTCAAAGCAATAAATGCTCATGAGGTAAGGCATTTCCTCTAAAATGTGGAAGCTCACAGGTTTGATAGTCACACACGTCTCTGCCATGCCCTGGGAGATGGCAAGGTGACCCAGCACACCACCTCTGAGGAGCTGGATCTGTCACACAAGAATAAAATTTCAGGTCTTGGAGACAATACAGGCACCTCTGCAAAGATCTCCATTCTCCAAAGCAAGGCCAATAAGACTTTTCTTGGGCACAGAGCGACAGTGACAGGGCTGACACTGACCATGTCACACTTGGAGGTACCGTGGAGGTACCTCTGCTGTGCAACACAGCATGAGCACGTTCCCTGAGTGGTCACAAACCAAGAGCCAGCACAAGGCACCCTCTGCTCTCCTCTCTCCTTTCCTAGCCCCAGCTGGCTCTTCCCAGTCACCAGTACCAATACCAAGAAAAGTTTGAGGACGACATTTGTAAAGACATTTGAGCAGCCACATTAACGAAAATTAGAAGTAGCTCTCTTGGCCACACTACTACACCAGTGCCCACAGCAAAGCCCACCCACTTCCTTTCCCCTTGCCGAGAGCAGCTGAGGCAGACTGCTCCACATCCCGACTGCCTGAGCACAGCAGCCAGTGTGAACACTGGTCAGCCACTTGACTCAGGTGTCCTATGGGATGCCTCATGGCCCTCAAACGTTAGTGGGGCAAGGGCCCCCCATTCCTATTTCAGACTGTTCCTATTCTGTCTTTACAGCATGATACTGAGGGTGAGGTCAGAGCCTCAGACCAAGGGATAAGAAGATGCCTGAGGTGCAAAGCCTGTAAGGAACATGTGGGAAAACTGGTCCAAGACTATTTCCAGAATCTACAGTGAATCACCATGGCAGCTATGCCCAAAAGCCAAGTGACTCTGCTGAGCTGCCCTGGCAGCAGCCCCTGCAGCCAACAAGTACGGTCATAGTGACTGTCACCATAACAGACCAAGAAGTGTCACTGGCAGCTGGAGACTCCCAGCTGCCTAGAAAAACCTTAGCCCTCATCCTGACAGTCCACAGTAAAGAGTAAAAGCCCCCACACAGCATCACTCAGTCTTTGGATTCTTTTGAAACAATTAATGATTTTTTTTCCTCGATCAGCGTGAACTTCATACAGTGAGAACAGGCCTAAGGCCATCATTTATACAGGTCACTGGCACTGGCGCCAGCTTCAAAAGGCTCTGCAGTATCAGCAGCGATGGTATCCCAGAGTATCTCCTTTGCTCCATAAGCAGGTCAGGGGAATTGATTATTCACTTTTATTTGGTACTTGTGAGATCACATCTGCAGCCCTGGGGACAGTTTTGGGCCAACAAGAGAGTGGTCAGCCGGTTGGAGTGAGTCCAGTTTGGTTATGGTCCAAGATGCTGAGGGAGCCAGAGCACATGATGTGCGTGGTGATACTGGGACAGAGAGTTTGTTCATCCAGGAGGAGAGACAGCTTCAGGGGAAGCAGGGGAGGGTGGGATCTTACAGCTTCATTCAGCAACCTAAAGTAGATAGACACAGATGTTCCTTGGGAGCCTGAAACAAAAGGACAAAAAGCTACATGGGAAAGGATAGGCACAAGAATTTGCAGGAAGGGCAGTTCCAATTGGATACAAGGAAGGAAAAGTTCACCATGAAAGGTGTTAAGCTCTGGAACAGGAGTCGTGAGAGGAGGTGAGATCCCTGTCCTTGGAGACATTCAAAATTCAGGTAGGCATGGCCCTGAAGCAACCTGAGCTAACAGAGAAGTTGGCCCAGCCTTGAGCAGCAGGTTGAACTAGGACCTCACAAGGTCCTTTCCAGTCAGAATTGCACTGTGGTGCTGTGATCTTTTATTTAGGTGATTCCTACCTCGCTAATCCCCAGCAGCACATCACTGCAAACAGCAGCACATCACTGCAGAATACATGCTACTTAATCCACCACTCTTTGATCTTTAGGACTGGAGTCAGTGAGGGGATCACTAGATGAATCCAGCTCTGGAGAGATCTTGTCTGCAGAGATTTATGACAGCTAACTACATTCCTCTCTCAGTCTACATGGCATTTTATTTTCTTTTATCCTGCCCCCCCCCAAATCCCTGTGCCCAGTGTAAGAATTCTCCTCTGCGTTGTATGGAATCTGAAATAAAGGATTCAAAGGTGTGTTAGTGCCACCAGGAAAGGCTTTAGAATTGGCTGGTTGCTGTACATCTTATATTCAGATTAATCAGGGAAATAATCATATACAATGTTCATAAATAGATGGATCCTGTGTTCCTAACAGAGGCTAAACTTGCAAAAAAAAAAAAAAAATCAAAGGGTGGTTTGCATCTGAGAAAAGCAGGCTTAGTGGGTGGAGAAGGAAAATCTTCTCATGGTATTTCTATTCAAGTCCAGCCTCAGCACAAGGTGATCACGTTATGTATTTAAAAATGAAAAACTTCCATTTTTCTGAAGGAAGCTTTATCACAAGGATTATCTACAAAGGCTACACAGAAAGGTGTCGCAGCAAGGAATAATGTGCCAGACCGGAGAGGAGCAGCAGCAAAGGGGCTCCGTGATGCCTGGCACAGCCGAGATCCTGAGATAACGGCCTCTTTATTCCATAAATGTTTTCCATAACGCTCATAGCTGAACTACCAGAGCACTTTCAAGTCATGCACCAGGCAATATGACTAACATCTGTCATGTTTTTCCTTTCATCCTGTCCCCAGGGGCAGAAGCTTGTGCAGTCGTGAGGACGGGAAGTTAATTCATACATACGTTGGTACGCACGCATGTGACCCACGCACACACACGCGCTGACAACATCTTCTTCCTTCAATTTGCTTTTTGTCAGTAAGGCGAAGAGCTGGAACACGCACTTTCCACTGGAAGATGTGCTTTCCACAACCATCAGGGTGGAGATTCGCCACACTTTTAAAAGCAGAGATGCGATTCTTTGAAGTTCTGAAATCCCAAGGTAGTACACCCAAAATTGCATCTTACAAGTAAAAGACAAACATTATCTTAAAAAACATAATCATCCCTCCTCCAGAAGTTCCAGCCCAGAACAACCTTCTCTGTTCTCAAAACAAAAAAAACAAACAAGTTTTGGCTGCAAAAAGCAATGTGAGACGTGGCAAGGCAAGGGATGTAGTGGTGCTCTATTCCAAAGCAAACACTCGATGCTTTTATTACAGTGAAAAACAATAATGGGATACAGAGTGTACATGATGTAAACACCTTTAATGCAATTCTAATTTTATTGTTGCTTCAAGATCACAGATTGTTATGGCAACTAAAGAGGGAAGGGGGGGGAACCTGATCGCAGCATTAATTTGATATCAGATTCATTTGTTCCACATATGTGCTTCAGTGCATGCATAATAAACAATCCTGGTTAAAGAAAAATAATATTGTAGCTATAATAATGGAATAATGTAGTATCCACTTAACCCCCAAGTCTGCTTAAAAAAATAAAAAATAAAAAAATAATTTTAAATCCATTATGAGTATATTACCGTTCCAGCTGCAATCCAACACATTATAATCAATAACGCTTGTAGATCAGGAAGGCAAATTTTCAGAAATACAGTCTATTAAAGCACTGAAAACTGCTAAACTGAAAATTACAACAGTGTCCTGATGTCACAGCTGTAAACTCCAGGCAGGAGACTCAGCAGCAGCAGCAGATCCCACCTCAGTCCCTCAAATGGGATGTGGGCACTGCAGCCCCAAACGCTGGGATGGATTCTGCAATGCTGATGTGCCTCCTCCCAAGGAAGGATTAGGCAGCTCCTGGGTGCAGCCCTGCCCGGACGGGGAGGGGGCATCCCACGTGCTGTGTGAACCTGAGCCATGGTGTTGAGCTGGGATTTGGTTTCTAAGATCAAACTGAGTGTGAGAGAACTCACTGCAGATCAGCAGCTCCCCAGTGCTGCTGGAGCACTTACCAGGGATGCCACAGAACAGCTCAAAACCCTACATTGGCCATTAAAGCCAGGAACCTGAGCACAGAAAGCTCCATCAGGGCTTGGAGCAACCTGGTCTAGTGGCAGGTGTCCCCACCTGTGGCAGGGGGGTTAGAACTCGGTGATCTTTAAAGTCCCCTCCAACCCAAACCATTCTGTGATTCTACAGTCCTTCCTGAGAGAAAAAACTAGCTGCAAAACCACTACAATTTCCCACTAACCAGAGTGCCCACTCTGCCCAGAAGATCAATAAGTGTAAAGTGGAAAAAAGATTGAAGCTACTTAAATGAGGATTCTTAAGGGAACCATATCCATCTCTGATAAAGGGGAAAAAAAAAAATAGGTTGCATCAGAGAAATGGAAGATACAAGCTATTGCCCTCCAAGGAATGTGATGTCTGCAGTTTACCCAAACATAATTCTGGAGGCTTTGGGGCATGAAGTGTGGCTTCACTTTGAAAGGGACCCATTATTAATAGCGTCATGGGTTTCTGGGATTACTGTTTCTCAGAGGTTTATTGTATGTTCATTTGCTCTGTTTGCTAGCAAAATGTTTCTCCTCCAGATTCTCATCTTCCAGGGCTGTAAATGCAGCTTAGGATCTGAAAGTCAAGATGAGCTCTTCCAGGGTCATTCATCAAGAGTAATAAAGTGTCTCCTGGAGGTTACACATGGGTAAGCAAGAGCACAGCCTGACAGCAGTGGGATTACACCGTGTGTACTACAATTAGAAATTAATGATCACTCCTTTCAGATAATGCAGAAGAGAGAAAAGGCTCCAGTCCCTGAGTTCTGTTAGTACACTGGGGCTGAGGGCAGGAAAAACAGCATGTGCTTCCCCAGACACACAAAGCATCCAGGCTCACCGAGGTGGGAACTTGCCTTCTCTGTGTCCTCCATTTCCAGAGGAGAGGTAGATGTTACTCGTAACTCCTTTCTTTGAAGAGGTGAAAGTAGTAAGGCACAATGTGGCCTGAGGGTCAGAAAGATGAACACCCTGCCAATGTAGAGTGAATTAAAACATGAAAAATGGTTTCACACAATTGGCTAATAAATGGTGAAATGAGAAATTAGTTTGTTCTGTTCCCAGAATAGAGCCTCATTCAAATGTGAGCCTGCAGTGCAGCTTTCAGAAGCATCATCCTGTGCCTGGGACCCAGGTAAAACTGTTTTAGTCCAGCTGTTCAAAATCTATCTGTATTATTCTTCCAGTGAGGAAAAAAAAGCAACAGGTCTCTTTACAAAGGACTCCCAGAGTCAGCAATATTTGCATTTACAAATCACAAATGCCCAAACCCAGTTCAACAGAAGCGGTGTCACATAGGTACCAGCCTCTAGTTCAGTGTGATTTAATTATTCCTAGCATCTCTGCCTCATCTTTTTTTAAGCTATTTTCTGGGTATTCATATATGACAGAGAAAACCAATGTCATAAACTAACCCCATGTTGTGTTCGCCCTCATTGGCACTTAGCACATATGATGCAGCAGTAAATTCTTAATTAGCCAGAGCCCCAGACAGATCTTTCTATCTCCTCTACCGACCTGTCATCAGTCACTCCAAAGCAAGGAGACAAAGACTTCCAAAGCTTTTGGTGATCAGGGCTGACTGATCTGTAGCCTTTGAAACGGCTTCAGCCTTTACAGGACAGGCCACCTCCACCAAGCTGATGGCATAAAACCTGTGCTCAGGCTTACACCCTGCCACACATATGATCTTCTAAGTTCTTCTGACCTGCCAGTGTAATCTTTAATAACTGACACGTCGTGCAGAGTTGTAGGAATTCATTTGCATGGTTGAACCAGCCATGATGTGAAGTGGAAACCTGACAAAACTTCAAGCAGGAAACAGGGTGGAAACAATAGGCTTCCTACAGAGGAGACCAAATTAGATAAGACAATGATCCTTTCGAGGATTGCAGGCCAGGAGTTGCCTTTATTTTTCATAAATAAACATGAAATCGGTGTGCTTATCCAGGTACTTGAAAAATGTGCTTTTCTTTTTTTCTTTTTCTTTTTTTTTTTCTTTTTTTTCTCCCAGACCATCATCCAGGGCTAGCAAGGACAGGTTGTTTGCACAGGAATTGAAATATTTGTCCTTCATAGTTCATTTCTCATTTGACATTCTTTATTCCTGATTGTTCTGCTTTAAAAGATAGAAGCATCCAGCCATGGAGAAGCAATAATCCCCAGCAACAGAGGAAGCTGATGACACAGCATAAATGGTGCACTCTGTGCTTGGTGCCTGGCACTCAGCAACACCACGGGAGCGGAATCCAAGGGGGGGTTTTGCACAAGCCCATTTTGCAGATTCTTCCAAATAACAAACATGTTTAAACGAGGCTCAGCCCAGAAGCAAGGGGCAAGAAATTTTTTTTCTTTTAAAAAAAAGCCCCAAAAATCCACAAACATTGCCCAACTTCTTCCATTGGGATTTTGGCCATGGGGTCTTGAAAGGAGAGCCTCCAGATATTATCCTCAGTTTTCTTCTGGAAAAAGACCCCTCGGATCAGGAGTTCCAGTGCTGCCCACAGCCTCCTGATTTCCTAGGAACAATCTGAAAATGACTTCTGTAATAAAAAAGTCAATGCCCTGGTCAAGTAGATAAACAACAGGCATGACATGTCCCTCTGCCAGGGGCCTTGAGAGCATTAAGAGTCCCTTTATGGGTGTTATAAAGGGTATAGTTTCTATACCACTGCTCTTTCTCATTCTCCTATGGCTGATCTTTTTTCCTTACCATCTGTTGCTGTTCTGGATCAAGAAACCACTTCCTGAAGGAGAAGTAATCCCAAGAAAGGACTCTTAGGCAATTTAGGCAAACTCAGATTTCAACCCCCATCTCTTCTTTTCCATACAGAAGTGAATCTTCTAAAAGGTCTTTTCCAGACAGGAACTGAGCATCAGGAGGGATCTTCCAAAACCCATCACCATGGTGTTTTACAGTATTGCTGCCCAGAGCTGAAATATGGATTCAGATGTGAATTTTGGATTTGGATTTGGTCACTTTTGACCAGAATGCCACTTTTGGTGTCTTTTTGATGGTACATTTTAGATGACATTAGCTTGAGCTGAGAGAGCAATCAAGCAACTACAGTGAGCCCTTAGAGACTGAATCTGCTCTTCTTTTCCATACGTAAGGTCCCAGTTACAAGCAGTCCAAAATAATTATAACTTTCAATTCTGAAGTTGATTTTTACAGTGATTTTGAGTTTTTCTTGTTGAAGTTTGTAATGTTTAGATCATTTTGCTCTTTCAAGCACTTTCCTGCTTATGATCTCTCAGCAGCTTACAGTGATTAATGGAAGCTCCAGCACACTCTCATATGACAGAGCAGACACACAGGATTACAGCAGTTTCTTCTTCAAGAAATGAAAATTGCACTCTCTAAGCCACTAGAATAAAGTAACTGGTGATGAACGTTGACTTTAATGGCTACTGGGGATCTCTCACTCCCTTACTTTTCTTCAGCCACTTGTCAGATGAGAACACATCTGCCACCCAGCCATCTGCAGCCACAGAGAAAAGCAGCTTGGAGATGGCTGTATCGGGGTCACAGTGCAACAGAAATGGAAGCTGGCATTCAAAGAAGCAGCTTCCCTAACCTGAAAATTATTTTTACATGACTTTTTAAAATAAAAGAAAAAATAGACGTTTTAAAAGGACTGACCTCTTTCAGTTAGGAACAGTTCAAAGCAAAATGTTTTCAACAAGTTCAGATTAAATATTGGGAAATGTAATTTGTTTTTAGATTCAACCCATTTCTGAAAATACTCTTGGACTTGCAGTATTTTCAGTGCAGTGGAAATGCTGCTTATAACACCAACAGCCCAGAGATGAGCCCCAAGACACTCTGCAGATGGGTGGGAAGAGATAGCTCATGTCCCAAAGAACCTGGAGCCCAAAGAGAGGAGTCAGGCAAAGACTGGAAACAGATGGCAAAGACCAGCCAGCTAGTCCAGATCTCACAAATCCTGCTCTGGTGTGTCTCTTGTGGAATCCCACCTTCAGGGGTTTTTTCCTTGCTTTCAGTTGCAAAGGACTCTCAGCTGGTCCTTTGCATGGCCAGGCAGGAAGGTAGGGCTTTAATTCCTGATGCTTCGTTCTTTTGTATGATTATAATTGGCTCAGGTTTAGAATGGAAACAGAATCACAGAATGGTTTGGGTTGGAAGGGACCTTAAAGATCATCCAGTTCCAACCCCCTGCCATGGGCAGAGATGCCTTCCACTAGACCAGGTTGCTCAAAACCTCATCCAACCTGGCTTTGAACACTTCCAGGGATGAGCAAATGATTTTTATTTAATGTGTTTGGCATTCATTCTTTCACCTAAAAGGTAGCTCAGGTGAGTTTCCTGGCAAATACAGCCTATTTTCTTTAGAGAAGTAAAAGCCATTATGCAAATCTGGGAGCTGCAGGACTTGTTTCTGCCTCAGCCTTGCAGACAGAGCTGACTCCACTGAGTGCATGGCTCTGTGGGCTGCCCTGATATCATCCCATTCATGCCCTGACAAAACAAAGCCCCATGGCCGTGGTTAATGTGGCACAGATTAAAGACATCCTTTGCTAGGCAGCTTTCAGCCAGCACAGCAGAGCTCCTGCTGCCTGAAAGCAGTCGGGCAAAAACACTTTTAGTGACCCAGGCAATACCCAACCACCCCATGCACTCACTGCCCAGGGAAGAGACATCTTATCTGCGAGAAAGTGCATGGCAGGATCAGTTTAAATATGTTAAGTTCCCTCTCAACATAACCAAACACCACAGCTTGAGCCCTTCGGCCAGGATTTCCTGGATCTTTGAACATCCTGCTCTGGGCTCACAAGGAGGTGAGCCAACCCTGAGCCCCTGTGTGTTGCACAAGGGAACCCTCTGGAGAAACAGCACATCACTCTTCAGTGATAAAAGCATCTCCTGCCCTTCCTCTAGCTATCTATGTTAATAGATATGCAAAAATTACCTGCTCTGCATAACCAGCAAGCAGTGGTTGTTTGGAGGGCAGGTCCTCCTCTGGGAACACGAGACCCCGAGATGCTGGTGGTGGATGTGGGCTACCCAGGGTGGCCCCCATCACTGGGAAGGGATGCTCTGCCCTGTCCAGGCTCTCTGCCACGTCACCCAGCGAGGAAGCTCTCAGCTGTAGAGTACATGAGTGGGAGACGTACTGGGAGGCATCGATTTTTATCCTCTCATGAAGCCTCAGGTACAGGATCTCCTGCAAAAGGGAACTAGTCAGAGGTGAAAGAGACTCCTCAACACAAGGCAAAAATAACATTCCCATCTCCCTCCCCAGCCCGAGAAGGTCTTCAGGCATGCTGGGGCAGCCAGCCTGGCACAGGAATCAGCCCCACAGTGGTGCAAGGGCCACGGTGAACGAGACAGAAGGCACAGGGTGCTGGGCTCCCTGTGAGCCCAAGGTAGGGGGTTCATGCCTGGAAAAAATGCAAATGATTGTTAGAAGAGGTTTTCCATCATTTGCAGTAGACTTCCCCTCCTTGTGACGTTGCCCATTTCCTTTGTCCTGGAAGAGAGGTGGGCTTGGCCCCCAGTTCAGCAAGACTGGGAGAGGAGGGAAGAGGGAGCTTAGCTGAAGTCTAATTATGGATTTAGTTGTCTAAGGCTTTTATATCAAGTTGGCCTTGAGGTACAAGGACCGGCTCTTAAGGATCTCAGAAGAGAGGCCATCCCGACTGATGGAGGCCAGGAGATGTTGGTTTGTCCTTGTAGCTGTATCAGAGTGAAAATGAAAGGCCAAGACGAACAGCTGGGATGGGTTTCAGCACAAACCAGCCTCCCGTGCCTGTGGGGAACTAGGGTGGCCTTCAGTGCCTGCCCACCCACATCCTCAGCCATAATGTTTGTAAGGATAGGATATGATTAGCCAGTAAAGACATTAAACATGTTTGTCTGGTGAAAGCTGAGTCAGGATTTGGCAATTCAGGGCTAATCAGAGCCAGTGAAACATCTCAGGAGAAAAGCAGCAGAGGCGGTGGGGGCTGAAAATAATGAATGTGATGACAAGCTGGAGGGTGAGAACTGATGGAGAAGGTGATCTGAAGAACAGACAACCAACCAGTCAATCTAAAGACAAGAATTCACTGGGAGAAACAAAGGCAGGAGCAGTGGAGGCAGCAGGGCAGCCAGTGTGAGACAGGAGCTGACAGGTAGGGCAGGCGGTCAGAGTCCAGCCAGACAGAGGGAGGCAACTCCAGAGCACCAGTCTGTCATTCTCCTGCTATTTATTCCTCTCCACTTCCCCTTCGATTAAGTAATTGCCTTTTCATCCAAAAACCCCTTTTGTCTCTGCTACTGGCACCCTCACCATTTATTATCTAACCCAGCCCTCCCTAAAGTCATCCTTCCCATCACTACCCACTCACAGCCTCTCCAGCTCACCCTGCATCCAAGTGTTCATGTCCCGTCTCACCCAAAGGCAGCCCAGTGCTCCTGAAGCTCAGCATGCTTCCATGTTTTCCACTGCTGTGCAACCAGGACACCATTCATCACATCACCAACAAGCTGTGCAAGCGTGCCCCTGAATAAGGGACACATTCCTGCAGCTCCCATGGGTTCAGGGAGTCTCAGGCTTTGGGAAAAAGCAACACACCCAACCCTCACAGCTCATCTTGGGTCCAGGGCAACTTGGGTACAGCACCAGAACTTCCTCATCCCTATCCTTAGCCTTACAACAGAAAACTGCTGGCAGAAAAACCCGAACAAAACCTAAGAGCAATTACCTGTGGTATTTGGGATAACGTACTCCCTGACAGCTGAAAAATGTCACAACCAACTCTCTGTACACCTGTGACAGAAGAGCTGGCAACTGCTCCAGGTCACAGCCAACCTTTGCTGAACTCACGCTGGCCCCACAGAAATTAACCCCCTCCGGCCCCAAATTCCTGCCCACACATCCTCACACCTACCACAAGACCATGGGCTTGGAGAAGGGAGCAGTTTTCACCCTGAAAAGGGCAAACAAGAAATCACAGTTCTGAGTAGAATCCAGGAAAGAATTTGGAATCAGAAGAAGGAGGAGGGGAAAAAAAAGAAGTAAAAGAGCGCCCCCAAAGCTCACCAGTGTTTAGTGTTTCCTTCTCCAAGTTATACTAATTTTCAGCTGTCATACAAAATTTGAAGACTCCAAATAGAAGCAATACCATCAGAATGATAAAAAAGCTCCCATGTGATCTCAAACTACTTTGGAGCAGGGGCTGAACTAATTAGGAAAGCTTGTTTGTTCTTGGCCAGGACAGTCCTAGAAAGAACATCATTTGGGATTGTTGTTTGCTTTGGCCCCATTAATGAAAACAGAATTGTTTTCAGTGTGATTCACAACCAGCTTGTAAGTTTCTTGGAAAACAAGAAGGAAAAGATAGGCAAAACTTTTCCTTCTGCCACAGCTGGTTCTTCAGGAGAGTAACCAAGGCAAAGGCAGGACAGAGAAAGAAAACTTTAAACAAACTGAATTTTTAAGAAGTTTTCAAAATCCGTCTTGGGGTTGTTCTTAATGAAAGACGTCATGGCTCCTTTTCCAAAGTGTGCTCTTGAAAATGCTCTAAACCTAGGTTTTCAATCACAGGAAATTACTTACTTTCCATGTACAATTTTCAAAATTCAAAAAGATGGAGAAGAAAACCACCCCGTTCAGCCATTTCAAAAGGAATTTTTTTTTTTTTGGCACAGAACTCCATGTTTGGGACATTTGCCACAAGACTCTGTGTTTGGAACATTTAGCTTGTAGCTCCTGGCAGCTCTGGGAGCCACAAGGTGCTGCTCAGAACAAGATATTCCCATTTCTCAGCTGTGTGAAGATGCAACACCATGAGCCCCTTCTGTTACTGCATTCCAGCATCTGGAGAAGGAGAGAGGGAAAAAACTGGTTTTGTATAATGATGCACAGGCTCAGCATAAAGGCGGAGCCAGGACATACATCAGGACCAGGGAAGAAATAACCTTTCAGTTGATGGTTTTCATTGGATTAGGAATATTTTTAATTCTCAGCAACTGAATAGTACCATTTCTTTAATCCAAAGGGGTAAAAAACTCAGCCTTTTTCTCAGCGAAATTTTTCTGGAAAGGAATATAGAAATTCCAGTGAAAGTGTTGGAAATGTTCTATGTGACTTTTTGTTTTTTTAATTGTGGGGGGAGGTGTTGAAATGGAAGTTTAAAAAAATAAACTTACCACCTGTCTTTTCAGCTTGTGGGTGTCAAGCTTACAAAAAAATACTAACAGCAATGTCAAAATCATAGCCAGATTTAGAGCAAACATCACTTTTCATATGAACCAACCACATTATTATGCAACTTTTAAAAATGACAGATGATAGTTATCGAAAGTAAATGATAATGAGTGTTCAGATGGAAGTGTTAGGAAATGCACAGGCAAGCATACAACTTAAGCTTGCAATCTGTATGTGTTGAATGGAGGCTGTAAACTATATATTTTAAGTGAAATGGGAGTGAAATGTACCCTAGAAGAGCTGAGCCCTACAAGTTAAATTAGCCTTTCACATGCTGAGTTCCTAAATAGATGTCAAATTTCATGTGTATGCACATATTATAGATAATTATAAAAATTAATATTTAATTTCATTAAACATTTTATTTCATTAAATAAGATGAAATAATAAAAATATATCAGTGTGTGTACGTAAATATCTGCACACACACATACCTGTGGATTTATGTTTTTAGTGTATTTATGGGTGAACATGCACACAAACATCTCTATGTGTGTTGGTGGAGGCCTGCATCTTGTGCACATGACTGATCCTATTTTGACATAATGGATTTGCAAAATAGAGTGGCAAAGACCTATAAAAACCAACTCTGCTGCAAGGACAAATTAGCATGTTGTGAGAGCCCTGCAGAGGATATCAAGCATCCAGACATTTCAGCCTACAATGTCCTGCAACAAAGAGATCGCTCCAGTTGCCTGCAGTCATATTTTTTAAAGATGAGAAACTAATTAACAGCATTATCAGCATAACTTTATCAAAAATTCTGTGTTTTTCCCAAGTTGGAGAATGAAGCGCACAGGGAAAACGTTGACTTTAACAACATAATAAGAGGGCCTCAGTGGGTTCTCAGTATAATAATAATAGCAATAACAAAAGCAACAATAATAGATAAGATAGGTTTTATCTTTTTCCATAGTGGTTGGTGGCACATCTCAGGTGCCTGTATCAGTCTTTCTTCCTCTGGCCAGAAATAGAAAGGACTTAATTTAATCCCATCCCAATTTACTGAAAATATTCAAAATCTACCTCAGGGTGCGTTATGGAGGGATGCAAGGACAGAGAGGACCAATCTTGGTGGAGTCAAGAGAAGAGGTGAGAAGAGGTTCCTGGAGCAAACTACCCCCAGAGCTGCATGTTGGGAGCAACAAGCTGAGGAATGAACCTGCACAAAGGAACCTGAACCCATGGGCACAGCACAGATGGCCCAGGGCGACCTGAAAGTCAAACCATTGGTGTAGATGCACTTTCAGGCTGAAAAAAAACCCGAAAACAAACCAGCAAAGAAAAGGTGGCTCCTCCTACTTTCAGCTGGGATAGAGTTCATTTTCTGCCTAGTGGCTGGTACAGTGCTGTGTTTGGGATTTAGGATGAGAATCATGTTGGTAAGACACTGATGCTCCAGTTGTTGCTAAGTAGAGTTTACTCTAAGTCACGGACTTTTCAGTTTCCCAGGCTCTGCCAGTGAGGAGGTGCACGGCCAGGACAGCTGGCCCAGGCTGGCCAAAGGGATATTCCATACCACAGGACACCATGCTCAGTATATAAACTGGGGCAGAGTTGGCCAGGGGGGTCCAACCGCTGCTTGGGGACAGGCTGGACATCAGCCAGCGAGTGGTGAGCGATTGTGTTCTGCATCACTTTTTTTATATTTTATTCCTCTCTCTCTCTCTCTCTCCTCTTCATTACTGTTATAATCATTGTCATTATAAATGTTGTTATTAGTATGTCTTACTTTGTTTCAATTATTAAACTCTTCTTATTGCAACCCATGAGTTTTACTTTTTTTTCCAATTTTCCTCCCCATTGGGGCAGGGAGTGGGAGTGAATGAGCAGCTGTGAGGTACTTAGCTGGAGTTAAACCCCAAGAAGCTGGGGATAAACCATGACATCCTCTCTTTTCACCATGATAAAGATGGAACTCCACGACCTATGCATCAACAACCCTTCACTCTAGACCAGGGTCATCAGACATGTCTAAAGTCCAGGAACAAGTAAACTTTCACAGCCAGCCAGAGATCTCTAAAACACGTTAATATTCAGTCCAGAGAAGTGCAAGCAGTGATAACTTACCCAGAAGAGCAGTTTGGTTTAGGTAGCTTTTGTTTGCTGCTTGGTGTTGTCAACTGTCATGATTTTACCAAGAAACTCACAGTAAGTGGTGCCTTTCCCACTGGCCAGCATTCCTGGAACTGTATTTGTACTTTGTGTGTCATGGAAAGCTTGAAAATGTCAGTCCTGTATGTACCTCTACCTAAAAAGAAAGCAAAAGCAGTTTTAGTTTTCTTTTTAGTCTTCATTTTCAAGCCATTGTTGGGATTCACAGGAATGAAAAATTATGCCAGAGCTGGTGTCACTGAGCACCCAGTAACACAGGTTTCCACTGTGGGTTTTAAGGTTTTATAGGAGAAACCCACTCCTAAACTGTGCATACCGTGAGCTGCAGAAGTCAACACAATCATTGCTGAAGGGCCAAATTATCCCTGCTGGCACCTTGTGCAGATGATCAAACCTGAGGCTCCAACAACTGGACTTGGGAAATGTCGCAGAAGCCTGAAGAATAATAAAAACATGGAAATATCTCCTGAGGGAATGCATGTCACTCAACACTCCTGTCAAGGAAATTGCAGAAAAATTTCAACTGACAAACACACACACCCCAGGAGCAGCACTACCCTGGGTGACAAACCCATCACACCAGGGAGCAGTGACTGCTGCACCCCTTCAAACTGCGGCCTCACAGCTCCGGGGCGGAGCATTCATAGAAGACAAACAACCCCCAGGCCATGCAAACTGCCACATTTCCTCCAAAAATACCCTTCCTCAAATCCCCAAATCAGAAACAGCCCTCACAGGAAAGGAACACCCCGCTCTTGCCCTTCACCTCCCACCCAGTTGCCACCAGGAGAGAAGAACTGGAGAGAAGAACCAAAGCTTCACAAGGAACTTTCCCATCCAGAGAGCAGAAGGCAGCAACAATTTTTGGACAGTGCTCTGGACTTTTGGGTGTTGTGTCACCTCTGAATGGAGTGAAATCAGCCAGGGGGAGTGTGTGTTGCCAAAAGTAATCACTGAGGTGAGGTCACTGCTCACACAGAAGCCCTTTCTCACCTTGGGATTGACCAGTTAAACTGAGCCCTCAGTCAGCACTGCCCACAAGTGCAGCCAGGGATGGTGCAAGGACTTGAGCAAAGCACATGGATTTCTTCAACAACTTCTGTAGCTTTTGACTTGTTCTTCTGTCCAAAAACTGAGTCTGGAAACACACCTGGTTGCACATGAAGGCAGAGGGAGAGAAGGGTTATAAAAATCACTGGAAATCTAAGTAGCATCTATGTTGTACCCAAAATATTTTCAGTGCAGATTTAATCAAAGCATCCTCCAAGCCCCGTCCATTTGGAGTGTTTTATTTGTAAAACAGATGACGTGGTGTGTCAATGTCAGACCTCAGCTCTGAGGCACCAGATTTAAATAACACTGTGGGATTTTGGTGCCTGGGCTCCCAACAGAGCCCACAAAGCAAGTCAGCTCCATGGGGCTGGCAGGTCTGACATGAGACTTAAGCAAGACCTCTTCTTTTCTGGACTGACAACTGCATTGGGTCAAACAAATGAAGCCCTGACTGTCTGGTCTGCCCTGACTGTGCTGCTCTCTAGATCAGCTTCATCTCCACTGAAAATAACGAGAACTAAAGACTTCAGCATATAGAGAGACCTAATGTAGGTGTCACTTCAGGCTGAAACCCACCCTGAGTTCTGGAACTAAAAGGACAACCCATCCTTTGTTACCCATCTGCTTTGTATGGAGGATTTTCATTTGGTCCATCTACAAAGATGGGAGAGCAGCTGTAGGATGAAGATGGACATCAGCTGGGACAGGCACCGGCCAGCAAACTGACAGGCATCACAGACAGATGGAAGTAGTTCATGGTGATTACCAAACCAGCTCAGTGGCTCCTGGGACTGCCCAGAGACTGTGGCCAAAGCTGGGACAAACTTTGCTGATCTAGAATATGACTTTTGGTAAGAGCCAAGGGTATCTGTGTTGTAAAGAACGGGCTCTATCAACTGTGCAAGTGGCTCACACGGCCAGCAGGCTTTTTGCTAGCACAGTGTAGAGCCCGAGGGATTTACACTTCACTCTTATCCTTCTACTCGCCACAGAGCTCTGGTCTTGTGAGCAACAAAGAACCCACCAGTCACCAGCTCAAGGGTTCAAAGGCAGCCATCTGCAGATCCTTCCCACTGGGTGTTCGTATGAAGCGCTTGTACAGAAGCAGAGAAACTGCCATTCCTCCTGGCGAGTCCAGCAGCACATTCCATGTATTGTGGTCATCTGTGGATGATGCTTGAGAAAACATCTGGGAAAGAGCAGAGGGGCTCAGAGGTGCAATGCTGCTGAGCTTGAAGGGACAGCAGCAAGGGCTCTGCTGAAACTTCACCCAAAATCTTCATCATTCCCAGAAAGGCTGAACCAGCTAGAAAGAGGTGAGACACAGTTTTTTTAAAAGATAGACAAATTTTCAGAGGCTGTGTTGGGAAAGCTGGAAAGCCCAAAGAAGCAAGAACTACCAAGAGGCAATGGCCTTCTGGCACATGAAAAGCATGCTGCAAAAAGGCAAGGGACAGTCTGTTTTCCAGGTCCAGGGCATATAGGACAATTAATAGGTTTAAGTTAAGAAGAGGGAGATTCAGTTTAAATATGAGGAAAAAACTTTCCAGTGGCTGGGATAATAGAGAACAGGAATAAATTTTTCTGATGTTGAGAGGTTTATGACCCTATAACTTTTGGGATTTAGAATAACATAGCCTATTTACACTACTTACAGTATCATTGTATTTACACAGGTTTATATATTCTACTAGTGACTTACCAGCAAGCTGCCTGGCTCTTTTTGAAGCTGTGCAATACCGATACTTATTTATCAAAGTATAGTGCATAAAAATGATGCCTAAGTTTGGAAAAAAAGTTTTTGCATGTCCCAAGTGGACAACATTCTGCAAAATTCAGCAAAAAAATTGCAACTGCTTCTGCATTCCCTGTTCCAGCCCATCGTTGCTATGAGTTATGGTAGCTTTGGGAACGTGGGATCTTTCAGCATACCCGCTCCGCTCACCCACTCTGATGTGGTTCTTCACCTTGATGAAGCTCTTTTCTCTTACACATACATATAGGCACACACATATGCACAGAGATCTTTAAAGGTCTTTAAAGTCAATCCCAGCAAGTGGAAACAAAGAATGTTATTTGAGATGGGCCTAACAGATTGGATTAAAAAAAATAAATTAAACCAGCAACAAACAGCCCTTGAGTGCCCGTGTGCCAACTTTAATCCCCTCGTTAATTAAAAACGGCCGAATTATAACCCCTTTCAAAAATTAGGTTTATAGCAGAAATGCCAACTGAACAGACCCTTCAGTGTAGCAGCCCTGCTGCCGCCTCCAGAACACAATCGCGGAACGGCAAAACATATTGGCACCTCCTGGATCTGCAATTGGAATATTTGCTCGGTGCCGTCTCTTCCTGTTAATTGCTGTGTGGAAAGTGGTCCCGGCACAACCTCTTTATCTCCGAGCCTCAGAAGCGCTGCCGGCGGCCGCGCACTCCGGGGGCACAGCTTGGCCAAGGCTGCCGGGCCCCGCTGCCAGCCCGGCCAAGTCACCCGGCCCCGCGTCCCCTCCCCGAAAGCGGCAGCTGGATCGCCGCGCTTGGCTCCCGGGCTGGCGCTTGGCTCGCTCTGCTCTTGGCTGGCGAGGGGCTGTGCAACAGCTTGCGGCCTCGCTGGGCGGGATGGATGCTGGCTGCCCGGCTGGATCCGCAGCCTCTCCTCGCTCGTCAGGAGAGGAGCGCTCCCGAGCTCCGAGCTCCGACCGCTCTCCTTCGGACACCAGCAGCGCAGCGCTGAAAACATCACCTGCTTGGAACACCAGACTGCTCTCCCATCATCTCCTCTGATGTCCGTTTGTTCTTTGCTTAAATTAAGAGCTTTATGAAGCAAGATTGCTCTTAATTATGAGTTTCTACAATACCTTCTGTGGTGCAACAGCACCCTGGTATCAGCTATTAAAACCTCTCAGGCTGAAGGGAAAATGCAGTCTGTAAAATGGCTTCTGCCTTTGCAGATGGATTCCCTGTACGAATCCAGGACCAGGGGCCAGATCTCCACTGGAGCCGTGCCAGTCCACACCAGCTGTCAGCACAGCCACAGAGGATCAAGTATTTCTGTGCCACCCTGTCTCTTCATCACAACTGTCAGCTCAGGCCCCACCACAGAATATTTATTAGTGATGACAACAGGAAAGAATAGAAATATCAACTCTTAGGTTGACTTTTGAAAAGTCAGTAAGTAAAAAATATACAATTTTGTCCTCATAAAGGGATTAAACTTGTTGGAAAAGATATAGGGGGGAAAACCAAATCCTTGGGGCTTAGGGGTAGGTTTGCTTTTTGCTTAATGAAGGATTGGCAAAGGACTTACACTGCATGAAACCAGACATTGTTCTTGAATTCAGATGCTGAGAAATGAAGCAATCAGTGAAAGCACCAAAGCACTGGCGTATCCATGGGTCTGACCATGCAAAAGTTATAAACAACAAAGTACTAAGGGTTGCTCTGTCTGAAGTCTTTGCATTTACATACCAGATGTCATCAAGGCTTAACCAAAGTGTTTCCAATTTCTTTTTATTGTATTTTGTGTTGTGCTTATGTGTTGGAAATCAAAGCACAGAGCCTGCAAGTCAGGGTGAAAAAAAGGACAAAGACAAATTAAGCGAGGTGCTAGTGGAATTCAGGTACTTAAATGCACAGAAAGCAATATTTAAACTCTCTGCTCGGCTGCTGTCTAAACTTAGAGATATCTAAATGCCCACAGTACGATTCTTCACTAATCAAGAATTCCTTTATTTCTCTCCTCCAATTACTGTAAGTTGAATAATTCTCAATCCACACTGATGGCCCTCAGTCCAAGCCCCTCCACCCCACAGCCAAGCCTTGCCACGCTCCAGCACCTCCCCTTCCCACCGAACTGGGGCCAGCCCCAGGGCAAAACAGCGAAACTCCCTGTGTGCCTGGCTGTGGACAGTGTCTGGTTGCAGGAGCTTCCCAGAGACCCCATGTTTGGGACTAAGCAGGAGTTAAGGTTAATCTGCACAGTCTGCTCTTGGCAACAACTGATTTATGGCATCACCCTGCTCCCACCTGGCGGGTGGTTGAGTCTGACTCCAACTCTTGTTTGGAGCCCCTAAACCCCAACCAGAAATGGAGGAGTAGAGATCTTTGGGTTTCCTGTTGGGGAGACACATTTGCATGTGCCCCACAGGGACTCCAGCCCCGATCACTCTGCCTACAGCTGCAAGGGCACTCGGTGTCGGGGGCTCCTGTCACTTGACTTCCCATCCGGGCTGCTAATAAGAACTCCCTCGACTAGGAAGACATCACTGCAGACAACAAAACCATCTCCTGCTGAACTGATTATATTTACTGTAAAACACGGAAGCAAATGAAATCTCTGATTGAGAGAGAAAGAGAAATCTTTTAATCCCGCTCTGTGATGCTTGCCAGATTGACAAGTCTAGAAATACAAATGGAAGAGTAATTATACAAGGCTCACATCACTGCTCAGATTTATTTTTCCAAATGTAAGAAAGAGAAAGAGACAGAAAAGGCCTGATTTGTTATACTGGTTTCCATAGCTGTTAGTGCAAATCGATTAGAAATCAAAGTTCAAGATGTTCCAAACTACTAAAAAAAAACTTCTCCTCCGAGCTGTGGCACAATCACAGCGTTATGGATGACACAAGACAAAGGAAAAAATAAAAGGAAGAAAATAGCAACCTGGGGCAAAGTCATGTTTTTGTTGTTACAATCCTAGGGCTCTTTGTGGAACAAGGGGGAAATGTCTGTGCTCCCTGGTCCAAACAATTTTAAAGTTATGTGAGTAAACGCTAAAAATATCCATTAAATCTTTGAATTCAGTTGCTAAATGAAAGTGATAGAGAGGACTAAACAGTGAAGTGTATGTCAAGTTGTAGTCACTAAATACTGGGAAAAGATACATCAGGGCTTTGGGTCAGGGTTGAACTCGGAGCAAACGCATTTCTTCGAGGGCCCTTGAGGACACTGTGCTTTATAATTGAACTTGGACTTCCAATTCGAGACCTGAGCATCCATCACACAAGGCATTTTTTAAAAATACAGCACGGACAGGATTCATCTTGCCTAATTCAAAACATCCACACTGGAGACATCTGTGCCTCACTGAGCCTTCCATCCTTTGTAGCCATGAAGGGAAACAGGCACTTTTACAGCGTGCTCAGCTGACTTATTTCAGATATCAGCTTTAGGGCGAGATGAATCATGCCTTGAATGTGCCAATTTCCCCGTGGTGCCAGAGCAAGACTAGACAACCAGTTTGTTTGCTCAGATGAATCCCACGTGGCTGGGGCTGATAGATTTGTGCTATGATCTGGCTGAATGTGGGCAGTCTGTGGTTCCAAGTCTTACATCATCCTACGGAGAGCTCTGTGTAGCTGTGCCTCAGTGGATCCTTAGAGGTGAGTCGGAAAACAGCAACTGCCTCCAGATATCATCGGTTCTGACAATTGCCATGGTCTGCTAATGAATCTGGATGGCTTCCCCGGAGAAACAAATCACCTTAAAGATATAAGTTGTCCCCAGAGATTTTACAAAGTTTGAATCAGACAATGGTAGATTCAGACTAATTTCAGCGATGTTGGTATGGATCTGTAGTGGCAATAATTTGCATGCTCAGTTTTTGGGTTTTAGTGGATGTATATTAATGCTCCAGACAGCAGCATCAGGACAACAATTTACATTCTGGTCTTTCCTCCTCTGGTGAGGAGCTTTATAGGTAAGGATTCAAATTGCACAGGGACACTGAATATTGAACAGGAGCTTTCCTCCCAAATTTTGTTTCCAGAAGGGCTTAAGAAAGATAACCAGAGTTTTATACATCTGATTAAAAAGCCAACACTCCAAACGCTGCGCATGTAGGGTTTTGGCATTATTTCTGTTATGGTCATAATCAGCTGCTTGCCCATTCCAGCTGCTAAAGCACACTAGACAAGACCTGAATTCCAAATATTATTCTCATCACCATGGTATCCTGTGCACAGATCCCCAAAGGTAATTAAAGAAGTTTGAGGCTCTGACTCCAAAGGCCAGGTCCATAAATAATTTCAGCTCTTGCAATTAGGTGACATCGTGTTTTGTTTTGAGACTTTTGTACTGCAGGGAGCAAATCCAGAAGCTGCCTTGCCTCCAGCTGACAGGGAGAGATCAGGGCACCCCCACAAAAAAACACGCACACGGAGCAGAAAGGTCAGTGCAAGCTCACGGAGGAGGCTGCACACAGGGACACATCTGCGAGCTCACCTCACTTGGAGGCTCCTCACCCAGGCTCGCAGGGAAGCAGCTCCATCTCCTCAGGGTCTTTGGACAGAAACCTCCTTTTCTCCTGGATGTCAGTGTTAAAACCTATGTTAAACACAAACACAATCGGCACACAAACAACAGAAGACGTTTTGGTCCCTCCCCCCTTCACCTGCCAAATTCCCAGCAAGAGCTTTGACTGTGAGGTGACAAAGCAGAGACCCTTTGCAGTGCTGGCTGTTCGGCCCAGTATTCCCATGAACATCCCAAATCCCACATTGTTTTCTAGACAGCAGCACAAGCAAAACCAAGTTACTTTTCTGGGAGAGGGCAGTTCCGAACTTTTATCTTTAATCCTCCCTCCCATGAAAAACAAAAATAACCAGGATTCAGAGTGTATCTTTTTCTGCTTTTACCTAACATAAAAAAGCACAACTGCTGAAGCTGAGCAGCAGCAAACACGTGGACATAAAGGGCTCACAAAGTGCAAGGAGAGACATAATCAGAGACAGACCCTCCAGAACTGGGTGGTGGTTGGAGAAAGGTATTATGTGTTGTTATAATATATTTTGCTTGCATCAGTGTATATTTCGCTTTAACTGCCAGGTCCCTTCTGGACACCACCCTTTCCACCCTGCATGCAAACATTTTCTTTTGGGAGTAGGGAGAGGAGAGCAATTCACAGAGCTATTAAAAGCGATTAAAAGAAGAAACAGCAGAGGGTTGCTTTAAGATAGGAATGGGAAGTCCTGGGAGGACCGGTCCCTTGGAAAGATCTCACCTTCTGCAGAAGGGGTAAAGGACTGGCTTTGCCTGACCAGCAGCAGTGTTTGTCCTGGATCTTCACCTTGCAAAAAATAGCAATCAGTGGATTTTAATATGTAATTTTATGCACTTCCAAAGATGGTTCAGGAAGCACAGGATCAGTATTATTCAGTTGCATGTTTACTCCGTTTTAGATTCTGCACCTCCAGGTTTTTTCTTTTTGTCCTTTTTGTCCCTCTGTTCCTTTTCTTTTGCTTCAAGGATGAATTGCTGGCAACCCATCTCAGGTGTGTTGTCAGTCCTAAGCACTGTCAATTAAGGGCCTTCTGAGGAAGATTTGGTCAGGCTGCCTTCTCAGTAATGAACATCTTTCTTGAAATTACAACTCTAAATTATACTATTTGCCATAATGTAAAAGTTATGAAGGAAAAGAGAATAAAACCCTTGGGAAGAGACATGTACTTTTCCCTCAAGTTCTCTTCCATCCTTGCCATCTTCCATCAGTCTGAAAAAAAGCTGTTTGTAAGAGCCTCTTGAAATGAGGAATCTAATATTCAATCACAAAAAGATTAGCCTTTGACTGTACTTCACTCCATGCTACACTAATACAATCAGCACGGGAAATGTTATCCAGGAGGAGGTTAGGGGAAAGGATGGAAGACCAGGTGGTGCTGGAGACCTAAACTATAAAGGTTTATTTTTCATGAAGCATGACTTCTATTTGCTTCTAACTTTAGGAAGCAGCAGCGCTGGAGATGAAACGCACAGCAGGAGATGTTCAGTCACGTGTGCGAGGGCAGGTGTGCTGCTGAGTCACTGCTGAGCTTGGGCTGACCTGTGCAAAGGAGACAGGAAAACTGGGATTACTTTGGAGGAGTTAATTCAGAACTAAAGCAGCCTGCACACACCATGCCCAAGGTGTCACCGGCGGCACAAGGAACCGCAGGATACCTGGACAGAGTGTGGGCACTCAAATGTGGGAGTGCAATCCACAGAACATTTATCACCTGAGGCTCCTAAAGGGACACAAACACATAATTTCTGCCACTGTAATTACCCAGCTATCTGGAGTTTTGCTGCTGCACTCAGAAATGTTGTCATCTCAGCAGGACTGTGCGGGTTTGCATCTATGTCATGTACATGCCTGTTGGGATCTGCAAATTAGGTCTTTCTGCGCCTAAGTTCCCTGATCAATCTCAGCTTTTGCTTAGGTATGAAGCACAGGGGAGGATTCTTTGCACAGATTTTCTCTCACGACCCAGGAGCTCAGACACCTCTTTCAGAGCAGGAGATGGGACACATCGCCTCCCCTCCCAAAACTGCTGCAGCACACGAGGAAATCTGAAGCTGGAGAGAGTGAGTGTGAGCACACGATTGTGCAGCCCCGAGAAAAGCTCTGACCCTGCACAAAGGCTCGGGGTTTCCAAACTCTGTACAGGCACCACGTCTGCATTTTGCATTATTTTCAGTAAGTCATGTACCAGTTCTGCACATTTGCTGCCTCAGCAGCAGAAGAGATGTCTGATCTCCCACAACAGAAGCCGCCCTCACAGGATAAATACGTTATATTTTTGTGGCACGCACTGTCAGATGCTCTCTCAGTGCTAGGATAAACCAGAGTTCATGGAAAACAGAACTGATGACAAGTATCATTAAATCTCCAAGTAACTTTTTTTCCCCCTGAGATGTCCTTCCTGGAGCCACAGAGAAGGACATTCGATAAATACACGTGTCACCATTACTTACATCAGTAATCTAGCAGACAAGACTGTGGGATTGACATGATGGCCACAGGGGCTGAATTTAGGTCACCTACAAAATGAATTAAAAGCTTCGCCTTATCTCAGTGCCACATCTCCTCCCCACTCACACCCTTGTCGGGCACAAAGATGATGAAAACTCACCCACTGATTGCCAAGTGACTTCTAAACACCACAGCTCCTAAATCAGGGTACCAGACCACATCAAACTGATACAGCCACAACAGCAAAACTCCGGATTGTGCTTGTCCCTGTGTAGTTACTGCTACAGATCTCAGTGACCAAGATCTGTGTGTGAGCTTATCTTAAAAAAAAACCCCAAAAATGAAAACAAAAAAAAAACGAAAACAAAAAAAACCAACAACAACAAAAAAAACCCCACAAACTCTAACAACCACAAAAATATACCCCACATATGCAAAATTTCGACATAGGCTTACATCAGATCAAATGCCTGGTGATACCTCTGCTCCTTATTTCACCTCCACTTCTACAGAGTGAGCTGTGCAGCAGAGATGGCTTTGGGCTGAACAGCAGACTGCAAGCACAGACTACCACTTAGAAGGGCCAGTCGAGCCCTCTGCTAGGAAAATAGCTCCCTTGTTCCATTTTTAAGTGATTTATGGTTTTATAAAGTACACTAAATGCCCCACACTGCCCAGATTTGCATGCACTCATTACCAATGCCCAAACAAACCTGAAGCCAACACAAAGGCACATCCTCACCTGAAACCAAGGCACGTTTGAGCCTTCTGAGGTTGAAGAACAGCAGATGAAGGTGTTTTCTGGCTGTCTGGGAAGTATTTTTGCAGGACAAGGTGGATAAAACCTGAGCCTGGCAGCTGAAGGAGCCCAAATCCTTCATCACTCGACTCTCAGGTGTGGAAAGGAACCTAATGTGATGGGGTTGGGACAGCGGTGCTGACAAGAGAAGTCTGGAGTTTTAATCAGGAACATTTCTTGTGTTTGGTTCTGCTTGGGCACCTAGGAGCTGACCCTGTACACTTAACATGTAAATACATACTGTGCCAACAATCTACTGAGTCAGCTTTGCAAAATTCCATACTTTTGGCTAATGATTCTGATGAAAACCAGGAGCAACATGCCCTGCTGCTGCCTCAGAAACAAAGTGTGATCCCTGTGTGAACCCTCCTGCTGCTCCCAGCAGCCCCTCCCTAGGGGCTGGCCAGCTCAAACCAATGAGGCACAGCAGAAATTAAACAGAGGTTAAAACTACTGTACAATGGTTTGGTTTTGCTCTGGTGTAAAATGAGGATGAGATTAAATGAGAGGAAGGGGGACTTTCCTGTTTAGGATTCTCTTGTATTTTTGGTTTTTTGGCCTTGAAGAGCTTTTGAAAGGTTGCCAAAAGAGGCAGCAGCGTGTAGGTGTGTAGCCAGAGTATAAGGCAGCATCCCGTGGGGAGACAGGAGGGTGGGATGTCCTGCCCAAAGCCATCTGCCTGCAAAGGGAGAGGCTGCACAAGAGAAGCAAGTGGGCAGTGAGCAGTGTTTTTGTGTGTGTGTGTGTGTGTGGAGGCAGCAGCAGGTGCTGGACAGCCACAGATGCCAGGAAGGGCAGTGGGCCAAAGCCAAGCCGGAGGAAGAAGAGGATCCTGGGGATATAAGTCAGGTCAGGGTGGTCAGGACATGTGTGCAGATGACACCCAAATGGAGGATTTCTCCTTTCCCCATTCAGAGAGATATTTTAGCGTCTATTAGACCATGGATTAAGACAACCAATTTAGCCATGCCTTGCGTTGTACTTTAGCCTGTTCCATAATCACCGCAAGATAGAATTTGGCTTTAATCGTTTCTCATCCCAGGGACAAAGCCTGTTTTCACCCAGTGTGCCAAGACTTTCTATGAGATTAAAATTATGTCTCTTGCAAGATTGTCCAGATCCTGCCTTCAAGGGTCTCTTTCTAATTGTTTTCAGAGGTTGCCAGCTTTGCAGGGTGTAGCGCTAACTTCAGAAGATGTGGGGTGGAAAAGTCTTTTTAAAATGATTTTTTAAATCAGAGGAAGAGAGGAGGCTCTTTAATTCCATACAGAAAATCACTTCTTCCTGCCAAGCAGCAGTGGGAGCACAGGCCTTGGAGTTCACGGTTCAAGAGTGCAATCATTTGGCATGCAAGCACTGCCAGGAGGCAAAAGGAGGGGAGGCCAACCTAGGCTGAGACTCTGTGGCTGACCTTCCAGGAGAAAATCCCAATTTTCAGAGCTGTCTTTCAAGGACCTGGCTCCACAGACATTCATTGCATTCACCTGGTCAATCAGAAAGCAATAACAAAGGTATCAAGGTTAAAAACTTTGGACTTAAGATTATAAGGTTGGGAAAGAAAAAAGGGGCTATAGCCACCCAACAATAACCCAAAAATCCCTCATTGTGAATGGCGCTTGGACTTTGGAAGAACATTTAAAACTTCGATTTTTTTTTTCAGTCTCAGTACTTAATTAGGACACGTAAAAATACAGATGAGCAAAACGACAACAACAAGAAGCCCAAACACACCCTGCCCTGGGATGAGTCTGTCGCCTGGCATTGAAAAAGCCACCAAGTGACAGAATGCAGGGTGGTAATTCATGTCTGTGACATTACAGTGATGGCTTTAATGCACTCACCATAAATTACTGCGGGTCACACAAAGCGCTCCGAGGAGACAGACAGACAGAACGGAACATTCAAGGTTCTTGATTATTTATCAGTTGGCTGAAGCATTCAGAGACCAACGAGAGCATTACATATCCTACCCAATGAATCACCTCAGGGCAAACGATTTTACATTCATATGAAAGTTTCCACTAAGGGCTGGGGGGAAAGGATGTGCAAACAGCTTGACTTCGCCGAGGTAGCATTAAGATGGCATAAAGAGGCCAAAAGTTGTTGAAGCCAAGAATGAACTGCTGATTTCAGACCAGGTCTGTGTGACACAAAGAGGTTTCAGCAATGTGGACAGTGAACTTGGATTCCCGGAAGCCACACCCAAGGATGCTTCGTTAGAGGGAAGTTATCAGGCTAAATACATTTCCAATTTCACTGCTACCATCTTTAATTAAAATTAAGGACATTTAAACCATATAATTTATTCTTCCCTCCTTGCCCTGTATTTTTTTCAAGATACTTCACGCAGCCTCTTAAGCAGCTTAAAGACTTTGCCTTCCATGAGTTCACATTTTGGCTCTCCCACGCCTTACAAATGCTGCACCATGAAAATACCACACTGGAGAACAGCTGAACAGAACTTTGTCTCAGATGACATTTTAAACCATTCAGGAAACACTGATCACAAGCAGATTTTTTTCCTGTAGTCTTCTATATAAATAACATTTAAGTTCCTGCCACAAATCACTTGCGTTCCTCCATTAGTGGATAACAGCTCCGAAGTGCAGCAATTAACTCGGGAGTGCAGCGTGATGGGAAGAACCAGGTTGGTAGCAAGAGAGAGCAATGGGAGACAAAGTACTCAACTAATGTTTCTGAGAAACCAACATGAAAGGCTTGTAAACTGCTGTAATACTTTTTTTTTTCCCCTATCGTACTTAAATTTCCTTTGCATTACGAATTCATCACTGAAGAGCACTGTAGACTTGGTGCTGGCTTTTTACAAAGCCATTCTTAAAAACACTTCAATCAAGGTGGAAAAAAACTTCACAAAAATCCTAAGGCCCTGCGTGTGATGCCACCGTTCTCGCTGGTGCCTGGTGCAGCCTCTCAGACTGGATTTGGTCTGCTCTTGACGACAACACGTGCAATAATTTCTGCATGAGCCATGGGAGATAAGGACCCCCATGGTTCTGAATTGCCATTGTGCTGGACTGCATGTAAGTGATAACTTAGCATTTTAGGATAGAAAATACTGTGCATTTTACTCTCTTGTAACCTCCCCTTCATCTTAAACTGTCTTTCATATGATAATTTGAAAGATTTTCCCCAGACCTTCTATCTTTAATAGAAGTTAGACAAAGCCTGAATCATCCCGTGTTTGGCAAATGTTTTGCTATGGATGCATTTTTAAATAAACATCTGATTCAAAGACCTGGGCACACAATGTAAGAGTGGGACATGCTGCTGTAATTCCTCTACCCAAATATCTCAGTACATCTGTGATGCTGCTGCATCACCTAATGTTAACATGTGCAATTTATAGGGAAGAAATGGAGAGAGAAAATGTGCTGAAATAACTTGCCTATAGCAATATGCTGAGAGATCTGGTGCCAGGGCTGGGAATTAGAGCTCAATTGATTTCTGGTATCCAGCCCCCTGCATAATTCACTAGGTCACAGTGACAAGATTTAAATATGGGACTAATTGAATGTTCATGTAGGAATTGCTGCTCTTTTGGTCTGGCTTGATGCAAAGTTGGAGAGGGAGAAGGATACAGAGGAGAAACTGAAGTCTCTGGAGGAAAATCTGGGGAGGGGGGACTGGCTGGAAGAGAAAGCCGCTCTGTCCTCCTCCTGTTATCTCAGTGGCAGGTTAATTCTGGATGACAATTTAAATGTCAAACACAGTCGATCTATTTCACCAGGGAAAAAACCCATCTCCTCAAATCCCTGCTGACAGAGCAGGAGCAGAAAGCACTTAGGCCCCCAGTGGGCTGCTCTAGGGGAGAGAGCTGAGCTCCCCAAGAACTATAAAACTGCCTCCAAGAGCAGGAACATCTCCTGAGGGAAGTGACCATGGACCCAGGGGTCTTGCTGGAGTCACCCTTGAGCTGCTGTGAATAATCATAAGCAGAAACATGAGGTGACAGCAAATATAAACATTAGGGGGAATGTCTTCAAAGGAAAATCCTCTCAAAGGTCTGGAAAACAAACCCCAAATGGGTCAGGGGAATTACAGCTTCTCCCTTTCCTGGGCTGTCCACCACACCCAGTGCCAGAGTCCTCCTCCTGTTTGCTGGGCAGGTGGTTTGAATGCTGCATGTCCTCCAGCTTTCCTCTAGCTCCTGATGGAGTGGTTGTGCTTGCTGGGAAGATGTTTTCCCAAAGCAGCCTGCCTTGGGAGCCGCCTGTGGCTCCCAACACGGCTCCACTGAGCCACTCCAGGTTTGCTGCGTGCCTCAGCACACACACTGCAAATACTCCTACTCCTCCTCCCCACTGGAAAGCCAGAACAGCCTTTTTCCTCCTCCTCCATCATTCTGCTGGCACAGGAGAGGACTCACATTGCTGCCCTATGTGGCTTGTCCCCAGGGATGGAGCCTGAAGAAACTGCCCAGGTGCCTTCCCCTACCCTGGCAGAATTAAAGCATATTCTTCCCAGGACTTTCTCCTACAAGACAGCAAATGCCAGGAGCTTGGGGTAGGAGGAAGCTTTACATTTTTTGTAACCTCCAAAGCAAGCCATTCTTCCTCACCCACATGATATTCCACCTCCCATTAATTTATACAGGATGTCCCTGCGATACTGGAAGGACTGCAGGTATGTTTCCAACTGTAAGACCTGCAGCAACACCCCCTTTACTTCTTATGCCACAAATGCCACAGATTCTCCATCTGCTCCAATCTTCAGGGCCTCTGGGAATGGGGCTATCTGTCAGGGAGTTCCAAAGGAGTGCACCGGTCAGCAGGTGACGTGTGTTTTTGTGTCAAGTCAGGCCAACAGACAGGTCAGTCTGTTCTCCAGAGTGCTATCTGATCCTAAAGGATTTGTATCCCAGTAGCTAAATCATCCCCCAGTCTTCCTAAAAGAGCACCTAGACAATTTCTCTCCCCTCTCAAAAAGCCCTTTTTTGGACTGCACCACGGAAATGTTTACTTTTCAGAGTTCATTTAGGAGCAGGAGCAAACCACAGCTGTTCCCATCAGCAAAGGTGAAGCCTGCTCAGCTGCAGGTCTACAAACCCTATTTCAATTCTGCAATTCCCATTGAAAAGGTTTTAGTGATCTTGGTAATATTTAAGGTTACTGTTAAAAATTAAAATCCTCCAGTTGTGTGTCTGTGTCCATGTCCCCTGCCCCCTCCCTTGCCCAAAAAAAAGCAAATCCAAAACCTTCAGTAACTCAGAACAAAAGAAATTTTTAAAGCTCATATAAAAAAAGAGAAGCACCTGGTTTGGTTTTTTCAGTTGTTTTGATTTGAATTCATCCTAAAATGAAGTAAGTAAAATATATTTCATTCATCAGTAAAATATATTCAATAATATTTCAGAAAAACTTCTGACCAAAAACCCACGACCTCTTGATAATGCATCACCCTATGCCAGCAAGAGAGAGAGAGATGTTCTGAAAGAAAGGGAATGCTCTGCGTCCTGTTTATATGTCACCACCCGAGGTGTCTTCCCAGTTCACAGACAGGCTGTACTGATTCCTGTGCTGGAAACTCTGGACACACTGATGGAACAGCCAGTTCTTCCAGATCCCTCATGCTCAGACAGTTTCTGCGGGTGGGATCTGTTTATGGAAATGTAAATCCCTCGGCTGGGCTCTGAAATTACTGAGAGCAGCTAAGAAGCCACTGACCAAAACCATTACAAATGTTGCTCATCTTCACAGGGTCATTTGGAGATGAGCAGATACAATTCACCTTTGGACTGTCACCAAAGCAATATCAATAATTATGAAAAATAACTTGGGCTTTGCACGACACCGCAAATCTAGAGCGCCACGTCTGGAATTGGCCTTTCCCCGGTGACAAATTCTAAACAACAAACATTCATAACACAAGTCCATGAAGTATTGGCTGTAAAGGATAATAAATCCTTTGGCAATACGAGGAGGGTAGGAAAAGCTTCCTGGCACAAGTATTGTTAACACTGTCTGTGCACTCAAATGGCAAGTGGAGGGTGTAAATAATTATTACGCAAAATGTTATGCAAGATATTCCTCCCAGACAAGTGCTAGCTGAGCCATACACCTGACTATTGTCTTTAAAATATTTACACCTGTAATAGGTAAAGAAAGAGATAATTTTTTCATATATCTCATCTATAATATCCCTATATAGCTCTGCCAGCCAGGAAAGACACCTTCTAACCCAGGTGCACAGGAGATGTATTTAATGCTGTTTTCCTCTCCAAATCATCATCAGGTTTTAATTCAGCTCCTCGTGGGCAAGTGCCCACCCCACAGCTCAGCCCTCCAGGACATTCTGACTCGGACTCTGAGGTCTTTGAATACTCAGCACTATAATCAGTAAAACACTGACATCTGAGCACACAACCAGATGTGATGAGACAACAGAGTGAACTACTTCTACAAAAATCACTGTATAAGGTAGAGAAAGGAAAGCTAATCTGTCATGAGCAAGCACTGTGGACATAACCTGTGGCTACCTAACAAAATACAGAGTTTCTGGGGAAAAAAAATAAAGGTCTTTCACCTGACAGCAAAAAAAAAACCCCAAACCCAGCAGACACGTAAAAAGTTGTGATCTGCAAAAAAATCCATGTAGTTATAAGTACAAATACTTCAATAAAAAAAAAAAGAAAAAAAGATTGGGAGCAGAGCAGGAAATGGCAAAGAGTTTCAGTCAGGTTGAAAATATAAACAAGTAATAATGGAGAGTACAAAATTCAATGAAAACTTTATAAACTTCAAGAATTCAGCATAATAAAGAAGGCAACTTGAAACAAAGAAATCCCAAGTGTCAGGTACAGCTTTATTGTTGGACGTTAATGTTAAAATTGTAAACGCTGATATCAAAAGGCGACTTCACGTAATCACATTAGTGGGAGATAGGAATTGGTGGGGCTTTTCCCAGCAGATTTCCCCAGGGATTAACTCTTAGCTCAATATTATTTCATATTTTATCAATGTTCTAGATGCTCATGTGAAAATTTCTGTAGATGACAAACAGATGGGATAGCAGTACATGATCAGAAATTAGTTTTACAAAAGAAGCTGGGTTTGGGGATGGGGGTTTTTTTGCTGTTGCTTTGGCTTTTGGGTTTGGGTTTTTTTGAAGGATCACAATACAGGCAAATTGATTCAAACATAACTAAACATAAAGAAATCCTTCTGGGAATCAGGAAGACTTCAACAAAGAACTGGAAGCCAAAGCATTATGAATTCTTGTCTGTCATAGAGGTCTCGATTCAACTGATCTTTGCTTGGGAACAAAAGCTTAGTTTCGTGGGTGCTTCATATTAACACACTTATTGAGCCAAAGTATTTGAACATGGCATTAAAAAATAATTTAAAAACCTGTGAAGACCTGTGATATGTAGCACAGTTACCAATCAAACAGCATCAGTTAAATTTCCAATAGTTTGCAGAGCCAAGACAGCAAATGCTCTTTGGAAGTCAGTGCCTTTGTAAATCCACTCTCTACAGTGGAAATTTATTTTTCTAGACAATATTTAGGCTCTTCAGCTCTAAGTTTTAAGATGAGTCAGCTAGAAGCCAAGAACAGGAAGGCGTCTAAGCTCCGTTCATTTGTTCCCATTTTTACAGTCAAAGAATAGATGTATTCTTGAAAGTTTCTGTTAACTCATAAAACTCACATCAAATATTTCTAAAAAACCCCAAACTCACAGGCAAGGCAGGTCAATAATTTCTCTCTGTGGATAATGGGCACTCACAGCCTGATCCTGCCTGTCTAGGGACAAGTGATGACCTGAGCCAGCAACCAAAGTCACAAACACAGATTCTACCTCGTATGACAACTGTCCTTGACTATGTTTAATTACCTATTAAATAATCCTTTCAGTCTCACAGGACTGAGACTTGTTCAGCCTTTGTGTTCAGAGATGTTGCTGAGTGGCTTTTTATTATTGTTATTATTGTCATTTCTCTGAAAGAATCCCAAGAGAAATTGTCTCACTTTCATAGGAGGTCTGGGTCCTCCATCTTCCACAAGCCTTTGTTGGCTTCTTTGTCCTTGATTTCAGTGCTCCTTTATATCTGAGACCTCTGAACCAAAGATGTGAAGAACTTTCACAGATATAACAAGTTTCTTGAAGTTTGTTAGAATTAATACAATACAATTCCCTCCTGCTACATCTTTGCATTGTGCTGCCACTTCAAACACAGAGCCCACCTAGCTTCTTCTGGAAGACTTCAGATGTCAAGGCTATGAGGGTCCTCTCGGAGCAGTTACAATAAAAGTCTCATTTCAAATACATGTTTTTAAACAACATCTTTACAGAAAAGACTCCCGTAAAAATAATTTTTTGAAAAGTTTTTCTTTGTGAATTAATAAATGTATTGCAGAGCGGCAGGTTCATCTACACTGAAGAGAGGAAAATATTTGGTATCCTTCACAGAAACTCAGAGAGAACCAACTTAGTTCAGTACTTCTGAGAAGACATAAAAGCAGCATCCCACATCTGTGTATGCAACAAAGAAAACAAACCTCTGAGTGAAATTAAAGATTAAAGAAATGTAATTTAAAAGAAAAATGGAAATCAGACACAGGAAGAGCTGTTTGTACAGTGCCAACCCAGCATGAAATGTATCAATAACAGTTATGAAGACCTGCCCAAAATTTTTAATCTCAGGCTCCAAACATGCAAAGACTGATGGGTTTTTCACTTTGCTTATGGAAAATTCTCTCACATATAAACATCCCAGTTCTGCTGAGCTCAGTGGGCTTGTGCACTCTGTATTTACAGTCTCGGAGGGCCAATCTGCTGTGGAAGGATTTCATCTCCAGGACAGAAGGAACTCTCCAGCTGCAATAAGAAGCAGGGAAGGTTGGGCGGGTACCAGGCAAGATCCATCCCAATCTACCCCAGCCTTTGCTGTGGCTCTGTGACAGGTGGTTTCTCAGTTCCCACGGTCAAGGAGAGAGCAACTGAGGTGGGCAGGGCTCAGTCAGCAGAGGGTGAAGGTTCCCGGGTTGGCTGTGCCTGAGCCTGCACAGGGCAGAGCTCCACGAGCAGAGGGTGGGCTGGCAGCAGAAAGGGCCAAGAGCAGAAACTTGGCAATGAAAGACTCATCAGAGAGATTAAAAACCTGCTGAGAGGGGCAGGGAGTGAACATCCCACGGGGACAACTCTCTGTGGATGAGAGGGGCAGCTCAGAGCTTGCAAAAACCCCCAAAAACATGGCTGGGTTGACTTTAGAATTGAAAGAAAAGATCTGCACAGGAAGAGACTTAATGGACAAGGGCAGAGAGCGCTTAAATATTTAAGAATGCTCTTCATCGCTTTGAATTCTAATTAAGATAATTAAGTATTCTAGCTGACATTCTAATAAAGCTTTTTGAATTCAAAGAGCCATTCTCATTTTCTTTTGTTCGCTCTCTGCAGTGAGAGGTTCAGGTGTACCCACCTCAAAGCACCACCAGCATCCTCCAGGTCTGTTCAGCTCCTAGTTGGGAGAGAAAGGAAGCAGGCAGTGACTGAAAAACAATGCCTCGAGCCAAAAGTAAGTCCGAAAGGTCAGACTACACTTATCACAAAATGATGGGATAGAAAATATTTGAGAAATTCTGTTCAGCACAACAAAGTGCAGTTACAAAGACACCTCAGGAATTAAATGTTGCAGAGCAGGGGAGGCACTTTAAATCTTGTTAGGCTGACAAGCATTTATTATTTTTTCACAGCAAAGGCAAAAAAGCAAAGAGGGAATTTCTCCCTAAGCATCCCCATCATTAACACAGGAGTTAAAAATAAAAGGGCTGCAGGTTTTTCGTATAAACAACACTATCAACGAAGTGTCAGACAGAAGATGCAGGCTGGGGAGGTTTTATAAAGTAGCTCAGCTATGCTAATGGTAAAACTGAGCATCTGTTAGATGCCAAGGATATAAAAACAGTTCTTTGCCTTTCTAAGTGACATGGACATTGGCTTCCCAAATTCTGTGAAGAATAGTGGGTACTAAGTCACTTGAGAGGTTGGCCACAACTCTTTGGCCTGCTTCAATAATTTAAAATAATTGAATGCAATCCCCTCACAGGAGCACCATCATGGAGAGTGCTCCTTCAGCACTGCACGAGCATTGTGTTTGTTTTTATGGCTGGAAACAATTCCAACCCCACAGTAATTGACTCCTACTCTATCGCTTAAAGAATTGCAAGACAGAAGTTCAGACAGTTCACCTTCCTTTTCTGATGATAAACCCCGTGACCTCCACAGGTCAGGGGTTAGGCTCATAGATGGAAACACAGCCCCTGGCTTAGCTCCAGAGACACCTACTGAGGTGGTCGACTTGCCAGCTAAGATTCTGCTGAGCCCTTCCAGCAGACAGTGCACACCAGGGTGAATCCTTCTGCACACAGTACTCAGGGGACATACCCAAGCTACCTTTAAAAAAGGCAAATCCCGTTCAACTACCTTGTTAGCAGCTGACAAGTCTTTTCAAAGGTACAGCTAACTCTCTCCATCTTTGGATGGGTAGTTAAGTAATTTTCCTTTATTAATCCGATCTGAGGATAATTAGCACTCATGGAAGTTTGGCTTCCCTCCTACAAGCCCCATTAGTCCAGCTGGAAAGGAAATTTGAGATCTCGGCTTAGGGTCATTTTAATATCAGAACATGATTCACTTCTAAAAGGGGAGGCAGACAAGGGAGTCTGGCCTTCCAGTTAATAATAAAGTAATTATCAGGGTTGCACAGAACGTTATTCTGGAACTCAAAGGCCTTTGTAAGAAACCACTTAAATGAACAGGGAAAAACATCACCTGACCAACCCCATCGAGTGTAACATGAAGGTTATAATAAAAGTGATCTGCTTATGTGCCCAAAATCACACGTTCTGAAAGCATTTCAAAGCCTTTCAGACATAACATTTACAATGATAAATGTGTGCCCAGCGTGACACCCCACCCAGTCACTGAAATCGTGGGGTTTTATAATGGCATTTAAAGAGCAAAACTATTTTGTTCCTCGCCTGAAGTTCGGCTACCAGAACTTTTCTCTGTGGGGGGCAGACAGAGCTGCGGAACTTCCAGCAGGTCAAGTCCACAGATGTTTAACGCCAGAATTCATGATTTTTCCCTCTCCTTTAGTATTTGGCATCATTTGGACAGAGCAGGAAGGACCAGGAGATGTGAAAACTGATTATATTCTTAAGCTTTGTCGCAAAACAAATAAACAAACCCCCAAACCGGCACCCAGGAGGAGCCACAAATACTTAGAGCAGACAAGAGGCTCACTTCTTCCCGTCAGACTCGGTGTGCCCAACAGAAACTGAGCCCACCAGGAAAGCAATGGGAGCAGGCAGAATGGATGCTGCCCACCTGGATGCACAGCTGCATGGCAAAGAGCACAACAGAGGTAAATGCTGACGGTTCTACACATTACACAGCAAAATCACAATGTACAGCACCAAAAAAGTCGAGGTATTCCTCTGTACAACTCCAGCAGCCACAAATTGGTTTCTATAGCTGTGAGCATATTCATTCTATGGCAAGGAGAGACTACTCCTTCTTTATTCTCTATATGTGATGAAATATTTACAGAGGTCTGTGCTCAGCCATCCAAAAAAGGCTGGCTTGCTCCTTTGTGCTGACCAGCATCAAATTGTCAAATCATGGACACAATCTCCCACACAAGCCAGGTATCACTGGGGGAAAGAGCTCAGCAAAGCCACTCATCATCCCAGCCCTCCCAATTAACGGGGTAATAGATAAGCACCTCTATCACTCATGATGATACAGGTGCTGCTCACAGCACCACCACCAGACAGGCCTTTCTAAAGTGCTTGTGATTGGCTTTTACATTCATAATTTCTGTTTTATGAGCTCCAAATCATGTACTTTGTCCTTTTTTCAGTGTTTTCTCCAAACCAAAGTGACAGCGCTGCAACTTGAAGACAGACTTTGAGATGGATTGGAGAATGCAATGAATTGACACGGAGCACGAAGCTCGTGACAGGCTGACATGAGAATTGAAAGAAAACTCATTCACTGGAGAAGCAAGCAGGTGGACATCTCTACTGGAACTGAAAAAAACTGACAGAAAAAATCTGACACAGTAAAACCTGGGGAACAAAAAGGGACAGCACGGTGAAGGGTTTCAGTTCCAGACACGAAGTCTGAACAAATGAAGGATATTCCACATCTTGAGCATTATTTGACATCAAAGAAAGATTTCTAATGCGGTCGCTTACTTGGGAGACTGAAAGGTTGATAGGGTGAGTTGGCTCTAAGGAACACTGAGGCCAAGAGGGCTGTTTTAAAATCACTTTAATATAAACAAAACACCCAGTTTGTTTTAGGTTACCTTTCTGGGGCTTGGGCCCAGGAATTTGAAACTGCTGACTTCCAGAACAGATCCAACTCCTCCTTCTCTGAGAGCACGGGTTCTCCATGATGTGTTTCAGCCAGGATACTGCTGACCTCCTGTGTGCAGATTTGGGCACCACAATGTAAGGGAGATATGAACTATTAGAGAGCATCCAAAGGAGGGCAAGATGATGGTGAAGGTTCTAGAGGCCTATGAGTGGCTGAGGGCCCTTGGTCTGTTCAGCCTGAAGGAGACTGAGGGGAGACCTCACTGCAGTTACCACTTCCTCCTGAGGGGAAGAGGAGGGGCAGGCACTGATCTCTGCTCTGTGGTGACAGTGACAGGACCCAAAGGAATGGCCTGAAGTTGTGTCAGGGGAGGTTTAGGTTGGATAACAGAAAAAGGTTCTTCACCCAGAGGGTGGCTGGGCACTGGAACAGGCTCCCCAGGGCAGTGGTTGCAGCACTGAGCCTGACAGAGGTCAAGAAGCATTTGGACAATGCCCTCAGGCACAGGGTGTGACTCTTGGGGTGTCCTGTGCAGGGACAGGAATTGGACTTGATGATCCTTGTGGTTTCCTTTCACGATTCTGTGAAATTTCAGAAGAAGAAAAACCATGTGTTGCTAGAAACAGGCTTTGTACTGAACTCCACTCACAAAGGTTAAGGCAGTTAAGCATCACCATGTTTGAAAACCAGCCCTTCTGCTTCAAAGTTGTGTGAGTTTCACTATAAAACACACATTGCTGCTGGGTTCAAGGGGAGCCTTCCACCAGTAAAGCTTTTCCACTTACCTGTACTGCAAAAACCCAGTTTTCACAGCTGGGTACCAATGTGCCTGAAAATACCATCCAACCCACCCGATGGCAGCGCTGGGGATGACCACCTAAGGTGTCATTCCCAGATCTGAGTTTTCTTTGGGGAAATATGGGAACAGGGAAGCTTAAAATGAAGGCAAAGATCAGACAAAGTAATCTAACAGACCTTTTGTTATTGAAAAAACCCAAGTGAGATCAGTTTTTTCCTAAGAGACAATAGCACAAATTATTCTAAAAGATCCTGTTGAACTTACAAATGCAATGCTTGAAGTGGATGGTTTGAACCAAAAGCCAGCTTAAGTTCTCCTCATTAAGGAGAGGCACCCAGGCACCCCCGTTCCCAGCCCAGGCTTCAATTCTTTGCCTCATTTCCAGCAGAAAAATCTGACAAAAGCAGTGTATTACCAGGAAACAAGGGGTTATTTACTTAACCAAATCAAAAAAAATGCTTCCTTGGCCTGTGTGTAATATGGCTTTTGGTGCTTGACCCCAAGCAGAAGCAACCTCAGACTTTGGACTGCAGAGACTTGTAAAAGAGTCTCCACCCTACAGCATCCTTCACCAATTGCCAAATTAAATTGCTTTCTGTCAGGAATAAACCTTACTGGAGAATTTCTGACCAACTGCAATACTGATAACATAATTTTTTTTTCCTTAATTCGCACATAATCTAGAAAGGAAAAGCTGAAGAGGCAAACAATAACCTCTGATATAAACAGCAGAAACAGCAGCAAAAAGGCATCACAAAACCTCTGAAAAACACATGTTGGCACATTATCAGAGAAACAAGACAGAACAATCACATCATGCACAACTCACCTTGACAAAGCTGACAATAAAATCAGCAAAACAAACAAAGACAGGGAAGAAAAAAGTCAGAACAAGATACCTTTGTTTTCTGATTATTCGTTCTAAAGGTACCATTGATTTTCTACTAACATATTAACTCCATAAGCACGAAGAAAAGCAGTTGGAGTGAGCAGAGAGAATCAAATCACTCAGGAGAGGGACCTACGTGTTCTCTGCTGCAGTAAGAAGTTCTCTTGGCACAAAGAACCCAGAAAATGGTGTCTTTCCCCAGATCTGGCAACCACTTACAGGCTGTTCTGAAATGACTGCAATTATATTTCCAATTTCAACTGTTGGCCTAGTCATCTCCTCATTGCAACTCTGCCACTAAAAGCATTTGGATTGTCTTAATATTGCCCAAAAGAAAAAAGAAACTGCAGCAAATTATGCAGCAGCTTCGTGCCATCTAAAGACGAGCCTGAGCGATACTTGGTTAAGTAGCTGTTAAACTGTAACTATGCTACGTTTACAGAACTTAACAAAAATGCAGTATTTAAAGGACTACAAAAAAGATTATATTTTCCTCTCACTGAAGTATTGAAAGTGGAATGTTCTCTGCTGGAAATGAAACGGTGGGCGTTTGATGGCATATTTTAAATAGTATTCTTCTCTGTGCATGCAGGGTAATGCCACCCAAGGGGGAGATTTAAAAAAAAGTCTGCAATTTGCAAGTCCATTTCAAAGTCATATTGAGGATGATGTGAAATTCAGGATAGGATTCTTGAGAGAAATCTCCCTGGAAAATGTGTATGTACCTCAGGGAAGCTTTGGATTTGCTTCCCCACACTGGAAGGCTGTTCTGTCTTTTGACATTTCCATGTTGTTTACTGTTTGCATATAATTTTGGAATTATTCTGTGGTTTATTACAATGGTGTATCTTTGACTTAGCAATAAGATACTTCTCTTCTGCATCCTCCATGATTTCTAAAAATCTCTATTTGTCTTGAAACTTTTACTGGTAGTGAGGATGGAGCAGTTACTTTTACAACAAGGGATTCATCCTGCTCATAGGTATTATGGAGGTAACTGGCATTTACACATCTTGGCCCTGAGAAAAACAGCAATGTCCACACAAGCCTGACAATTTTGAAACAATTGCAAACAACATCATGCTTTAAGGCTTTTAGGTAGTCATCGGCAGGACTCTCTTTGCTCGGTGTTGCCCTCCCTAAAGCATTACAGACTGGCCACAGAGGGATCTGGGGAGAAGGAAAGAATTTTCCTGAGGTCTGATTCTCTTCCTCAGCTGCCCGAGCAAGCGGATGTTTAGATCTCGATTCATCACCAAATCTGATGCCAGAATCTTCCCCTGGGTCAGCTGAGGAAGGAGGAGCAGGGATGGCCTTTGTCTTCACTTGCAGCGCATAACGTGTCTTGGTTGTACAGGTAAGCAAGCAGCTGGATCATGCAATCACATCCCACTCACCAAAAAGGTTAAGGGTACCATGATCCTTCCTGTCTTTCTTCCATGGCCACAACGATTTGTACTGCAGAAGACTGAAATGCTTCAGTCCAACACTGAAGTCATTAGATCCAATCTAGCACAGCATCCAAGTGGAAGGAAAAGCAACCGCAGAAGACCACAGCATATAGCCAAGGTCCTTCCTTTTCCTCTTAAACCCTAATTAGCTTAATTTCACCAAATTTTTGCCATACAGAAGACAGGCATGTCTCCTTATTTAGTCTTCTGTGTTCTTCTGTGTTAATTCTCCAAATCCCTATGCTGAATTTGTCTCACCAACCACAAGGAAAGCCGTGACAACTCACTTGGACAAGAAACCTACAGTTTATACAGCTCAAAGCAAAGATCTTGGAAAATTATGAAACCATAGGAAGAAAAAAAAGGTCTCAAGTATTTTATGTTGATACTCACCACTCCACTGTTTTCAGATCAAAGAAAACAGTGACAGCAAAGCTCTTATGAGGATATCTAATCCATGACACTGAAATGATTCCCTCCACCAGCAAGGCACTGGCACAGCTGTGTCTCACTTCACTCTGCATCAAGTGGGTTTTGTTACTGGTATGACTGACAGAATCACTGGCTGTACCTTGAGTCTGGTTTGTCCAGTTAAATGAAAATAAAAATGTGTTTTGCACTGCAAACAGATGACACAAGGCTGGGTTGGTTTTTTTTAAAAAAAACAACTCAATAGCATCCTCCAAACATGTGAGAGACAGAAGCCACAGTCAGACTATTATTTTGCACTTTGATCAATGCAACTTTGCAAATTCCTCATGCCAACAATTCTCTTTCAAACTGATACTGGGTGAGATTATTAGAACAAAACCAGTAAATTATGATCACAGTTTATGCTCCTAGCTTTTGCAAATGATAGGCTAAGGTTTAGCAGTGTAATAAACTATAATCAATGATCTTGCCGCTTCTGCAATAATGCAAAAGCACTGTATAGATTGTATCCACATTGCCTAGTATAAAAATAAACATGTACAAATTCAATGGGCTACATCATATATATATATGATTCATTTATGAAAAGCAATTATTTGTGCTGAGAATAGAAGAAGTCCAGTTTGGAGCTAATCAAATAATTAAGAATAAAGACAAAACAACGTAAGCTTAATTATTATTATTTTAACATGTTAAAAATACAGTCACATCAAAATAGGGTACACAGTTATAAAACTGTTGCAGATGAAATAAGAAAATAGTGTGTATATATTTTATATATAAAAATCTACAGTATTTACTAATGCTGATACATATTTTGGAGCCTCATGTTGTTTGCACAAATAAATTGTACAGCTTCGTTATGAATTACAGAACCATCATTAAACACTGAGATTATTACACTTAGCCACAATATTATATACATACATTTCTAAGCTGCTGTAAGCAATCAGAACTAAAGTAAGCCCAAGTCATATTTATCTTCACAATTTTAGTTTGGGATTTCAGTGTAGTGCTTGGCTACAGTTATTTCACTGCCGTTTGCAATTTTTAAAATAAAAAATTGCCCAGTTATTAAAAATTACATCAGACACATTATATACACAAAAAAAATGTTTTGAAACAAACTAAGTAAATGTTACTTCCATTTGTAAAAATTGTTTTACTTCTGTACCTTAAAACTTACAGAGCCAACCTGCAGCAATAATAGGCACTAAAGCTCATTCTTTAAAGGAAAAAAAAAAATATCCATTTCTATGTTTTCAGTTAACAAACCTTACAAAACAAAAGGGAACAGGACAACCTTCCAAACCATACCAAACTGGTGTTGATACCGATATTTAGTACTTCAGTATTAGAGAAATCTCTCTGTTCAGCACTCCAAGGACCTCTTCTGGCGAGACCCTCCCCTGCCTCAGCTCCCGATGAGAGGTCAGCGCGTCCCGCAGCTCGCAGGACCACATCCTACATGTGCCACTTCACCTGCTCTTCATTCCACCCCCAATTCACAGTCAAAGAAAGGAAAACACAAAGTAGAAAAGGCTGCGAACGCTAATTAGAATTACTTATATTAGCAGGAGTTTAAGGTTCCCGTTAACAGCAGTCAGGGTCTTTTTAGTGTAGAACACAGCGCAGCGCGAGCAGCCCGACAGCACAGCAGCACACGGCCCAGCACAGACACGAACCCGCCGGCAATTTGGGGGGAAAAAGGGCAAAACACAACGGAATCCGCTCGACAAAGCTTAAGAGAAGGGACACTGCGTACTCACACAGCTTGGGGAATATCAAGCCCGGAGCAAAGCTCAGACTCCTGCGTGCACTTCACAGAGGTGTCAAGGAGCTGTGCAATTCTCGGATACCTGTGAGATTTGGCCCTGCAACCAGTTTTAGTCTGACAGCACAGCACGGCAAAAAGTGAAGGGCGCAGCACCATTTCTGCATCTGGCATTAGTCTCACCGTGCTCCAGTATTTTGCATATAGAATGACATTCTGAAGGTAGATTTGGGTGAGAAGGTACAAACTCTCCACTTTCGATGCACCTAAAAAACCCCTCAACACTGCCCTGAATTTAAGCACCATTTCTTAGCCAGATTAGAGAGACATTTTTGGCTTTCTGCTTTTGCCTGCCTGCTCCTTCCTGCTGAGGAAAATGACAAACAGTAGTCAAAGGAGAGGAAATTAACTCTCACATATGATTAAATTAATAATCCCAAAGCATCTCTCCTGCCCAGAACAGATACTGGGATGCTGAGGCAGCTGTATAAAAATGACAGAAATTCCCATTCAAAATGAATGGCTTCTCAAATAAATTACAAAGAAAAATTAATATGAAATAAAAGTACTTCACGAGCTTTGCCCAAAGTTAAATGCATTTACATTTAAACTCTTTAGCTCTTTTCCATATGAGTTTGTGTACTGTGAGTGCACACTCACGCAGGCGCGCACACGCACACATCTGTACAGTGCATTAACAATGTCAGTCAAAATAAAACTTTTCAGCGTGTTACAGATTTTAGGCAGAAGGATTGTAACACAAGTTATTTAAACGTAAGGAGTGATGACAGCATGAACCACATGACGCATATGAGCTTATTGCTATGTCTATGTGCATTAGATCACTTCCAGTAGCTTCCATGCAAGTCCAAGAACTCCACCAGCCTTCAACCAAAGTCTGAAACATCTCTGAAATAGTGTCGTTATTTTTGAACTCACACGAACCATCCACATTTCAGAGAAGTGAGGTGGACTACTACTAACACAGTACTGTTCAACTGGTTTTGGTTCTTGCCATTTTACTAAGCACAGCCAGATTCTCAGAGAAGCACAGATTCATGCATAGACAATCCATCAGTTCTGTTCCGATAGTGTTGGCCTTGAGCTGATGGGCTTGAATATTGGTACTGGGGGGAACCGTTCTCTTCAAAGGTTGGGGAAGTCCTGAATCTTACTGGACTATCCACGGAAACAGCAGGAAGACTGTGGTCTTGTAAAGGTGTTGACTGAAAATGCTGGTATTTCTGGAAATTATCCAAGTGGCCTTTGTTAAGGTCTTGGCTCCAGGGCTGCCTGTAGAGTTCGTGTCTGTAGACGTAGGCGGCGTCCGGCCACTTTCTCTCCTCTGGTAAATAATCTGCTGGAGGGATTATGAACTTGACACCTGGGGAGGACCTCGAGTTGCTGGTAAAAGCATCGACAGGAGCGACTTCTGTCTGAGCAGGGGCTGGTGAAAGAGTATTTTGGCGACTGGCAGGATAGGAATTCATCTGCGGTTTATTTGGGGAATAATCTACTGACATAAAAGGAGCGTACGGCCTTCCGGAGGGGCTGGGTCTATTCCCGTGGTAATGCAGAAGTGCAGAACTTGTGTTGCCTATGCTGGAAACATGCTTTGGAGAATTCCCATAGTAAGTAGGGGGATTACTATAACCTGGCAGTGGCTGTTTTACATTCAGTCCATGAGGTGGGCCATCAGACTGAGATGCATATTTTGGAGAACTGGGTTGTGAAGTGAAGGTGTAATTATTGGGTATTTTTAATGGAGCTGGTATTTTTTCCATTTGCTTTCTTGGACTGTTAGAAAATGCTACCTGCCTGGGACTCTGTGGAGGAGCTCTCTCAAGCATCTCTTCAACAAGATTCTCGTTCTCAGTTTCATCGTCTGAAACGTTGTCATACTGAGATGCATTAGACCCTCGCTTACCTTCATCAGCATCCAAAACCCTCACCTTTTGCTTTACATTCAAAGGCTGCATTTCTCCAAGACTTGGTGGCGGGCCCAAAACCGAATGGTTTACTGACCTCCCTTTCACCTCCGCAGTGAGTTGCATTGTCTTTTCCATTATTTTGATATCAGACGGTTTATTCCACTTAGGTACAAATTCCCTTCTTGTATTGGAAGTAGCATTAGAATTTTGATTAGCAGCTGCATTATTGTAGAGACTCGAGTTGTCCTGCTCTGTTGGCTGAGGCTTTTTTCTGGTGTCTATCTCATTTTTAGGCAAACTGTTTTGTGTCTCTATTGGTCGAATCTTTTGCAGTTTTAAGGAAGGTTTCTTTTCCACAGAAATAATTCTTTTTCGGTCATTGGGGGAACTTTCTGGTTCTTCTTCTGCGGATGGTTTTCTCTCTGTCCTTCTTGCTGCTTGTGTACCAGTACTGTTCTGTCCATTAAGCATTGGAGTGGAGTTAAGCACAGAAGGCTGAGGTCCTGATGGAATCTGCCCCAATGGCTTCTTTGGAAATTCATCTTCTTTACCTAAAACAAGAACAGGAATAACATAAATTCACCTTCGTGCAGAAGCCTTCTTTGACCTTTTTGGTCATGCAAGCAAAAATAGCTACAACTCAACTGGGCATCTCTCTGGGTCACCATTCTGCTGGACACCTCAAAGGTTCTTCTGTACACTGACATCAAACAGAGATTTTCTTTCGCCTCTCATCCCAACCAGTTATTCCTTCCTACAATTCATGCAATCTTACCAAGCTTTTGCTCTGTCATGACGCTGCTGAAAAAAACCCCATTTTTCTAGAGGACACGCTGGTTACAGTACCTTCTCTGTATGGAAGCCTCCTCACACTGTCACATTAAGCAAACTACTTCGCCCACTTTAAAAATCCTTCCCAATATCCCTCTCCCAACTGACTGTTCTCCATTCATTCATCTTTTGATGTTCACCTCTAGCAAGCTACACTATCAGCTCCTCCCTCACACGCACAAAGTTCCCAGATGACATCTTTGAACTGTCTCTCACTTCAGTTTTTGGGTGGAGCTCCTCATTAACCTCTGCACAATTAAGACCTCGCTCCTCCTAAAACCCTCCCTGCCTAAAAATTTCATCCTCAGCATTAAAAACCTCTGGCAAAAGGCTCTAAACACAGCACTTTTTTTTCAGTTCGGCTTTTTATCAATACAGAACAACTGAAGCAGCTGACACCAATACCAGCTACGTCATGGTTTCAATTGACTGTTCCATGGCCGGGTTTTGCCGGACACAAGGATATCATTTACAGAACAAGGACACGAACGGAAAGTTCTCCCAGACTGGAGCTCAACACATTGCAACAGCCAGTGGTAAACATCAAACTGTGTGGGGACCCAGAGCAACCCACACTGACATACAGAAACAATAAAGGGTTTCGTGGCTCGATGCTGCTCACAGAACAATTCACATCAAATTTTCTACTGCAATCCTTCTCCTTAGCAGTCAACACCCTTCATAATTGCAGCCAAAGAGTCTTTTATCATATCTACTTGCATATAACTTATTTAATTGTGTAATCCATTACTTTCCCATTATAAGAAGAAAAGGTCATGCACTTCTCATTAAATGTATTAATCTAGATTTAATTCATTTGATGTTCAGCATTTAAAAAAGAAAACCACAAAAGTTTTAAAGTCAGCATTACCAAACAAATCCTACTCACTGTGTACCTATTTATAAAGCAGAAGCTCTGCTGTAAGGAGGAAAAAAGAAATGGCTACCCTTGCTTAAATGCTACGCAAAATAAATTACATTAAATGGCTGTTGGTAAAATAATTTTGTTCAATCCCTGCTTCTTCCCAAAGCAAGGACTGTAGAATCTCTTCCCATCAGAGATCAGAGAGTTAGCTCCTCACTTTCTAGCTATCTGTAATTTAAATTCTTTTTGTTTGTCTATAAGGGTTCACAGGAGTGAATACACACAAATGTCTCCCCCTGACAAGTGCTGCGGTTACAAGTGAGCTATGTTCATTTATACAGGCATGAGCAGGAGCTCAGTCTTTGATGAGTGGCTCATGATGCAGATACACTGAGGAAAGCCAGCAGCCAAGGTCACTGTTATTTATTATAACAGCGTAACAAACTACCAGCACGGATCAGTTGCTATATAAACTAAAGGGAAACTCAGAGTTTGAGCCAGCCAGGCCATAGCAGGAGGACAGCAGAGAGGAACACAATGGCCATGTGCCACGACAAGATAACTAAATAAAAGCACTTAACAGAAACAGCCGGCTTTGCTAAACAATTAAACTAGTGCTTTCTTGAGTTTTCTGCCTAAGAGCCAAAGGTCATATGGAAACCTACCCTTTGCTTCAGAAAAAACTTCAGAAACCCCGCTTCACATATAGCACATGGTAGGGCCAGGCCTCGGCACTAGGCTCCAACGAGTGGCTCTTAAAATTACAAGTCTGATGTTTGGTCTCTTCCATAGGGGCCCCCACTATTCCCAAATCAGGCTAAAATCTGGAATGGGCTCTCAGACCTGCACTCCCCACCAAGGGAGCGCTCCACCATTGGAAGAACAGATGAGGGAACAAAGGAAAGAGTTGCATGGATGCTGCAGAAGAGGTGGTTTAACAGCTCTGCAATAACACTGACTGCTGCACCAGCACCTCCAAAATTGTCCTTTAGTCTTTATGAATAGGAGTTCACTTTCTGAACTTGCTTCAGTTTGGCAAGAGGCATTTGTATCACTTAATTCCATCTGCATCCTCAAATACAGGGTTAGGCAAAGCTGAAGATCTTGTCTCCTAAATAAAAGTGAATTTTGCACATAACAAATAATCCTGACACTCAAACCATAGATTGCAGTGCTTTCAGTCTTACTAATCTCGAATGCAAAAAGAGCGTGAAGTCTGAATTATGAAACAATACTTTGGTATGTACAAAATACATACCAAAAACCTGCCATCTAAATCATACAGAACTAATCTTTATAGGCTGCTAATCCATTTGTAGCCTACAGGAGACCCAAAGTAGTTATGGAATAGCACAAGAAAATGGCTCTGCAACATCTCTAAATTATTTAATTTCTGTCCTTGTATGCAAGACATGTTTTAGAAAAAGTGTTTACTTTCTTCCACACTTGAAGTTAAAATATTCTAGTTATATATATAAAAACCTGAAGACCAGTTCCTCTGGTAGCTGCAATGCTTCCTTCATTTTCCCATGTCATCAAAAGCATGAACTGATTTCTTTTCTCCCAGCTTTTACTTTAAGAAATGCCTACAGAGCAATAGGAGATCCTTTAAATATACTTGGTTGCACAATAAAGGTAGGGTTCGTGCGAGTTTTTGGTTTTTAATTTCACACACTTAAGGTTTCCTAATTACCATTAAGCTCTAATAAACCCAAGTGAGAATACTGCAGACATTTTTATTGAATTCTATCAAGGCTGCTTTGTGTCACCTTTCCTTCTCATTTCAGGGTAAAGGAACACCCTCCAACCAGGCCTATGTGGGCTGCATGGTCTAGATGATGTATCCTGTAACACGAATTACAGCTGTAAAATGACTATCAGAGAAATCTTGCCATGTCTGTAGTGAAATTGTTAGAATTCAACATTAATTCATGTCCTGAGTAACAAGGAAAGTGTTACGAGACAATAGTTCATTTAGAAGAAAACCTCTGCATTTTAACAGCATGATACCATGTTTATAGGCTGGTAACACCAGAGCTTAGTGCTTTCAGGGAAAACAAAAGACACAACAATGAGAACGTGGGGGAAGAGACTCAGTGGGGAAAATAAGAAATACAGACTGAACCTTAGCCGCAGGGCTTCCATAAAACTTGGTTTAACTTGGCCTTGGACACAAACAAGTGGCACTGGTTGCTCAGTCACCCACATCTGCTTGTGGAACTAAGCAAGGCCACATTGCTGGAGGTACCAATTCAGGAATCAAGGCTATGAAGCACAGGCCTTGTTCTGGTTCAAAGGTGCTCCGGCACCGATCCCCTCCTGCCATAAAAAGCACTGGGAGGAAAGGAGTTGTGTAAGGGTCTATGATGCTACAGCAAAAAGACATCCTGCAAACCAACAGCCTTCTGAAGGAAATTTTTTTGAAACTGCCAAGTGGATACTTAATTCTAACTGAAGCATACAGATCATACATACATGTCCATACACACACAGAGAGCTGCCACTTCCAGTGAAATAAGGACTTTGAAAAAGCCCAAATAAAAACTCCTGAAGTTCCAAAAAAGTTCACAAAATAAACAAGTAGAGGATAACCAAATTACCACCATGCACATGACAAACAATGGGACACTCCTCAAATGCACAAATAGCATGCCAGCCGTGTTGGGAATGCTTTAAGCAGTCCACTATCAGCAATAACAGCAAGAAACCCACGATGCTGCATGCTGGCAAGAAAGAAAGGAAGAAGGAAGGTAATAAAAGCAAAAAGCTGAAGAAAAGAAACCATAATGCAAAAGCAAACAAAAGAAACCAACTCGCAACAAACATCTCTACCTGAAGAGGAACACAAACAGCTTGCCAGACGAGCATGCAAAAGCACTGATTCCTTCCAGCCACATTTCTTTCATCTACCATTTTTCCACTCCAAATCTGCCTAAAGCCTCACGCACAGCTCTCAACCATCTCCCTTTACTACTTCAACTAAACTCACTGTTCAAACTCCTCAGATTTGAGCACAAAGAAATTTTATTTAAGTGTTTTTAAGGAAATTCAATTGAGTATCTGTTTGCGTTGTTGATCCAAGATCTGAGTTAATTCACTGTCTGGACGTACCTGTCTGACAGAGAATGGAAAAACTGCCAAATTCTTCAAGAAGTACTTTTGGGACAAGTGCTTTTCCATACAATCTGTGATGTTTACATACAACAATTGAGAGCATTGTATAACTAGACGTTAAGACACAGCTGTCTAGTTCAGCTGTGACTGTTTTAGCAGTGACCTCTACAATCATCAAAATGTCCCTTTGTCCTCTGAAGCAATCTGGGGAATGAGATTTCTCCCAGGTTGCCAGTATTCCTGTGAGATATGGCTATCTCTACTCTCATCCTTCTCTCCTTCCTTCCTTCAACAGAGTAGATTTCTGGACAGTTTAGTTACTGGCTTTTCCCAAAGACAAGCAGTATAATACCTCGTATCAGAATTTACAGAGCAGGAACTATAGATTTTCTATTTTTCCTTTAAAAGAAAGGTAGTGATTTAGTTGGCTTCTATGCAGTATAGCATCAAATAAGCAAACAACAAAGGAAATAGGGTGAAAAATGGGTGAGGAAGGAGAGGAATGGAAGTGGAGGGAGACAATTTAAGCAAAACAAGAACAATCAGGTGCTTGTTTGTTGTTGGCAAACATATTCCCTGACATGAAAAGGAGCAAAGCAAATATGAGCAGATCTGACTGTTCCCCAAAAGATAAGAAATACAAGTCATATTAAAGAAAGTTTGCCTCCTCACTTCGTCCTGCTCAAACAAGCCTTGGCCACCACCCAGTGGAAGTCGATCTCCACTACAAGACTTTTACAGATAATTGCTTCAGGAGGCACTAACAGCCTCATGCATCGAGTAGCAGACATATAATTGGAGTAAAGTGCTTTAAGTGCTCTCTCCGGTGAATAACAGTCTAGTCCTTAATTTCAGCACCAGAATACATGCACTTTGACTGTTCTAACACAATTTTCAAGGATGGTAATGGTCATAAAACAACTCTTAAAATGACATCTTGAAATTTTGTGTTTATTTTCCATCAGTGACATCCCATCTTCTTCGGTTTACAAGTCCAAGAGAATTTTAAAGAAATTTAAGTGCCTGCACTAGAAGTTCAAGCTGCTGTCTGAAAGTCAACCTCTGCTCCTCCTCCTTTATATGCCATCATTGGCAAAGGAGTTGCTAAATGAAATACTGCTGGACAACTTGAATGGAGAACAAAAAGCACTGTTTGCCTCTCTGCTGCTGTTTCACTTTTGTAGTACTGACAGCAAGGAAAACTTATTTTATAAACATCTGCATTCAGATAAACAACAGAATTCTAAACAGATTTGGTCATTAGCCAGAAGATACAGGTGCCCAGCTGCACGTCTGTAAGGTGTCCTTCCAAAAAAGAAACTTCCAAAATTAACCACTTTGCTTTACATTCCTAATTCCACATTTCTTCCAGAAAATATACTTCCTTGAAAAGTCAGTTTCAAACAGCAGTATTAGCAATGTCCAACACAACTATCTGGATCATGTGCTTAAAGATCATGCAAGTTTTAAACAGTAAACATTTTTAAATGATGCAAAGCCAAAATCTAAAACTGCTGAGGCTATATACAACCTATATTAGTATAATTCCACATATTATTTTAGTTCATCGTATCGTAAAGTAGTTGCATCACACAAGAAACAAGGCAGAAAAAATAGTTTAGTGGATTAAAACATGAAGTGCATTGTCTGAAATAGCTACTTGTGTATTCTTGAAGTACAAGAGAAAAATCCAAAATTCCTCTGAAACAAAACACAACCAAAAGAAAGACACCATCAGAAACAGGAAAGTCAAGCTGAATTACACATTTCTGTTGTTTTGGCTGTCAAAAGGCTCTTCAACAGGAGAGAACAGGCATTATTTAATAGATTACTAAGGTCGTATACATTTCTGCACTGTCTCTGATGACTATGTAAAATAGATAAGTGAATAAAAGATACTGATAATAAATTTGATAACATATAACTTCAAAGATAAATATCAGGTAAACATTTTAAAATTTATGGCAAATGCAAGATTCAAACTTCGCTAGTTTTCCCTGAATACGGAAAAGACTGGGAAAACAAGAACTTCAGTTTAAAGCTGGTGTTAATCACAAGGACACAGGCAGATTCCAAATTTGCCAATATTGCTTTAAAATTAAGGTGCAAGACCTTTATCTCGGATTTAAGGCCTTCAGCTGCTCTGAAGTCTATTAAACTTCCAGTCCTAAAAACCCAACCCGGGACCCCTCTGCCCTCCCTTTTCAGGACACCTTATATTAAAACACAGGTGAGAAATTGTCTCGAGAGCAGACCCGAGGGGCTTCAAGCCTTGAAGGTGGGCCTGGCTGTCTTGTTTACAAAGCACTGGATTAATAAACTTCTTTCAGCAACATATTTTTAATATGGAACTTTCACTGGTAAGCACTTCTGTTTATTAAAGTCAGACACTATAAAAATCTATCCATATATAAATATTGTTTATTAAGCATTGCATTATTCATGTAGTCCTACAGGAAAAAATTTCAGCAAAGCTGGAAATTCTATCCATATCTGGTGAGCATTCATAGAATTTAGCTGCTGTTTTAAATAACAGACAAGGAAAGAATTTGCATCAAGGAATTTCGGAAATCAACGGTGTATACCAAGAAATTCTTCTCATTATGGTCTTAACATCATCCTTGAATTAAAGAAGAGATTGTTGAGACAACACTGGATCTGGCTCCAGGAGAATATGGAAAGTCACACAGATTTAGGTGAGAGTGCTGTTCAAGAACCAGTTGTGATGTGGATGGACACCCTTCATCACGTTCCAGGCAATCCAGAAAACACCACATGTCTTTTCTTCTTTTTGAGGGGGTGTCAGAGAAGCACCTTCAAGGACAGTTTCTATGCACAGCTGTCACAGCCTCCCTTCTCCAAGGTCTCAACAACCACAGCTTCCCAGTAAGACGGGTGCTTATCACACAGCCCCCCTGTCTCCAGAGTCACGGGAAGAGAGGGATGCCCACCCTGGGCTCCTGTAGGAACAGCACCGGAGTTCCAAGCCATCCTCTGGGGGTTGCAGTTGCTATGTATGGGCTACCCTACACTGGTCAGCACTCAACCAGAAATCAGCGCAGAAAGGAAGAAAAATCCATGGTCTTCTTTACGCAAAACAACCCTGGTATTGGCAAAAGCAGCTCACTGACATCCAAAATTAGCAAGATTCCCTTAACACCCATGTTTTCTGGCTGAGCATTTTAAGGGCTTTATCAGTGAGAAAATGTTCAACAAGTCCCTTCCTTCTCTGCTCTGAAGGGAACAAGGAGCTCCTTAATTCAGGGAGAGAAGCCATGGAGGAAGCGCGCCAGAGAAAGCTACATCAGACATAAACAGACATCCACTTTAAAGTAACACGAAAGTTATTACCTCTTTTAATATCCTACTGCAGCTTACCCTACTAGGGCAGGAAAATCTATACAGCCTAACAAAGGATGCCAGATGGAAAATTCCACTGAGCTTAATTAGCTCACTGCTATTCCTGGATGACTGATACTGATGCAACTGCAAGATGAAGATTTTTTTTCTTTTTTCCTAACATGCATTTTCACTTTAGTTCTTAAAGGTGTAATTCTTGCTCAGTGAAAAAAATTTAAAAAGTACAAGATAGGAAGCAGTGCTTTGATTTCAGCTGAGAAAACTAAAATAAACACTATTTTCTCAGGCTACTGCGAATACTTAAATGAGCAGGCTGGTATTTTTTGTGTCTGTACCACATATTATAGTTTCCTACATTTGAGATTAAATTAGAAGAAAAACAGTAAGACTAGAGGTAGTAAAGACAGTAGAGCCAGACATCTGTATGCGATTTTCATGGCCAGGTTTTGGCAGCCTATGGGAGGGACCCCACACTGAAGAAAGGGAAGTGTGAGGAGTCCTCACCTCGGGACAAAGAAGCAGCAGAAACAATGATGAACTGATCACAACCCTAATTCCCCACCCTCCTGTGCTGCTGGGGAGGAGGAGGTAGAAAAAAACATGGGAGTGAAGTTGAACCCATGAAGAAGGGAAGAGTGGGGGAAGGTTTTCTTTAATATTTTGATTCTCATTATCCTACTCTGATTTAATTGACAATAAATTCCATTAATTTCCTCAAGTCAAGTCTGTTCTGCCCATAATGGCAATTGCTGACTGATCTCTCCCTGTCCTTATCTTGGTCCAGAAGTCTTGTTTTGTCTCCTCTGCCCAGCTGAGGAGGGCACATGGTATCCTACCAGGATCAACCTGCCACAGCACATGAGCAAAGCTGAATGTCTAGAGAATGTTCAGAACCTGTAAAAGAATATTGCTTGAAGACAGTGATTAATAAAACCAAAATTAAGAGAGTGCAGAAAATTTTAAAAAATAAAATAAAACCAAAGGCTTATGAAGTTCATATGAAGAACAAATGAGGCAGCCTCACTCAAGCAGAGATAAGAGCAGACAAATCAGCCAGATTCCCAAGGATTAGGATGAAGGCATTTTATTTTTATTCTGTGAAAGGTTAAGTAATGTTCCCTTCTACCCCTAGCAAAAACATACCACACAGAAAGGCTTGTCCAGGCTACTTTGAAATCAAAAAGGAAAAAGCTCAATTCCAGCACCAAAATGCACTTTACTTGGGCTTTGGTCTTCCTGTTTTAAAATTAAACCTCCCCCATTCATATTGAGGGGAAAAAAACCCAACACACAAAGACATTTTGTTACCAATGTTGCTTTAGCTACCAAAATTAAGAACCAATGTGGCTCAAAACAATTAGCATCCTGTCAGTTCACCGTATCAGAAGTTACACCTAAGTGTGCACAGTATGAAATCAAACAACTGCATCCCACTGCCAAAGTGTCTTGGCAAGAAGACACAGTCACCATTCCTTGCTGTGGGTATCTGCAAGAAGACTCCTTGAGTCTCACATTTTCTGTCACAAGGTGGGTGCCTCTTATGCCACCTAAATCCTCCTTGAATTTTCTGTGATAATCCACAGTATTCTCAAAGAACTTTTCACTTGAAGGCATTTTATGTTCTACCAGAACAAAGGCTTTAAAACATAAATAAGTTAGGAACAGACTGTCTGCCTCATGCATCAAGAAAATTTCCAGTAAATTCTGTATTTTCCCCAGAAAATCTCAACATGACCTACATGCATGTGATTTTCTAGGCTGGAAGATACACAACCTCCATCCAGCAGCAAGCTACAAAAATCTTTCCCAATTCCTCCCCTACCACAGTTTCAAGTGGAACTTTTCACTGATGAAATTTACTTTAACACATCCATAAAAAACCTGTGCATCTACAAACAACTGAAGTTGCTGGGATAACCCTCTCACTGCTCAAACACAACCATGGAGAACTCTGTATTTAAGATTTAAGAGACAGGACTCCTATGATCTATCACCTTTTAACGTGGTGGTGTGGAGCTGATGTTAAAGGACACGGCTGCTCACATTTGTCACCATGGCATCCACTGTGACAAGATGCCTGAGACAGCACGTGGCCGAAGAGCAGCGACAAAGAGCAACTTCTTCTGAAGAGAAAGCCAAGACTGAAACTTAGCTTGGGGAAAAAGGATGGAGAGAAGGTAGAACGGGAATGCTGTGGTGAGAAAGGGGAAGCAACAGATTAAAAGGCAAAAGCAGAAACTAGACTTAGACCTAGTGTGGGTGGAAGAAATTCTGCTGGACAGATTGCACAGAAATTCAGGAAGAGGGCGAAACACAGGACTATGGAGCAAGAGAAATGAGAACGCTGACAAGAACCAAAGTAAGAATCAAATATACAGAAAGTGTTTGTACTCCATAGGAACAGATCTGCTGAAGAACCACATGAAACAGGTATTTATTTGTGATGAGTAGCTCTGACACAGCCCAATACTGTGTGCAATAAATAAGGTCTACAGAAACAGAAAAATTAGGTTCATTAATGAAAGAACAAATTTTCACAACAATGCTACACAGGCAACCTTTATTCTGACACTTCTTAACTTCTGAAAGCTAACCACAGCAACTTAATAAAGTTACTTCAAGGTAAATTCTGCCATGTTTGTAATTTTTTAAAAAACATTTTCTCACATACTTTTCTACAATTAGCAAGGATAAAGTAAAAGGACTCTGAGAAATCACAAGAAAAATTCTAATTAAAGACTGTGGAAATAGGGATAGAAAAGAGAATCGAATCTTAAGAGGAAGAAGAGATCCTATACATTTCATAAGTAGGCCAACCTGAAACAACCATCTCTTATTTGCAACCAAAGAGCACAAAGGCTAAGAAGAAACAAAGAAAATTATTCCACTAAACCCCAGCAGGTCTATCACTTGCAAAAAAAGTAAAAAATCTGGATTTGACTAACAGAAGAAGCTATTTGACCTGAAGTTTGGTCCACATCTAATCAATCTACAAATCAGTCTGGATGCTCAGACAATGTAGTGTTTCAGACACTTTGAAACCTTGATATTTGATCCTCTATCTGAAAGGTTTTATAAATTCAAGTTAATAAAATTACCAGAACATAGTATTTTTCAAAGTGCTTTGCTATTAGCTTAAAACCAGTAAACAAAACACCAAAAGAAGAGGAAATTCATGAAAGGAAAAGTGCTGATTTTACACCGTAAACTATTTTGGGGTAAAAACTCCCCAAATTTATGCAGTGATGAAGAGGAAAATATTTGCACAGTTTTCAACAGCATGAATTAACATTTAAAAAATTAACAATGTGTGAATAGTTCCAAATATCTAACTCTGCATATGTGCGAGTTTCTTACCAGCTACTGGTAAATCCAGCTTTGCTCGTTTCAATTCTGATATAGAATTTTGGAGCTGCTCTATTACAAAGTCGTCTTCATAGAAGAAATCCTTGGCTAAAGACTCCTGCAGAAATTCTACAAGCTCTTCCATTTGTAATTTCATCAGATGCTCTGTATAAGGAGAAAACATTACATTATACGTTAAGATATCTTGATAATGAACACTCGAAAATGTACTTTAGTCATTAGGTGCTTTTGTTTTCAAAGCAGAATGGAAAACACTTGTTAATTAGGCAGATAACAGATTTCTACAACCAGAGATCTAAAAATACATTTAAAATTCACTTGCAAGTCACCATGGAAATCCTTTCTGCACATTATTCTCTACTTAGAACAGTGTTTTCCAAAAAGGGGCATCTACAGAAAACTAACTACAAGTCACCCTCCTTCAGCCTTTGCACGTCCAACAGCTTTAGGTCTTTATTTGTCAGCCTGCATCCTCAACTTACAAACACTGCTGCAGATCTGTACAGCATACCTCATCCCTCTTATTAGGAGCTCTGAAAAGCAGAAAAACATTTCTAAAATCGCTATTTACGGTACCCTCATTCACAACTGAATTAACTCCCAATGAAATGATGATGGCAGTTCACACTTCAGAACCGTTGCTTCGGGCTCTCTGAAAATTCAGGTCATATTTTGAAAGTCATTTTACAGTTATCAGATTATTTTTCTTTCCCTTTTTACACAGCAGTAAGGTCATGTGGATTGCAAGGCTGTAACTGCATACCTATGTCGCTTTTTTCATCATTTGTATGGCATCAAAAGCTTCAAAATGTGTAATTTCAATATGGAAACCATAAAAAAATATTTTGGTGCTGCAATAAAAATGCTCTTGGCATGTACTCCACAATGACACTTGGACTGGATAGCTACACAATCCACGTTTTCGAGGGTAGACAAGAAACTGGAAAACAAATCAGAATCTGTCTTCTGCCAGCTTCTCTGCCAGCCTCTCATCTCCTCTGTTGCTGTGAGGTTCTCTCAGTGTTTGATCATGGAGGAAGTTGCTGTGCACTTGCTAAGCAAGCAAATCCACACTCAGACTTTTTCCTCAGGCCTTCCCACTCAAAGAGTGGAGAATAACAAAAAAATTCAAGTAGGTGTCTATTTGCAAATAAAGAAGAAGAAGCAAAATGCTAAGCCTAATTATTTGCCTCTAAATGTTTAGCTTTCCCAAGTGCAATACTGTAAAAAGTAACCTTTTCCATTTTTCAAACCAGTTCATGAACAAACTAACGAGTACAACCCAGTGAGACACTGAGGAAGCATCACCACAGTTCAAGAAGGATAAACTAGCAAGGAAATTGTGACATTGATTCTGCAGGCCTTGTTTTGTCTCCTGCATTTACAGAGAGTCAAATGACTTCCCTCAGAAAGCCAAAATCCCACAGGAAGAGAGTCTCAAACTTGAGCTACAAGTTAGCACCTGTAGAAATGCTCAAGTCTATTTAGAAGCCAACATCCACTCTCAAAAGCTTTTTGGGTCCTTTGGAACTTAGGATGCTAAGTCACTTTGGGGAACCAAGCACAGATGCTTTAGACAGTTCTATTCAAAATCTCAAATTTTACCTCACCCAAAGTCAAGAGATGAAGGAGAAGGCAGACTACAGAAATTCTGGATTTTAATTACATTCTTGGACAAACAATGGTCTCACCACACAGACTGGTGATTCCTCATTGCTGAGTGTTTGCTGGTAGATTTTCAGCATTTAGTGGCACACTCTGGATTCTCTGTGTGCTTTTTCAATTAATTTAAATCCTGTGGGGGCTAACAAGCCATTTCCAAACCATGAAACTACCACACTTTCCCCCATTGTTTAGTCAGCAAAACAACTCACTTCAGGTCCAAATAACTTTCTTACTCTAATAAATACTTCTCTTTGACAATCACACTGCATTGGGCCCAGCTGAGATGGAGTTAATTTTCCCCACAGCTGCCCTCACAGTGCTATGCTGTGCACGGGTGTCTAGAAAGGTCCATCTTTGTTTTCTCCTTCCCCCAATCCTGTTGGAGGAGGGGAGGGATAGAGCAGCTTGGTGGGCACCTGGATCCAGCCAAGGTCAACCCACAACACACACACACTAACAAAGCAAAGATTTTTAACTTTTTGCGTGTAAGGAATGAAAAATACCTGTCAGAAACAGCATGAGGCAAATGGGAAACTAAGGTTTTCACACACTAAGGTCAAACTACACAAAATCAGATTGAAACTAGCTGAACCTGTTTAGGTTTCAAATGTTTGAGAAATTTCTTACTTCTGTGCAGTTTCAGAATTGTGTAAGACATCGCAGTGAGAATCCGCTCTCCTTCAAGTATGTAGATATCCCATATCCTGAGGCTTAATGTAAAGGGAGTCTGCAATGACAGAATCAGGCAATGCTGTGAAAACAGTCTGCCCCCAAGTCACAATTAAAAACAGCAACAGAAAGAAAAACATACTCACACGATCAAGAAAACACTGGAAAAACCACTTAGTTGTGTAAAAGCTGGTGGGCGCATCCTGGGAGTCCTGCAAACAACACAGAAGTTGAAAAATACTTTCAAAAATTCAATTAATGCCTTGCACTGTCCATGAAAAAACATTTTCCCCTTGAAGCCAATGTACTCAGTAGTCACTCAACAAATAATTAATTTAACTATATAAGACACCGTTACTTCAATCTAACAGATGCAATTCTGGTTTTCATAGCTTTTCTTTATCAATTTCACCACCTGAAGAACATGCACTTGGAAATGCAGAAGTATGAACACATCCTAGACTTTTATCATGTTCTTGGGACAGAGGTAGCAGAGGATAAAATCCTCTCTCAAGAAAATAAATCAGTATTCTGGAGCAGCCCACGTTCAGGCGCTGGGTCCATTAAGTCTTTCATTTCTCTGTAGCAAGGCTGCCAATTTATGCCAAAGGCTGAAAGAACTTTGTTACAAAAATATATATCCACCAGAAATGATTGTAAAACAACCAGATTCTTTGACCACTGGGCCTCAAACAGGATGTAGGTTGATACAGAATTTTATTTCTTAATTAAAGGGCATAATTTCCCCTAGAGCACCGATAATCCATGTGGCACGACACCCATTCAAAGAATGCTAAAGGTTCTCTGCAGCTTCATGGAGCTCTTCAAAGTTCTTTGCACAGTTAGAGGAAAAGCCAAAGGAAAAGCCAAAGAGTTAAGAAATCCTGAATTTAACTATGAGATAACATCATATTCTATGTTTGCCCGATTCAGCTTTTCCAAAAATTATGGACCAAATCTGAGAACTTAGTTATGCAAACACTGAATAAGCAATGGGCCAAACCCCTTTGGTTTATGTGCAGGCTTTACTTTTGTCTTTCAGGAGTTAACATTGGCTCATTTTAGTGTCACTCACAGGCAGAGATGGGGAAAAGGTGTTGCTGCAAGTGAGCATCTCTAACACGACCTTTTAAGAAGTGGAGATGGATTCTGGCAGTACCAATGTACTGTAAAAGGAAATTCTTGATGACTACCGGAAGGGCATTTTTCTCCCATTAGAAAAATAATTTACATCTTAGAATAAATATATAGCCAATATTAGAAAAAAAAAAAGGCATATTATTTTCTATTTAAGAGCATTAGAAGAGATAAAACTCTACATTTAGCTTCATGAAAATAGAAGTATTTTAAAAGGACCATTAACCCCTCTTATAAAGGTGATTTTTTAAACAGAGATTAAAACTGGTTGGTCATAAAGTCACCTCTGTCCAGAGATGACCACAAAGCTAAATATACAAAAACTCCCTTGATAAAATACTCTAGCATCAGCTTGCTTACAGCAGCTCACACAAGGCCAAACAGAAGAACCACACATTGTCCTTAACTCAGAGCTCCAAAGCGACACATACACCCAAACTACTCACTCTCAGGATCCAATTTTAACATAACTCTGCCAAGATGCACCATAACTTTGTTTATAATGAAAACAACAGCACTTCTGCCTCTTAAAGCTTTGCATGTTTTCCTGAGGTTTGAGTATTCTTGATCTAGTGGGTTCACCTGAACTGAAACAAGGCAGAAAGCTGTAAATTAGCATTGCTTGTATAGTGAAATAAATACTTACCAAATGCTGCTTAAGTTTGGACAAAAATTTCTTCAGGATTTTGTCATGATGTTCCTGAAACCTCAACAGTTTTGGAAAACCAGGAATAAAAAAACCTAAGAAAAGAAGATGACCATTTAAGAGGTGTCTGTACTATAAAAATGACATTTAAAAAGGCAGTAAGACTTGAAGAACATTATCCTTCTATAGGACCACTGGATCTGAACAGATATTCATGACAATATTTTGATGTTTCTACACAGATATGCACATACTCCTGCCTAAATAGCTACGACCAATACATTCCCTTAGTGACTATTATTATTAGATCAGAATGACAAATGACAGCAGATCCATCAGTCCTACATTAGTCAACCCAATACAAGATCATGTGGAAACCACATTTATAATTATTCTTTAAAAGAAAACAAAACCAAGAATCACAACCCACACCCACTAAAGCTGAAATTATAGCCCAGAAAATTCATGATAGAAGGGCAAACAGCATAGGTATCTACTAGAACTGTCTGCATTGAAGGAAAGACCATAAAAAAGACAAGAGGGATATTCCAGCAAGACAAATATCATGATTATATACTGTAAGTAAAGACTGTAAGCTCACACAACTGAAACAAAGGGCATAAAAACCCTCATCTAATAATTTCAGTGATCATACATGGAAAAGGAAAGCTCTAAGATCCCCTTCCAACTGAGGTATCAGCAGAGTTAAAAAATGGCCCAGAGCAAGCACCTAACACAAGGCAAGAATCACAGACAGAGACTGGGCTACACAGATCTAGTACAGCAGTTCCCTATTCTTAAAAGAATAGGATTAAAAAGGTTATAAAAAAACCCAAATATCTTTTAAGCAGTATGAAAACTGGAAGAACAAGTATGGACCCATACTAGCCACACCACTTCAAAAAAAAAAAAAAAAAGAAAAAGGAAAAAGGAATGACTAAAGAAGCCCAAACCCAAAAACAAAGTCTTTCTAGTTACCAACTGTGTAATTCAGTGCATACTCACAACAACTCAAGATTTACTACCTCAGATTCACATAGGTTTAGTATTTCATAGATACAAATGCAAATTCTATGATACTTAAATGTCAGGTTGCATATTAGGAAATTTCAATAACACAGGCAAGGCATTTGGTTCTTTTCTTACTGTAAACAATGAATGACTACATCAAAGCTAATTAGCCATCAACACTAACAATAAAGGTTCTTTTTCCATGGAAGGTTGCTCTTTCACGTTTATATACACCAGCCCATTATGCTGAATTTTTAAGACTATAGAAAAGATCAATGGAAAGAGCTTCCAAAAAAGCAGATTATTTTCAGGGTCAGATATCTGTATTTTATCATTTAGAGACTTCGTATCATCCATACAATATGAAATACCCCAAACTCATCTCTTGATTTCAAGTGGTGTTGTATTAGAAATTAGTCTGCCGAATGGGCTGCACCCAAGAAGTATTCCAGGTTGCCACATCACAGGTAAAAGTGAAAAACACATGAAAAACCTTGTCTGTGGGGAGGAGTTTTCAACCATCCTAATCTTGCCAATATGATTCTAATTGAATTACTGAGCCCACTCCCATGACTTCCATAGGGAGACACCCATTTCAGAGAACCATCTCATGGGCAGTGGCATCAAGTGCAATTAGAAAAGTTTTTCTTCGTGGATATTGGCAAATTGGAATTGAAATTACTTAAGCTTTGAAGAGTTGACAAACAGTGCTTTAAGCTACTTTCTCCAAAGAAGAACCCAGAAAGTGCAAACTGTAACATGACATCAGTTAAATCAGTTTTAAAGTTTCCTTTCCAGAATCTACAGGGATATTTACAGATGCACAATGACATAAACTCATTTAAAACAGATACATTCTAAGAATCACAGGAAATCCATGTTGGATGGGACTTCTGGAGATTGCCTGGTCCAACCTGCTGAAAGCAGAACGTTAGACTAGTTGGCAACATTTAAAAAACGATAAATTGGGAACACATGATTTATAATTAAAGTTTTATCAGCATACCTATAAATGCAAACTTGCCTAACGGGCGCTGCCAAGACAGTTTCAACGTGTATAATAAAGCTGTAGCATGATGGTTCATTTGCCCTGGGGAGGAGCTCATCAAGCCTTGGGCTACCCAAAGCTCCCCCTCCTCCTTCCCTCTCATGTCACTTGACAGATGTGTGATAGGAATGAAGGACAGGAAGAGGGAGGTCTGCAACATCTCAAGCAACAAATCTGCCTGTGTTCACCCTCTTGTTCATCAGGCACAGGATTTGGTAAATAAGGAGCTGATTTTGACTTACCTCCCCCAAAACACCTAGAATTTTCTGCGAGCTTTGAGGGGCTCAATATTCTACACAGTTGCAGTTGCAGAGGTTTGGATTATTATGAAATCTATAGATTTTTTGTAAGATGCTTTTAGTCTGTGTTATCATTGTGCAAAGCTCCAAGAAAATCTTTTGACATTTGATGAATTCAAAATTTCATTTATGACACTGACATCAGATCACACTTTTTTTCCTCCCCCAGAGTCGATAGCTTTGCAGAACTGTAAACAGCAAAATAACAAGCTAGCCCTTTGTTTCGGGCGTGGAGAACATCCAGGAACACTGAAAAGCCTGGGAAGGAAGATATCACAGAATGAGAAATTCTTCAGCAGGGAAAAGCAGCTAGAGCATGTTGGAAATTTGCTAAAAAGCCCAAGTTCTGGATGACATTTACTTTTGCAGACTTCCAAGTACCACAGCTTTTCTGAATCACCACAACTGTGACATCACAAAGGTTTTGGAATTCCTGGACTTGTTCCATACCAATAGCCATGGAATATGCATAGATCATGCTAAATCTGGCATGGGAAGAGAGAACTACCAATAACATAAGAGCAACAATACCATAAGAGAAGGAAATTCTGTGTGAGGCAGAGATAAAACTGAGAAACCTGAAGTTCATGCCTAGACACAAGTCCATTTTTTACTGTGGATTCCTGTCCTGCCAAATGATAGCACAGCTGTAATATTATTTAACACATTCTGTATTAGGTTTCCACTACTATTTTATTACTATATAAATGTCTACAAAACCAGCTTTCAATTGGTTACATTCCCTGAGAGAATAAGAAAGAGGAAACCATCTGATTTTCATTAAGAACTATTTGAAAGATATCACATATAAAAACCATTACTCTCTCTTATGGATGAGAGCTCCACTAACATCCAATACCTCCCCCAAGTATAAAGCTCCCATTATGCCTTATTTTTGACCAATCAGAACAGCATAGCTCCATTTTCAAATCATTTACAGCTTAAATAGGACGGGTTGAAACCTAAATACACTGACACAAAACTCCATACCGTGCATAGCGTGCTTTGGACCAGAGAGAAGTTTCACCAAGGCCCAGAAGGCATCTTCTTCATTCATGTACATCAGGAGCAAAGCTGTGATCTGGCTCATTCCCTGACAGTATCCGACTTCCTGAAAATCATACAGTGGAAATATTAAAATGCTGGAAACAAAAGCCTCATAGCCATGAGCTTTTAGCTTTTCCTTGAGTTACTGGAGGAAAGATGATGCATGTCCTGATGGCAAAGCTTCCCACCAAACACACTTCATCTTTAAACATTAAAAATATTGATAGATAGAAGGGATGATGCACAACCCTCCAACTGAAAAGTAAACCTGAAGTATTGATTGCTCATTAGAACTCACTACTGATGAACAAAATTCTTGATCATTTCTAATATTTTCAAGTTACTGTATCATTTTATTGTCCAATGGATGTATTTCTCATTTAGTTGTGATTTGGGGGGTTTTATGGAGGGTGAGAGTATCTGGCTTTGTTCTGGTTTACAGTCAGGGCACCATCTGATAAACACAGGATTTTTCAAGAGGGATCTGTAACTTATTATAAACTTGCTCACGTTTAGCAGCCCAACAGCAAGCAACTGTAATAAACTCAAAGAAAAATTGTATTGTTCCAAAACTGAACTTGAGTACTTCCTCTGCTATTAATTTTGAATTTTATGGCAGGAACCAGCTGTCACTATCATTCAGCTGCTCAGATAACCCCATCAATAAAGTATTTATAAGGACAGTTACTTAATTGTTGAGTAAGTTTTTTCAGGTTTACGAGTTCTTAGCACAACTTTGTTCCAGAGATAAAACCAAAACATTAGAACTGCGACATATTAAGAGGAAAAATACAACAACAGAAGTGCAAAATAAAAACTTCACTATAATATTCTCATCATTACACTTTAATGATTGATTTTAAACTGATAATTATTCATGCAACTTGAAAACACTAGTCCAATGTTTTATAGGAGGTGTAAAAGGTCAGACAAGAAAGGTTTCATTTCCTAGAACTTTGAAAAAATCCAAACAAACCAGTATTTAATTCAAGTAACAGCTTAACTTCTCTTTCCTCTTCTAAAGTTAACACATTTTATATTGACTTCTAGGGAGTTGCTGGGGGACACAAAATGGAAGATACACAGAAATGCTCAAAGTGGGCCCAAGGAATGAGGGGACAGTGCATTAAAACCACAGTTAAATGTGGACACGATGGCATTTCTTTTTCTTCTATTTTTAGCACAGAGCCAAAAGACATTGCAAAACACATAAGCTTCTAACCCTTATGATACAGTCTGGAAAGCCCACTCTAATAAATCCCCATCCAGGACTGCAGCCAAGACCAAGGGCTTACATAAAGAAGATGCAACCTTTTAAACTAATTTCAAATTTTTAGAACCTTTCAGGTTATGAAATACACCTGTGGACTCCAACATGCATCTTTCTGCAGTATTTTCCTTCCCATAATTCAAATGAAAGGGAGGCAGATAGTATAATGGGGGGAAGTATCAGTCACATAACACTCCAGCACAACACAAATTCATTACTCTTATTAGACAAAAACTATGGCTTCAGCCAAATTGTAAGCACAGCTCAGTCTGTCCAATAAAACTCATAACTGAGATGCTTTATTTTAGCTTCAGCTCAAAACATGTCAACAAATCATTTATTTCTACGTACTTCCAAAGGTCTCTGAAATGTTTGTTGGTTTTTTTCAGGGAGAAAGAGATGCAAGTTATCTTAAATCTGGTTTCTCTGAATGTGCTGTAAGTGTGAAGGAACACAACTTACCGTATTATATATGGAATATGCAGCTAAAACATGGAACAAAGATTGTTGCCTGGAGAAATAAGAGCAGAAAATGAAAAAAATATAGTATTATCTTTTGTAAAAACAGAAAAACACAGAAGTAGTGAACTGGATTTTGGAAACATGTTTTCCCAGTTTAACCTGTCTAGCACTAAAGAACAGGATAGACCACACTTCACAACGATAAGTGCTTCTGATTTCAAGCCGGTTTTGTAATTAGCACCTTTATGATGTTTTACATGTTGAAATGTTTCCAAAAGTATCAATAATACTTTAGAAGAGAGTGGTGGCACATCATCATTTTCACAGACAGGTAAAGTGAAACATTGCACGGGTGACATTTCAAACACTGATTTATTCTGAATGCCAAAATTTAAACTCCCCAAACCTGATTTCTGTGCTTGCAGAACACTAACAGCTGTTACTGATTCCAAACAGAGATGTAGAAGCGAAGATGTGAAACGCACAAAGCAGCCACAAAGGTGTCTTAATCTTGGCACCAAAATTAGAGTCTGCTCTAGTGACTGCTACTGTCAAACTGAAGAAAAACAATATTAACTCTGGCTCAGCATCCTGTGCTCAGCCCTCTGTTGATCTCTGGATACTTCAGAGCTAGAATTACAAAGAGCTTTGTAGAGACCCTTTGCTTTCTGTAAACCAGACTAACCTGTGAAGGCAGCCAGACAAAAAACCCCAAACGACAACAAACCAACCAGCACAACTCTGCTCTTTCCAAGTGGTATATGAAGTAATGGTGGACAGCTCTCACAATCAACTTTTAAACTCACAGGTACTTTTTGTCACCTGTTCAGGAGAGAATCTGGACACCTGAATGCCTACTTCCATCTACAAGTAAAACTGCTAAAATTTAACAGCTGAGTTTTGCATATTGTCCTTTTTCTGTCCAGCAAAGTTTTCTCCCTGTTACTAACCAGTGAAGGGAAGGAGGTATTAGCAGGCTAAAAAATAGAAAGCATAAGCCAGAAGGTGCTTATTTTCTTTTGGGAAGAAGACTTATACTTGGAGAATTTTATCAAAACATCTACATTGTGGCATTTTGGTTTACCCTCTTCCAGAACTGAGGTTTAGCCATTCTTCAGTAACCAAAGAAAAGTGTAACAAGGTACTAGACATTAAGCTGCAGCCTCATTTTACAAGGACAAACTAACAGGTCCCCAGTGTACACAGGAACCTCCTGTATCCTCAGATGACCACTGGAAACTGAGCATAGGAGCTCTATCTCATTCACAGTTACATACACAGAATAATGGTGATTTTAGTATTATTTACACTAGACGGTTGCACTGAAGACCTGTAAAAGAATGAACCTTCAAAGACACACAGTCTACTTAAAAGTCAAACAAGCTATTGACTTACCCAGGGGACTTTATTTCACTGCTATGTGAAATGATTTCTGAATTTTTCATCGAGGCATTGCTGGAAATGCATAATATATGTACAGTAATTTCGAGCTCTATTCCAAGTGTGAAATTGCTTTAGCAAGCCAAAGGCTTTCCTGTGGACTCTGAGGGCATGGTTACAACAGCCACAGGGACTGGAGCTGGCTCTGCTTGCGTTAACCCCAAACTGATGAGGCAACGAACTTCTGCTGACATGTAAAGCGTGTGCACAGAACGAGGAGAGGCCCGAGCAGAGCAGACACTGACAGCCCTGCACAAATGGGGCTGAACTGTGCTGGCTGCACAGAGCACTCTCAGCTCGGGAATCTCCGCTCTGTGCTTCTCCCTTACAGCCAGCAGAAAAATTACCCTGATTTACAGCTTTTCCACAAAATATCTAGAATAACAACGGAAAAAAATGTTTCTTTTATTATCAAATTGAAGTCCACAGCTCTGAGTAGTGCTTTCTGAGAACAGCAGACTACCATAAAATCTGCCTTGGCTAGAAAAGGAGATTAAAAACTGAACTAACACAGAAACAGAAGGGGAAAAATATCCTCCTCTTCTCAGCAGGGTGCTGATGCTGCAAGCGAGCAACAATACTGATGTTTGTATCCCCACTTTTTTCACTATTAAGCATTTTTAAAGATGACAGCTGCCTAATATTCCTCATCTAGTGGCAGCAAAGAATAACAAAACAAAACATTCTGAAGAAATTCAAAAGCATTATGGCCTACAGTTGTAAATAATTAAATGCTCACACACAAAAATACTGCTTTATTTGTTTCTGAATTAGATACTGGGAGAAGAAGAACACGAAATCCAAAGGAAGGCTAAAACCTCTGGGAAGGTGAAAGTTTACTTACTTCACACCGTATCTGTCCCGAAACATGATGTGGTCTCTGTACGTCCGGTTTACATCAAGGTCAATTTGCCGGATATCCGGCGACGACCCTCGCGCTTGACACTTCAATTTCTGGGAATACGGTAAAGAACAGAATTTAAGTTTAAAACTGTGAACTCTAAAACAGCAGAAATCTGCTTGACTGCACAGCTATATTGAAGGAATTGCCATCACACGATTTAAAACAATACAGAATAGCAACTCACAAGATTTAACAGTTTTAACTTCCAAAATTAGCATATACATGTACAAATTCTGTGAGTCAGAAACAGCCACAGAGTAAAGGTGTAGAAAGACCAATCCCATAACATACATTTTTTTGACACATCATTCGCTGCCCACATTTAAGGCTGTTTCAGTATTTCAAATTTCTTATTGCCATTTCTCAAGCAGGCAAGACATTCTCTCAAGAGAAAGACATAAAATTAACTTTGCTACTCAGGAACAAGAACCTGAGACGCAAGTGCTCTAGACTAGACTTTAAGCAAATGATTCAGTGTAGTTTTCATACTTTTCCTGTCGTTTTCTCTAGCAGAAGTAATAGCTACATAGCTGACAGTTATTATCTAAGTATAGATAATGGACATTTCTCCAGTAATTTCCTCTGTCTTTCTGTTCTAATCTAATTTAGCTGTAGAATATGTCTACTTTAGCACTTGCTTTAGTGTTTTATAATTAAATCCATTTTTGTAATTGAATACTTATGAAGCCTGCACAGGTTTAGAGTGACACCTTATTTTTTGCACTTAAAATAATTTTCTCTTGACACTCATCCATTTATTCTCGCTTCTGTCCGTAAAAGTTGAGTTTGCAAGACCCTGGATTCATTATGGTATTTTCAAAACATTACTTCTGACTATCAGAGAATACCACAGACAATCAAAAGGCAAAGCTCTACGGACTCTGGTTGCAGGAAAAGAAGAGTAAAGACAAAAACAGTAATAAGAAAGGGAGCAAGCAGGGAACATTAACATCCATCAAGTCTGTTGAACACAACCAGAAGCTTTAGGCACACGAGGAATTACTTGTAAGTCATTGAACCAACACAACACTAACCACAATCTCAGCTATGTGCACCTTTCAATATAATTTAAACTAAACACCCAGAATGATATGTCCCCCAGACAGACAGAAAAGCAGCAAAGGGAAAATTTCTAGTTTTAAATGCCTATAATTTGATGGAATATAGGAAAAGGAGCACCCTGAGCCCTTGCAATCATGGCAGCTTCATGTGTGAGAGAACAGAAAAGTACCAAAAGTTTGAGAAACGGGAAGGACAGGTGGTTAAGAACTGGTCTTTCCCCTGCAAAGAGAACTGAAAGAAGCTATTTGACCAACAACAAACATGTATTATCCATCTAAATTTAGGGTGTGCAGTTTGTAAGTGACACTTGCAATGAGCACTTCAGGAAATAGGAAAATAGAGAGCAGCAAGATGAGTTTATCACAAATAAACAAATCAGATAATGATGGAAGAAACTCTTTCTATTTCTGTATTTGAACTACAAACACTTCTTTGTTTTGCATTGAGCATTACATGACATTAATAATTTCTGAAGATTATTTCACCTATTTTAAAATGCTTCTAATTTAACTCGGCATTCTTTCCCACAACTACATTATTCAGCATTAACTCTGGTTTACCTCCTTTGGATCTCCCACTAGTCTTACTGAGGAACTTAAACAAAACATAATAGTCAGAAAGAGCAGCCTGTTAGACTGAAGAGTGAGAAATATGAGGAAGGTAACAGACACCAAAATTTAGATAACACCAACACCAATACCAATCTTCTTTCATAAGACTCCTCATCTACTCAGACTCAGTCCCAGCTCAGCTTTTGAATACACAGCCTTTTTCCTAGCTAAAACAAGCAACAGAGTGCAATGTAATTTCTAATTTTTTTTTAACATTGCTTAACAGCAAAGGCTTAATAAAGCCTGTAGTTTTAGTATCTGATATTTTTTAATTAATATTAAGTAGAAATTCTACAAACTCACATTATAAAAGTCTTTCATTTCTTCTTTCATCTTAGGAACATCAAGCAGCAAAGACCAGACTTGCCCTCTGAACTGCAGTGGGATCCCTTTATAAATTCTCCTATGAAACTGAAAAAAAAAAAAAGAAAAGAAGATAAAAATATAGCACGATTTACAATGCTCTGAATAAAAGGAACAGTGATGCACAACATGCTAAAGAGAAAAATGCATTTACACCAACTGCCCTCGGAAAGGGATGACCTGCTGGGGACAAAGTGCTCCAGTGTGTTTTAAGGGTCAGAATGTGTCCAGCAACATCATTTGGGACCTCCTGACAGAATCCAGAGGAACAGGGACAAAATGGACACATAGGCCAAACCATCCTAGGTGATGTTTTCAAGCCAGGACTTTTGCATGGAAGAAGGTCTGTCAAAATTGTATCACCTTTGCTGAGCAAGTTTTGTAATTTAGATCCCAAAAGTCAGATTCTTAGCAAGACTATTTCAGGATAAGCCACAAATAACTCACTGTAATTACAGTCTATAAATAGAAATAGCAAAAGGCAAGCAGCAAAATCACAAAGCTTTAAAAATTATCAGTAAAAAACCAAAAGCAGAACTGATTTTTGAATTCTTGTAAAACTGTGACAGTGTGCTGGAATGTATGGATGCAAGGAAACAAACTGTGAGATCACAAAAAACCAGAATGTGCCATTTCTAAAGCTAACAGATCTCGGATTCTATTTCTAAACTAACAATCAGTTTCCTACGTGCATATTAAAACATTTGCCAAAAAAACCAACAAAAAACACGAAAAGGTGTTATCGTCTTTTGGAGACATATCTAAGACAAGGGAAATAAAAAAATACAACTCTGACAAAGAAAACGAACCTTTCTGAAGTTATGTTTTTACCATTATTTTAATGATTACACAGGGAGACCATTAGATTTAAAAGAGAACAAACCACACACAACTGCTCTCCAATTTTTCCTTCGTGTTTATTCTACAATGAAAGTTAGACCTTAAATTTTTAAGTTGAAAAAGCTACCACTTCCTTTAAACATTTTCACAAAAGTTATGTTTGCAGTAAGAAATATTTTAAAAGCAGTGTCCTCCTCAAACACAGGATTGTTTTTCTTTTCACGTATTTCACATCTCCGGTTTTGGAAAATTAATGAACCCCTCGTTGCAGTATATTTCCAAACCTCCTGCCATTTGGAATATATCGGCTCTTTAAAGGTGTCTTTAATGCCAGCAAGGATTTGCATCTGGATTGCAGAACCCGTAACTCTTGCACAAGTAAGGTTATAAGTTTCTTCCCTTGTTCCTTTTTCAAATGAAAAATATAAACTTGTATAAGATACAACAGCCGTCCTGGAGGCTGTCCACAAAAAAGATGTTGTGCTTCATAAAGAAAACTTTGCTGCCTTAAGACTACGAATGCTAAAGCAGCAGCGCCCGTAGTGTGAGCACAGCCGTGCCAGTGCAGTTTCTTCTGTAAAGATGAAGAACAACGTACAGAGCTCCAAAGCAGCCTCCTCCACAGATGGATACCCTGAGCTCATGTCACACAGGATTTCTGTGTGTGTCAACCCAGACACAAGGATAACTGCTTGTGGGAGAGAATTCAGTCTTCTGAAAGCCAAACACCCCCAACTGCAGTGGAGTCATCCTAGGAAGAGATTAGCCTGTCTACAGGAAAGCAGAATGAGCCAAATTTGCAGTGTCTTCTCTAGAAATTTGGAAGCAAACTAGGGGAAAAAAATTCAATGATCTATGTCCTCAGTGATGGGTAGTTCTATTCCTCAGACCCATGTCCAGCAACAGAGTATCTTCACAACAAACATTTTTGTCAGCTAATTATAATTTTTTAACTCATTTTCAAATGTCTCCAAGAACAAAAGGTTATTAATGAAGACAACTGGGTGAAGAATAAACTCTCAAGACTACTGTTGTATAAATTAATATTTTGGGAGAAGGTCAGGTGGATATAAAAGGCCAGAAATAAGCTTTTATAATAATAGCTTCTTATCCAAACAGAATTAAAACAATTCAAACCATCCATCCAAAGTGTGGAGATGTTCAGGGGGTTTTTGGAAAATAAAACTGAAGGAGAAGAACCTCCAGTTTCAGAGGAGTCCTTGGCATTTACAATTTTCCCATCTCCTGCACTGCCTAGATTGAAACAGCCAAATGCGAGAAGAGCCCTTACAGCAGTAAGTAAAAACTGAGACAGAGAACTGTGGAAGCTCTTTTCACAGAAAAGTTTGAAAAGTGAGTTGCAAATATAACTTTAAAAAGAGCAGAAAGGATAAAGAGGTGAACAGTTTCATCAGCCCACTACAGCTAAGCCAAAAAAAAAAAACCCGGAGGAAAGCAAACATTTTCAGTAGCTAAGTTCTGAATTATTGTACTACCTGACAGAATAAACCCAAATAACATTCACAGCTTCTTGCAAACCATTTTAGATCTGTGTTCAGCTGACTCTGCTGTTCCAACTATTCTTTTATTGAGGCAGAGAAAAGCTCTCAGTCATCCCAAGTCATTACTAGATCCTGCCTACAGACTCAGCAGAACACAAGACCTAAGACTTTCACTATCTGATAAAGAAGAGAGAAATGTCACTCAGGTTCCACTGCACAAACAAGAACATGGAAACAAGTGTGAAAAATTTCATACACGATGGAAAACTGAGAGGAGTTGCTGATACACCAAGAGGGTTGTGCTGCCATCCAGAGTGATGTCAACAAGCTGGGGAAATGGGCTGCCAGGAACCTCACAGAGTTCAACAAGGAGAGGTGCAAAGTCTTGCACCTGGGAAGGAAGAACCCCAAGCACCACAACATTCTAGGGGTCACCAAGTGGAAAAGAGCTCAGAAGAAAAGGACCTGAGGATCCTGATGGACACTAAGTTGAGCAGAAGCCAGCACAGTGCCCTTGAAGCAAAGATCACCAATGGTATCCTGGGCTGCATCAGACAAAAGTATTCCCAGCATGTTGAGGGAGGTGATCCTTTCCCTCTACTCAGCACTGGTGAGTCCAGTTCTGGGCTCCTCAACACAAGACAGACATGGACACATTGCAAAGGCCTACAGAGATGATGAGATTTGACCATCTCTGCCATGAGGAGAGGCTGAGAAGGCTGGGACTGTTCAGCCGGGAGCAGAGAAGGCTCAGGGGAATCTTATCAATCTGTATTTTGCACCACTCTGAAGGGAGGATGCAAAAAGGACAGAGCCAGGCTCTGTTCAGTGGTGCCCAGGGACACGACCAGAGGCAATGAGCACAAACTGAAACACTGGAGATTCCCTCTGAACATCGGGAAACTTTTTTTTACTGTGAGGGTGACAGAGCACTGGCACAGGTCACTCAGGCAGGTTGTGGGGTCTCCAGCCTTGGAAATACTCAAAAGCCATCAGGACATGGTGCTGGGCAGCTGGAGGCGGCCCTGCTCGAGCAGGGGGCTGGACCAGGTGACCTCCAGAGGCCCCTTCCAACCCCAACCTTTCTGTGACCCTGTGCAATGCTGCAGCTTTGTGAAAATGACACGGCTGTGTTGGGAAGTGAGGGGGGGAACCCACGCACACTTCACTACAAAAGTAATTTCTGATAATCATTCAGTCACCCAACAGTTAAAGAAAATATAAATGAGCAAACTGATTATTAGCTAGCTGAATGTCTTTACCATAAGCACCATGCTAGTGCCCTCTGCTGTCTTTTATGTTCTTATGTAATACCAAGTTAAAAATCTGCTGAGAAATGCTGGTTGGGTCTATATACTTGCAGAACTCTCATCTACTTTTCTGCTCTCTCTGAATTAATAATTAAAACAGAAAATAGAAAATTCAGGAAGTTACTTTTTTCATCTGCTTCAGGGAAGATGAAATACTGAGTTAATTTTCAACAAATTATTTAAAATTAAGGCTTTCATAAGATAATAGCTCGAAATAAAACACGAATATATAAACATACATAAAAATACGGGTTTAAGTTCTGTATCACATCTAAGCTAATACTCAGCCAAGGACAGCAGTCAGAACTCTTGCAATTATTAGTAATATTGTTGATCTTAAAGTAGGTAGGAGAAACTGACACTAAATGAGGCCCTGTCACCTGGGAATTCAAAGGAGCTTCTCATGCAAAAACAGACTGGACCTGTAAATACACTGAATATACAGAATGAACTAAAACCCTTATAAAGCAAGAAGACAAAAAAAATTAGCTGTCATCTCAATGAAGTCCATGATGTCCAACATGCAAAAACACCTGGAAAACACACAACCTCCCCCTCCTTGCCCAGCCTCAATCTCTCCAGCTCATAAACCCAAGTGGTTTCTGGACAAGAAATGAGGCCACTGTCACACAGCACCGGCCTGAAGAGTGGCAACTGGCATCATTGCTCCTGCAGGATATAAAGCTGGTTTTCTTGAAAATAAAACTTTCTCAGCTGTGTCAGGAAGAGCTGCACAAGCAGCAGAGGGACTCTGCCACCTCAAAAAGAATCAGTGATGAGAAGCGTAAGAATTAAAATCTGAAGTCTCACAAGAAAGTATATTTATAATGAAAAGAAAATATATTTATAAAGCCTGCTGCCTTTAGAGGTTCTTCAGCTTCTGTGGGTTGCATAAAAGGAAGAAAAAGTGCAAATAGAAGAGCTGTTCCATCTCATTCAAAAATCTCAGGAATGCAAAGAGGGTTCTTCATTAAGGCTCTGTGTTCAGACTCCAAACGAACTGGAGACTTGATTATTATACTGTGTGTGACTGCCAGAACAGCTGGAAATGGCAGCTACCCTGATTGTTTCTCTTCTTCCTTTCCCCTTCAATTTAGGCAACTTCAATCACAGATAGATGAAGGCAGACAGGGAAAGACAGAAATACTTTGGTGGAAATACTCAAATGGGAATACAACATCTAACAGTTTTATTTAATCTTTCCTGAAAGTTATGATCATACTAAGCCAGGAAGGATTTACTATCTGTGGGTGGTTGATTGTACCCTGAACCACTAAGCAGTAGAATACAAATAGGAAATAAAAGCATAAACCAGAGAAGGACCACACTGAAACACAAACTTTGCTGCTCTGTGGCACCTCCTGCATAAGAAATAACTGATGGGGAGATGAAAGCTTTGTTTTGACAAATATCAATCACGCAAAGACACAAGGGCAGTTACACACTTCAGAGTGGTATCTGTAAGAACCACAACAACTTCACTGAGAGAGATGCCTAAATAACCACACAGGAATTAAGGAGTTTTATACACAAAGAGCAAGTCAGACAAAAGCACCAGGAGGCCTTTATGAATGAACAGGAGCACTTGGACAATCTCAAAAAGAAAAAGGAAGCCTACAGGGGGGGAGCAAGGACAGGCAGTTTGGAGGAATACAGAGAGACTGTCCGAGCAGCCAGGGATCAGGTTAGAGAGCTAAAGCCCTGGTAAGATTAAATCTGGCCAGGGACATAAAGGCAACAAGAAAACCTCTCACATAAGGAAGAAATTCTTCCCCATGAGGGTGGTGAGACCCTGGCACAGGTTGCCCAGAGAAGCTGTGACTGCCCCATCCCTGGAAGAGTTCAAGGCCAGGATGGATGGGGCTCTGAGGAACGTGGTCTAGGGGAAGGTGTCCCTTGTCCATGGCAGGGGGCTGGAACTCGACGATCATTAAGGTCCCTTCCACCCCAGGCCATTCTATGATTCTGTGATTTACACTATCATGGAGCTGTACATGGCCTCACTTCATTATGTCATACTTCATTACCTCTAAACTATTACTCAAATATGGTAGAGCCTGGCACATTTCTGGTCTCAATATGACAATTCTTCCATCTTTTTCCACTTTCTCATGGTATACATTCCTAATCTCTATTCCCCATCCCCTCTTTTTTACAAGGTTTAAGCACAAGAGTTCTGAAGGGAAAACAGTGTGAAGTTCCCAGAGGCCTCATCTCTTTCTTGAGATATTCTTCAGCAGTCAAGATCAGGGGAAGATGTAAACTAAAGCATCTCAAATACATACACACACCCCCCACCAGTGTGTGTTAATGTTTTCTCATTAATTCTCTTTGTGAAGTTATGACAGAAAAACAAAGTTGAGAAGCAGCCTATAGGCAGGTCTGCAAGAGTACTGAATAAAAACTGCAGTTTGCAATTAAGCATATGACAGTTTGGGATAATGTAATCAAATATATGGATTCATTTACAGTATTATGTGTCCAGTATGAACAGATTCCTTCAAGGCAAAGCTCTCTTATCTATATATTATGAAGGTTCATCACAAAGAGGCTGTCCAAAGTCCTGTATTTTGTACATACCTGTTGTATACCTGGGACCATCACTTTCTCTGAGTCTCCCTTCCTATCTAAGAACACAAGCGTGTCTCAAATATGCCATTTTCCAAAACCAAGCCATCGTTACAATTATAATCTATAATCCTACAACATTATTACTGCTGTTGCTGCAATGTTCCCTTCAGTGCTGTTGCTAAAGAACACTCATTTCAGGAGAAGCCTGACTGCACAGAAATCATGGCAGTGTCAGGTGAAGTGAGTCTTGTAACACACAGGCTGTTCATTTTCTTTAGCAATTTGTTCCTCTAGCATTAACCACTTTATCCAGTCAAGTGAAGACAGAAAACAAGAGTCATGAACTGTTCCTGCAACTACTCCTTCCATGCTTCAAGAACGTGAGCGTGGAAAGGTAGTGCATTCTTCCAACACGCTTCCAGATAAAAACCGTCTTTGACTCTGAGAACATGGGCAGGTTTTCCATAAAGAGCAGTGATAAATAATGTCTGGCTTTCCACTGGATGCTCAGGAGGAGGAGGTGGCTCATTCTTTATTCTGTATGTTCTGGTTCACTTACCACATAAGATGTGAGAAAGAATATGGAAAACACCCTTGTTTTTTAGATCTCGTGTGCTTCACTAGAGTTCAACAATGAGTGAAAATTTTTCCTAGCCTCAAGCAAAATTCATCCCTTTATGAACATATTGAATTATTTCAGCCACTATTTATAGTTCAGCCTATAATTTGTTACATGAACTGAAACTCTTTCTGCTCAGCTGATCTGCTGTACCTTCTGCATGCCTGGTGAAGAGAGGAATATTTATTTAAGTCAGTGTCTCATGGACTGATGTCACCAATGGCTGAAGAGCACAACCACTGCTGCTTAGATGACATGGGGTTATTGTGTTACCTGAAAGGTCACATTTAACATTCTCTTTGCAAACGAAGTAGCTGTTACAGAGTTTTTTTTCTTGTCCCTTTGACTTGGGAACGTATTTGATCTTAAAATCTCCTGACTGCCACATTAACAAAACAAAGTCACAAGTGTTAAGACCTCTAGTTTCTCCTCCCAGAGAAAATGGCAGGACAGAAAGTAGGATCATAAGAAAAGCTTTGGGAACAAATAATTATTTTTCATGAATTCACATCATATTTTAAGGAAATGGACTTTCTAGATTCTGAGCTATACCCTGAAAGAGATCAACCACTGGCTTTAGTTTTTAACAAAAGCAAAGTGCAAGACACAGCTACCAGTCTCAAAAACACAGGTAGTGAGCAGACAGGACGAGCAGGGGATATATCAAGTAAATTTCTCCCTCTACTTTACTTGTAGCATTTCAGCTCTCTGCTCATCAGGCTAACAAGGATTCTGGTCTCAATCGCTCTCTTCTAAGGTCTCAACCTTGCACAGATCAATTACTTAAGCAGAAGGCCAGTAAGGGAGTAAGGTGGCATTCCAGGCCAGTCATCCAGGCAGGAACCTGGGATGTGTAACAGCTGTCCTTGCTCCTCTGCACAGTACAGGTGGTCAATTACTTACAAAAGTACCAAGAGAACCCCCAGCAGAAAATACAAGTCTTAAGCTGTGTTGAAGAGAAGGAGGAAGCTGAATTTGGGATTCTGTGCATTATCCACCGAACAGCCACAAGACCAGCTATGAAAACACCCCCAGAACCCAGTGTTGGGAATACAGCCTCTCCAGCAACTTTTTTCCCAGCTGAAATTCTTCTGTAAGTTTAAGATGACCAAGACTATAATTCCAGCAAATAAACTGTTCACGTGGAAGTCCCTCCCTAGCTTTTAAAGCAAGTAAAAGTAGTCAGCACTTAATGGCACACCTGACATAACCCACTCTGTCCCCAGATTATTCTGCACACATGAACACACTGAACACAATTCCTCACATTTGAGCACCAATTTTGTTGGGTAATTACTATTGGGTTATTAGGTATTATTGCATTTTGGAAGAACAAAAAACCTTATTCTTTCAGTGTGAGGTTTGGTTTTTTCAGATACCAAACACAGGCAATCTAATTTCAGGGTATACATTCCTTCAGAAGTGACAGCCAATGACAAAAGCATGCAGAATTTTACCTTTTCACTATTCTTGTATTTTTCCCAGCTTTTCAACATCTTAAGCCATTTCGTAGTTCTTTCAATTTCAAGGTGCTTTTGCTGAAAAGGAATTAGAAATTTTTAATATCTCCAAAACTAATGCATTTAAAGTCACTTATGTTTTTCTAAAAATAACAAGAAAAACTTCAACAGATCATTATGAACTTTTTATTCAGTCATCTGAGAACAGCACAGAGTAACACCAGTTCATTTAAGACATCTAAAATACCGGCCAACCAAAAAACAAGCAGAAACTCTTATTTTCAGCACTATGGAAGAAATGTATTTTGTAAGAAGAGGTTAAGGACAAGACTTCTAGAAATTTCTTCTTTACACATTTGGCAAGTTAAAAAAAAAAAACAAACTTCAATTTGTTTTTATACTCAGTGAATTTTCAGGCAAATAATTTCTGCTGCAAGCCACTTAAAAGTTAGTTGTCTCTGAAATGATCTTCTTTACCCAGACCTGCCCTAAACATAATTAGCTTCTGTTTGCCGATGATCACACAAACCATCCCTTCTTAAAAGGCACAACATTAAAAAGGAACAAAAACAAGTGCATGCAAGAGTGACAGTGCAGGAGCAGAAGTGGGAATAAGCTTTAATTCTAGACATTAAAAGCTAGAAATCCTTGCCATAATTCTCCTCCTTGGAACGGCACATTTTCACCTGAATTACCCTGTAACTTAACATCAAGGATTTCTTCTGAAGATTTATTTGCTTAAATTTTATTACTGACAAGAATATTTCAGTTACAAGGTGAAAGAATGAGAATCCAAACTAAAACAAACCCCACCTTCTCAAAATAAGTAGTTATATTAAGAAGCCTAGCAAGTATAGCCCTCCTACCTTAGAGATTGCCCTTCTATCTATAAAAATATTGCTACAGATGCCATCAACTTCTCGAATTTGGGAACCAAACAAGCACTTGGAATCAGCCATCTTAGTTCACGGAATTTCAAGGCACTTTGGCACTACACGGCCAAAAATCTGTATTTTGTTAGCTCCAATGATAAGACTTTAAGCAATTATTTTTACAGCTCAGTTTTACATTTTGCAAAGTGTCTCCGATTATACTACAAAGTTAATAGTTAGCTGTGTGTTTTTACATTTTTTTTTAATGAGACTATTTCAACTCTCTCATAAAATTTTGGAGCAGAGGATCCAGACTGGAAAGCTAAAGCAGAAAAATGCATGTGTGTGGTTATTGCTTTCTCTTCAAAGCTGAATATAAACAAGAATTTAGTTTTATTGTAAAGGACAGCCCCTCTACCTCCAACTTCAAATCCAGGGATTAATAAAGACAGGAAGGATATTCATATGGCTAGTGATTCAATCTGGTAACAAAGTAAAAGTTTAATTTTAAAGCTCCGCAGGATACTGAAAAGTTATTTATACTTGCATTAAGTATTTATAAAGTCAATTGCATCCAAAATGTTGGGGGAAAATCTAAAAGAAAATTATTACTTATTGTCCCAATAGAATCCTAATTTTACTTCTAGCTTTTACCCATCAGAATTTGTTCATTCTTTCTTGGCTATCAGTGCAATAAAATGGGCTTCTTTAACTTCCTGAACTTCTTTAATCCACGATCCCAAAACCTTGCATTAGCAGAAGTATAACTTGATGATGTTTAGGCCCACCCCAACTATGATAGGTCCACAAAATGTCCAGGAAATAAGCTGGTTTGGGTTTTCAACCTATTTTTGTTTGAATTCAAACGATATAAGCCTGACACAAGTATAAAAATGTTATGGGGTAAAGAAGTGCCTCTACTCTTTCAACCTCATCTAACTACTCATGTTGCAATCAACTGCCCACATTCCTGTTCAAGTTCTGGCTGTATTGGGCAATATCTCAAATACTTGCCTTTTAAAAAAAAAATTTAAAAAACGTTCCTTAAGATTTATGTTAGAGGGGAAGGCTAGAAAAATTATCGCTTCCCAGATTTCACAACACTGTTTCTGATTCTCCTTCACACTTGCAACCCCTTTAAGGAATCAGCACTTTCAACATCTCTTAAAGCAGCTCTTCTCTCTCTAGGCACAGTTTAGACTGCAGGAATAACAGGAAGTCAAGAAAGGTCTCTGCCCTCAACAGGTTGTTCAGATAATTGGTAAGAAAAATAAAACCCTATCTGCTTCCACAGTCTTTTTGTTTGTATGTTTGATCTGCTTTCAAGATTTTTGGTCTTTTGAGCCAGAAGCTCACTTCAATTGTATGTTTGTTCCAGCTTTTATGTCTTTGTGTCAATTTATCCCCGTTCTCAAGTGATGCTACTGTAGTCAAAATAGCAATTATTTCTGTGTTCAGTTGTTGAAAACTTTTAGCTATTTCTTTCCCTGTCTGAATTATGTTCACTTTCATGTCTAACAGGTACAACACTGAAAACACAGACAGATCTGAGGAAACTCATTGCAGAGCAGGGGGATGCTGCTGCTGCTCTTTCAGACAAGTTCCATGTAGTTGTCACCAAAAAAAGAAAAAAAAAATCCATTTATCTGTCTTCTGAGTACATTTTACACTTTGAAGCATCTTTGCCATTGGGAGTAACAGAATCCCTAATTGAAGCAGAGCTGGTTTCCTACTCTCACGTCAGTAAACAATGCACTAGTGAAAGCAAAAATATCATGAAGTTGGCAAGCATCTCTCTCATGTGCAGCACTCCACCTTCCCGGAGAGCACGTGTGCCAGGGGCTGAGGCTTAAAGCAGTGCTTCAACAGAAGCCTCAGAAAAAAACAGAACGTGCTGAACTGTTCCCCAGGGAATTTATAATCAAGTAAACCAATGACAAAACCTAACAAACTGAAAATGACTTAGAAAACATTTCATAGAACTTCAAAATCAGAGTCAGACACAGACTCCAGATTTCCTGAGGTCAGTTCTCTGTCTCCTTTCCTCCAGAAAATCTTTCCTCCCCTTGTTTTATCTGAGGTGTGCTGGATGATTCATCTCAAGGTTAAGTAGTTCATAACACAGGACAATGATTTGATGCATTTAAGGCATCAAATGCGCAGCAAAGTAATGAAGCACCAAAATCAGTAATTACTACTGTTAATGCAGAGTAAAGGTATTATGACCAAAAATACACACACACAAAAACACACACAGAAATCCCAGCCAATCCCAGCCTAAGGGTTTTTTTGTATCTGAAGAACAGATTCCAAATTCACAAGGATATCAACCTTCTACATAAGCTGCAAATGAAATGAAAACTTGAGTTAGGAATATTTTTTAACATTCACAAGGCAAAATGAAGGCATAAATACTTCTGCCGAGTAAGTGACTTCAAAAGACATTGTACAGATAGCTCATAATCTTAGCCTGCATTAACATAACACAGTAATCCTTACGAACAGTATCTTGAAAACTGCAAAGATTCAAACCCTGCTGACAGGAGCCAGATAACGCTCAGACCAGCAGAGGTCAGGATACCATCAGGAGTGTAACCAGGAATCTAATGCAGGAGGATCACTGGATGATTACAAAAACACACGAGACTTGTGATTTAACACTGGCTCCACAAACACTTTCTATGCTGACACTTTGAGACAGCACGAACACAATTTGGGACAGAGAACTGAGACACTATTTCCTCCACATAATTTAAGGCTAACTACAAAGCCACAGTGAATCAGAGCTTCAAAACACACCTACCACAGTAGCTGCAAGCTGCCTAATATTTCTGCTCAGAGACTCCCCCCCTGCTGTGTCCTTCTGATGGAAATGAAATTACACATACACTCACTGTGTTATTAAATGTAATGAAACATGGCAGGAAAATGCAGCTATTTCAGGCTGTGTATGCAAAACCACACATGAACCAAGGCAAAGCCAAAGAGACAAGTTCTATTCTTTTACAGCAAGCATCTCTTACTAGCTTCAGTATATAATTGAAGGTCAAAAAAATTAATTTTCTGAAGCACTGCTGCTCGTAACACTCAAGGAGCTGAGCTGCCTTGGAATAAGTCATTCCATCCTTTTTCCATATATTCTACTGATTTATGCAGCCAAGAGGGCTAACTTAAAACTTACAGCTTTAAATATTTTATCCTGAGTTTTCTGATCTGATTTGGTCTTGGAGATAGCAGCAGACCCGACTGACCAAGGGGAAATACCAACAGTAACTAGGGCCCACACAGTCAGAAATTCAGTTCCCCATTATTTTTATTGCTTTCCACACTCCCAACACATCAGCTGCCAAACTACTTCTCCAGTACCCTCCAGCAGCAGAAGGATTTTTGGACTAGGACCTGCATGTCCAGAATGCACCCGGCTCAGCAACTCAGCATTACAAGGGAGGTCACCACACTGTAGTGGCAGCAGGACATTTGTCACCATTTCCCAAAGCAGCAAAGCACCCCACGCTCCTCAGGACAGCAGCACACACCCCGGTGTCAGTGCCACCACCTCGCTCACATCATCCATCCCCCGGCACAGCTGATGGCAGCTCCTGGCACAGGACCACAGCTCTCACTCTTCCAGAGCAGAGCTGGGTGGGAGCTCTTAAGTAGCTCCATTTCCTTCACAAGGTCATATAATGGGCAAGGAATATTCACATCTCACTGGCAGGAGCAAACGAAAGAACGAGTGGGCCCCAAGGGACCTGTGGGTGAGTGAATGTGGCCTCAAGGATGGCAGTTCTTAGGGGACTTAGAATGTGCTTCTTTGGAAATGCAAATCACTAAAATGCTTCATCAACTCATTTTGCAATGATTTATATTTTTAAAAGCTGTAAATCTGTAAATGTTTACTTCCCAGTAGAAAAACCTGGAGGACAGTGGGCTTACCTTTTCTATCACCGCATCATGGACAGGAAGCTCCTCTGGACTGAAAACAAAGAAAAAGTTTAGATTAGTCTTGGTTAATCTTGGCACAAAATCATTTCTGCATAGGTTCTTACAAGTCATCATTTACAGCAGCAACTTGTAGTAACAAGTGAACAAGAATTTTGAACTGTAAAGAAGAACTAATATTTTAAGTACAGAACTAGGATTTTAAATCAAAGTAGTTTCATAACTTAAGGAAAACATTTCCTAGGTTAAGAAAACTTTTTTTTCCTCTGTAAAAGCACTCTCTGCTGTATTACTGAACTGAAATAGAAATGATTTTTGTTTTGTTTCATTTGACCATACTACTGTTAGCAGATCTACCAATAAAAAAAAAATGATTTCCTCCTTTACCACTGGGCTCAAGGAAAGGCACTGAGACTTAGGAGAGTTAACTCACATTTTCTCAAAACTACAAAACTCATTCTAAGAAACAAGAAGAAAGTAGCAGAAAAAAAAAATCCATTTTGTTACCAGGTACCTAATTAATATTAAAATTTAAAGTCTTTTCACTTCTTACCCTAAGCCTAAAAAGGCAGTTTAGGAATTGAAAGCTTGAAAAGCAACCTTTGGCCAGACACATCTTCAGACTTTCCATTACCTTCATTTCATTCTGAGGCCTCTAACTTCTGTTTTTCTTATCAAAGAAATTTGTGTTTTTCCTCTCAAAAGTAACTGGACCACCTTGATGCCAAGTGAGCCTGCCTTCCCCTGCAGCTTCTGAAAACACAGCAGCTTAACTGTAAGAAGCAACTCCCTTCTGCTCTAGAGGTCAGAAAAATAACACACCCAATAAAACCATGTTTAAAAAGGACTACAACTCAGGAAACATGGGAAATACTTTTAAAAATTCCTACTGAGCCTTGATATTATGATAAAAACCCTCATACCTACATCATTAGAGCTTTTTATAGCGAGGCCATGAAACCCCAGTATTTTAGACCTGTATTCACTCTGTGCAAGGGTGACCTTGGGGAAGGCTACAGAAGTCACAGCTGCAGTCAGTGTAACAACACTCTGATGCAAGATGCTTGAACTGTATTCAATCTCATTTCGTTTATAAGATGCTGTTTCAGATTCAGAAGTTATATTTGAATAAAAAAATACAGAATAAAGAAATACATTTGAACCACTTAATCTAATGGAAAAACTTGCTCCCATCAACACCTTCACAGAGACCAAACACAAGTCAAAGTTTCCAGTCCACAGCCCAGAAATTAATTTTAAAACCAAAAGACTGTTGCTTTTGAGAAGCATTGCAAAAAGCGTAATTCATTCATTTAGAAGCACTTAACAAATACCTGAAAGTTTTCTTGGTGAACAACATCAAAATCAAAAAAACTTCTGATCAACACCTAACACACTAGAAATAACCTCTAGTCAGTGCTATTTGTAAATGTTAACAAAATTACGGTATTGTGCACGGTCTCATGTAACTAAATCAAGTAACTGAAAGCAGGCCCTTTGCATGCCAAATATCACCTAGAAATGCAGCTTATTTGAAGTGGAGAGAAAAAGCAAAGGGGAAGAAAAAATTCGATTTAACACAATCTGCTTGGGGTGGCTGTTTTTTGGTTTGATGTACAAAGACTGCGAGGCCTTCTCACATCACTTAAAATTTCCAATTCTTTAGTGACAGTTGCGGGCCCTGCCTACCCTCCACGAGCCTCCCACAGCAGCCTCATTCTTCGCAGCCCGACGAGGTCACACCAGCAGCTGGCTGTGCACACAACAAACTCTTTCTCCTCCAGCGCTGCCCGCAGTGTGCAAGGCAGGGATCTGACAGCTCCGCATCCCCGCGGACTCACGCCGGCCGCGGCAGCTCCTCTGCTGAACTGGTACCACTTGACAGCTTATCTGCACACTGGCATGGAAGCTGATCACATGAAAGATTAATCCAATCTTATTTTTCACAAAGGGAGAATGAGTTGCAGTGATTTATTAAGGAATTGCTCACTGCTAATTTAGCGAGTTACCATCAGTGTACAAAGAAAAGGCATGGCTGAACCTCCTGAACAGGAAAAGAAGGCCCTGATATCCTGGGAAGCAGACACTGAATTAATCCAACGTCAAATTTATGCCCACACTGCTCGTTATTCTTTGAGCTGCACAGCTCTGCACTAATACGACAGAGCTACACTGAAATTCCACAGCAGCACATTAAGGCAGCCCCATGTTTTTATTCCCCAAGATGCTGCTGAGCACCAGGCAAACGGCACAGCAGTCAAATGAATCGCCCTGGGCTGCTCAGTAACTCACTGGACATGCAGGAGTTCCTGGAGATCTCCCTCTCCATTAAAGAGATGGCACCAACTATGCCCCTATACTCACACACATAAATATTAAAATCTACCCTGCAAGGACTGATGGAAAGGCAGAGCAGGCACACAAACTCTCTCAAGCCCCTAAAGGTATTTTAAATAAATATCTTCCCATTTAGTGTGTTTTCTGTGCAGAAGAACCTTAGAGGTTTTCTTTATTAGGTAGGATCAGACACAAAATCAATTAATGTCTATGAATCTGTTATTTTATTGTACCTTCTATTTTTTTTCATAAAGATGCATCTTCCCCTTCCTTCTCCAGCCCAGCCAAGCCAATCTAATATTGTTACACCTTAATTATTTCTTTTAAAAATGAATCTTCCACAACCATTCCCAGTCTATTTAAACCTGCATTTCTCCGTGGTTTTTATCTGCATACCTCACCAAATAATAATGGGAAGTAGTAAACAATATTAACATAATATAGCCATATCCTTCCCTGACTGTTTTCCTTTAATAGCTCAAGTTATATTCATTTAGGGAATATAGAGAGAACAGAACTGATTAACATAATTAGCTTGGAACCATACAATCCTGGATATCCAAAAGAGGAGTCACAGGGATGCTTTTAACTGAAGTCATGAAAGTAAGGTCTCACTTAGCAGAAACGAGATCTTAACACTCTACACCAAAGTAAAATCTGAACTAGGTAAAGTCAGCTGTTGAACGAGCCAGGAATCAAGAATCACCACACCTGGTTTGTGCCTTGCCATGAAGACAAGAGCTCCCAGCTGCAGCCACACGGGATCCCAACAGCAGCTCAGGGCTCTGCCTGTCACTGCCAAGCAGCTCTGCAGTAACAGCACTAAGAGAAAGGGCTGAAGATCCTGTCTGCAGGTCTGGGAGATGCAAAATACTGCAAGATCAAATCCCAACTACAGTAAAGGTGCCTGATAGTCATCCTATTAGGAGGCTCCTCAAAGACCTCTTAATGGAAGAAAGTAAATACTGGATTCCACCTAAGATCTCTACCCATGGTCCTCACTGGTGGTGATCTGCAGCAACAGCCCAGATCTTCCCATCTTTCAGTCTGGACTACTTCCACCTTCTGGTGAGAAGGTCTCTAAGTTCAAAGACAAGATTTCATTTATTGGACTTGACTGAAAGTGTCTTATTTTTATTACCTTGTAAGGGATGAATGAACATTTGAATCCACCACAATGGCTAACACAGGTTTTCACGAATGTTTCAAGAAAACTTTAAAAAAAAATTATGTCAAATGCATAAATATCTGTCACTTCAGAACATTAAATATTCAGATCTATGGTTTTGACCATTACAGTATGTGTTATAATCAGCCTCCTTGAGTAACAGTGGTAGGTGAAATAAAGTGAAAACTCTAAGACTTAAGCTTACAGTCCCCTACCCACTGCTGCAGTTTAAATCAGTCATCTTTAAACAGCACTTTGATGTATTTGTTCAATACAAACGCAAGGAAAGACCTTCTTTTATTAGACACTCAACAGATTTATTCTTTTCCTACATTTGTATTTAAATCCCAAGTATGTTCCCTGCTGACTCAAATCACAGAATTTTCCTGTTTCTAGTTCGGCTTAAGTTTAAGAAATGTAAAGCCTCCTCTGTCCGCTGCAGCTTCAGTTGAGGGCGGAAGACATTTAGTGCAGTAATCAGCAACCTCGGTACACCGATCACCCCAGAACTCTGAATTCCAGAGGATCAATTCATTTCTTCACAGTTACAAGTTGGACAAGGCCTGACAACGAAATTTTCATTGGGGAAAAAAAAAAGAGTGGCAAAAATTGACCACGATAAGACCAAAAATACTACAAAGCTTAATTGCCCGAAGAATTGTAAGGTTCAAAATCTTTTGGTATGCTGTATTTTTATTTCTCAATTTCTATTTCAGAGCACAGAACTTGCTTAAAAATCCCCTCTACTTGCTGTAGTCTGTCTAACCCAGACACAACTGGCCAGGGCACTGTGAAGAACTTTGGGGCTCGTTATCGTGAAACATTTGTGGGAATAACTGTGATACACACAAGTCATCTAATAAAAAAGTCAATTACATTCAATATTTCTATACTACTGAACTCAGTGTAAAACAACCGCTAAAGAAGTTTAATTCTCATAAAGCCTGTAAAGCAGTGCCTATGCAAAAAGTTTTCTCAAACTATTCCTCAGTCATTTTCTCATTCTCTCCTCAAAGTACTCCAAGTGTAATAGCATCACCTTGTACCACTGCACAGAGTTTCATTTTAAATGAAAAGTATTTTGAAATAATATCTGGTGTCACATTCTAAATATAATGTAGGATAAGTTTCTTGCAGAACACTGATCTTCATGGTCTCATTGAGTTAATCATAAAGAAACAAATGCTGTGCATTCAGCTTGTCATTTGTGATGCACTGTTGAGTTTTTCAATCCATGAGGAAAACATATTTGCTATTACCCAGGAGACTTACTTTGAAGGAAATATAAAAAAAATTTAAGAAACAGTCATTTGCATCATTTTGAGGCTTTCATGATCAAGAAATTTGTGAGCGAAACATCGACAAAAACATTAGTAAGGTATAAAAGTCAAAACCAAAAGTGATGTGAAATAAATTCCTAAGAGTGATCATGCACAGGGTAAGGTATGAGGGAAAGAATTCACTTGACAGGTCTGAACACAAAGAGCTTTAGTACAAATGGAGTTGTCTTGCTGTACAATATGAAACTCAGATTGCTGAGTAACAACTTCCACCATTACAGTATCCAGATGTATTAGGAAAATGTAAATCTTCCCAAATAGGTACAGTTTTAAATTGTGTGATTTGTCAGGAGTGAGTTGTAGGAAGTCTATGGCTTTACTAGACACAAAAAAATGAGTATATTCACACTGGGAAACCAATTCTACAGCAATAAACATACTAACGAGGTGTTCTATTAGGTCTGCCTCCCCCTCAGTGTCTGATACATGCCACATAAAGCTGTCAGTGCAATACATGGTATCATGGATATGCACAACAGTGCTTTGCAACAGAATCACACCTTCATGGCAATTTTCAGAGGAATCCTGACCAAGAATATTGCTTTAATCTTCCAGCTTTTGAAAGGAAATTAAAGCAGTAGTGTTATTTTCAAAACCAATAATATATGGTAAACATTTCTGAAAATATTAAGGAGAAGGTAAGAAAGCTGTTGTTTATCACAGATAAAATTCTATGGCTCACTTCCTTCTATTTCACAATTTACTTACAAACCCACAATTTTGATTGAATCTGTCTCTCAAAATAATTGGAGCTCTGCTACCGTAATCATCCACTTGGAATTGTCACCAAACAACCTCTGCACAGTATGGGGGTAGTGACTACAGGAGATTAAAAAACAGCTTTCAGAAGTTTTGTTAAAATTCATAAGCAAGCCAAAGCAATTAATTAACATATGGGATAAGCCGATGTGATATTCCACGATATAATTATCAGGAAACATGCTGCAAAAAAGAATTTAATGCTGGCAAAAGGTTGGACCACGTGTGATTTTATGACTAGGTTTTATTTGCAATTATTATTTGTGGATTCTGTGGATGTTGCTGCCAATTTGCACAGCACAGTGCCATGAACATGTAGCTCCTGTCCAGCAAGTCTCAAGCAATGTGCACTGTGGGAGATGAGACAAAATCAAAAGTTTCATCAAATTCAATTAAATCTCAAAATGGTGACTTTTTAGTAAAGTACTTTGCTGCTTGGGACAAGATAACTTTGCTGTAAAGTTTTTATTGCCAATATGAAAAATTATCAAGAAATTCATAGCAAAATACATATAACTGTGTTTTCACTGCCAAATGCTAAAAATAGGAGCTTTCCTGTGTTTTTAGTGAAAAGGAGTGTTCTACATGCAAACTTTAAAGTTTTCCCAGCTTGGAATCAGAAAATCTATAATTTGCTTAATTGAGCACATCAGCATATCTAGTGATTTTTGATGTCACTTTAATTGTACATAAACGAACACTGAGGTTAAAAATGTCTTCTCAGAATCGTGTTTTTAAAAAAAGATAAAAATTAATCTAAGCTACCTTGAAATTCTCAAGAGTCTAAAAGGCAAATGAAAGAGAATGCCTTGCTTCTAATTTACATTTGATAAATGTCTAAAACACCTAGGATTTTTTCCTTAAACACATATCTCCTGCTTTGAAGTACTGCTGGAAGGTTAGTTCCTGTGCAGATCACTTACACCATAAATTAATAGTGATCCATGGCTTGCATGTTGGCAGCTTCATCTGCATTAAAATTCATGTGCTATGCAAAGCGTATTTCAACATAAATTAACTAAGAGGGTATTGTTCCAGCAGTAGATACTTGTTCACTGCTGAAGCTCAAAGCATTATGTACCTGCACTTGCTTCTTTGAGGAAATGAACTTCCGTGGTCTCAAATCCTGTTTTGGTGGGTCCTTCACTGGGTCGAGAGCAGCAGCATTTTTGCACTTCTAAAATCTGTCTCCCCTTTTAGCATCCTTAACAATCTGTGCCAGTGAAGCACGCTCTGGCCATTACCTACATTCAGTTACTTTAATCTTCTATAAATGCTAAATTTAGTAGGAAATATATGAGGTAATAATGATTATGCTAAATACTTATGTTTTAGAGCTTAAGCAGTAACTCAAAACCACTGCATAGCGCTTTATGAATGTTGTATAAATTAAACCATATTAACATACTCAATCATTTTTTTCAGCTCTGCTACCTAATAGCTCTTTTCATACAAGGAAGTACTTTATGAATTCCTAGTACACAGTGGGTGATCTTTTACTCAAATCAAGTAGCAGCAGCTGTTAACAAAAAAACACATTATTTGTCCTTAGTTGGCAGAATTATCCTGCAGCTTATTTTTGTGTTTGCCATCAAATCTGCAGGATTGCATTCACCTCATTTCCTTCTGTATCTGCAGAGGATTTCTGAAGTCACAGCCTGCACTAACTCAGCTGAAAGAATAGATTTAAAATTCAAATTTCAACTCTAGTCCTAAGAATAAGCTTAGAACAAAGCTAAGCCAAAGAAATGGGTAACACTGTGACACAGTTTTAGGAAGGAAAAAAAGACCATACCATTCTGAATTATAGCAAAGAACAACATAACATTTCTTCCTTCCACAGGAAGGACCTGCATGAAGGGAGAATAAGAGAAGAACCACACAGTAGATCACCATGATAACACAAGGGTAAAGGGAAAAAAAAAGTAAAGAGAAGATCATCTTAAATACTGTTGCAAAAAAAATTAAATTCACAGTCCAAGTCACAGAAAAATTCATTGTTAACGTCTAGACATGTAACTTCTAGGCACTTCCTCCTCCTCCTGGTGAAGTCCTAACACTAAATACAGAAGTGATGTGCAAACATATACAACTGTAAAGCTCACAGGTGACTATCTGAGAGAAGGGCTGATTCCTCTCCCTTTGCTAGGACTGGTTTAGACAATTTTCCTGAAACAGCTTTGAATAAACAATCAATTTTCGCCATCAGGCTGACAAAAAATACTTGTTAAAGTAGCAAGTGTGAGAAAAAGTGAACAAGAAAGGCACTGAAGAGTTCCTCGTGGTAACCAAAACACCTTCTAAAGCAATACTTCTGACCACATGCTCTTGCAAAATAAGACCACGCTTTAAGGAAGAAAATACTGCAAATTGCAATGAACATCTCATGCTTTTGAACACATGTTCAAATGCTTTCACGCAAAGAGAAGAGTCACAACACAATCACCACCACGAGTGCAGACAGATTCAGGGAAAATGTTCATTGTCCATCAAGGAAGCAGAGCTGTAAACTCAGTCAGAATGGACAGACTAAGCAAATTTTACAGCAGGTCCGATGTACTCTTCCACTGTCAGGGATGTTTAAATAAAATTACCTATTTACCCTGGTGTCTGACACAGCCTCACCACTTCACAACTGCACAGTAAGCAGGGATTCACTTCAGCTTATCAGGAATTCCACACCTGATAAATAGCAGATTTGCTGTGTTTTCAAAACAGGTTTTGTCATACAGAAATGTAATTAAAATATCATTTTAAAAGTAGCTCCTGTGGAAGTATGCAAAGGAAAAAAAAAAAAAGAAAGGATTTATCTAATGCTAGGAAGATGGACCTAACAAAAGCATTCTCAATCTCAATTACTAACCCAAGAAAACTACCACTTCTCTCCTTAAATAAAGATAATATCCTCAAGGTATATTAGGGCAAAAGGAAAGAATGTTAAATAGACCTGAAATTTGTGGTTGGGGGTTTTTTTAACAGCAGGTCCTCACTATGATTAGCAATGAATATTTTGCAGCAAAATCAGTCAAGGCAAGTGTATCGCGTATCAGAAGGCAGAATCCATGGCACATAAAGCAAGACTCCAGTGGAGAGAAGAGAATTCAGTGGAGCTCCCATGGTAAATCTTGAAAATGCCACATAAAACTTCTAGACAGTCAAAATGAGGCACATTCATATATTTAGGAGAAAGAGAAGAGAAACACAACTTTTCTGTAATAAGAGAGATCTGAACTTTTTTTTAATAAGTATTTGACTTTGGCAGCTGAAAGAGGCTGAACTTGGCACTCTTCTTCCCAGGGGAGGGAAGAGTTTAGCCACTCTCCCGACAAGAGGGTCTGACCCTGTCTCACAAAGCTGAGAAGAGGAAAGTGACAGCAAGTCCCTGCTGAATGACCACAATAAATAAAATGCAGTAAGATTCACATTTATAATTGCACTGTTAAGAATAAACATTTCATTGCTATTTTAGCACATCACCACATCACTTAACATGTTTGGCAATATTTACTGTGCCTAAGAAATTAAGAATTGTGGCTCCACGTCACTGTGAACAGTAACTTTGCAACTCTTCTAGTGGCCTTGGAGCTCCTTCCTTAAACTCTGATGTGCAGACTTAATGGCCTTAAAAGGAAATGGCCTTAAGCTGAGACAGAGGAGATTAGATTAGATATTAGAAAAAAATTTTTCACTCTTAGGGTAGTCAGGCATTGGAACAGGTTGTCCAGGAAGGTGGTGGAGTCACCATCCCTGGAGGTGTTTAAGAGGCTTCTGGATCTGGCACTGGGTGATGTGGTTTAGTGGTTATGGGGTTACAGTGATGGTGCTGGGTTTACTGCTAGACTTAACGATCTTACGTCTCTTCCAACTCTCATGATTCTATGACCCTCCTACTAAAAATGTGAAATTAAAATTATATAAAATCCCTATTTTTTGAATGCTACTTTGATTATTACCAAATTACATTAACCGTGCTTCTTTCTTTAAGTGCTATTACCCAAAATCTCAGCATAACAACTTCTGCTGCCAAGAGCCCTCAGAGACCTGTCCTTACAGCTGTTATCTGGAGAGAACTCACTCGTGCACCCACCCAAATCAGCAGGGAGTGCTGTGCAAGAGTTATTGCTCTTGGACACGTGGTTCAACAGGCACATGGGAGAAAATATTAAGGGATGCACACAGAATACTTCAGAGACAAGGACTGTTTTCTAGCAAGGCTACATACAAATTACCAAGAAAGAGAATCCAAGAGGGGATAACCAGTTGCTCATCATATTGCTCCCTATCAAAAAGTATAGGGTAAAATAATAATACTGGAGGAGAAAAGAAATCAATAGTTTTATTTGGAGACATTTAATGGAGTATCTCAATCCTTGGCTGAGCTCTCCGCTTCTTTGCTCCCCTAACTCGTTTTTGGAGCATGCTGTAGAAATGCATTAGAGCTAATAAAAATGCAGGTTTTTTGAAGAGGGAAGTTTGATGGAGAAGAGCAGGTAGGTCTATCTCAGCAAAAGAAAGAATGAATTCTGCTATTTGAAAAGCGCCTCTGGCAATGCGATAATCTCCATCATTAGCAAACTATTCTCAAAGCATGTTCACTGCTTTAACAGGCTCATGGGATAAAGACTAAGGGTATGAGTCACATTCTCAGCTGCTGTGAATTGGTACAATTCCATCAGAATCAGCACAGAGCTACTGTAACAGTAGCACAAGAATCTAACCCAAATTTTGGAGAGAGCCTCATGAATGGGGTGAGGGGCAGACCACATCTGTATTTTCTACCACTGGTACTTCTATTGTACCACTCTTTATTCTCTAGGGGATAAAAACCCACATAAACAACCTTGCAAAATAAACCTCCAATCTGCCCAATCTCACTGTGCTGATCCTGGAATATTTATCACCGTAAGAGCATCTGCCACAGCAAATATACATCCCCAGTTTCCATTTACTGAGCAGGTAGTAAAAGGAAAAACATGTTTAAACTGAGTCACCCAAGTCAGACCACACAATCTGACCATATTGGTTATTGCTATAAGATAACAATTATTACTATAAGTTAACACAAACCTTGATAATATCAAAGTCTGAAAAAAACTCATATAGTGCAGGCTGAAGAAATAAAAGTACTTTTTAATTTCTTGAAGCATGCCGTGGCTGCATTGATTTTCACAGCTCATCAACAAAGTTACCAGAACGATTGCTGTTACTGGCATTCATCAGGGAACAGTGGAAAGAAAAAAGTTCTTGGAAAGTTGCAGTAAATAAATTGCAGTTTCTTTTGCCATTTCTACTTCATAACTGTTAAGGTCTGAACACTTGAAACACTTTCCACAATATGTTAGTCAGAGCATTTAAGTCAGAATCCTATTTCCCAATGAGGAGTAGTAAAATTTGGACTTGAGCTGCACCTGCCCCAAATTCCAAAAACCAGTACTATTTTTATTTCTCTTGGAAAAGCAACACTGTGCTCTTGAACAGTTTTGTTATAAAAGAAAACTCAACACCTCCCTCACAGCCAGGTGTTATACAGAGAGAGAAATATAAATCAAGAATCATCAAGAACATACGCACACAAGGATGCTTATAAAAAAACCAGATAATATAAATCCTAATTGCCAACTAAAAATGAAAAGTGTGGGACTTTTTTTTTTTAAGTACTTTTGCTTGGTCACCATCTGACTGAAAGACTGAAATCAGCAGTTCCAAAAGGTACCAAACAAACCAATCTGCTGATCTTTCTTCAGTACAAAGCCCCTCAGCACCTGGAATACATTGACATGGGGTATATTGGGGTGGTGACCTAAGTGCAGGAAGATGCTGTTCATATTTGCTCAAATTTTAGCTTTCTGTGCCATCCTAGGAAGACACCGAGGCCGTTTGGCTTATCCTGCTCTGACTTTTGGCCTGGTGTTGAAAGGCCCCAAAGAGGACCAGCTCTTTAAAATGGTGTTGACCTTTACGGTTGCAAAATGCAGTTCTCAGCTTCTACCCTACTTCAGGATCACGTACAAAGTTTGGGCTGTTTTGCAAACTTCAAGCAGCCAATGCTCTTGTGACCATTCGACCTTATGTGGGGCAGGGAGGAAGGGGAGGGAATTAAGTTATTTTGCCCTTGTAGTTAACTGGAGAGTTTCACAAAAAATAAATACAAGGATACATTCATGAAAAATACATCTTTAAGTATGTGCTTCGACAACAGTCAGTTAAAGCTTAAATTCTTATTTACTTACAAAAATACTGACTCATTTGAATTTCTTCCTTTCTTTTACTGTCTTAAGACCTTTAATAATTTTTTAGCTATAAAAATAACTCATAAACTTGCCACATCTAAATAGACAAATCAATATAGATATTACATAAACTGTCAGTTTAAAGAAATAAAATACCTTTTAAAACATTCCTAGCTGTAGTAGGGAACTTGTCACCACTCAAGGAATAAGGTATTTATTTTAGTAGCTTTTTTAACCATTCCAAAGCAGCACCAAATCAACTAAAGAATTCAAGGAGGGGGAAGGGGGAAATCCCAGATCCCGAGGCATTACTGGAATGCCTGCTATGAGCTTCAAGACACTCAGAAACTCCTTTAGGTTTTTCTCCCTGAAGTTATTCCCTTATCAATGACTGCCACTAGAAAAAATGCAAATTGAATTATCTACAAGGTAAAGCAAAGGGCTGACAAAAGAACAGTCCACAGTGAAAATACTGAGGACATTTACTTTAAAATTTAGCCAGGTTCCAAGATAAGACAGAGAGATTTTTTGTGGGGTGCAGGGTCAACATTCATACAATGCTGACCAAAAAGATACAACATATCCAAGAAGAGGAAAAAAAAAGAAAAAACTGAGCAAACAAACCCCTTGTTTTTTATAAATACCAAACATATTCTGCCTTTTTCATTTCCAAAACCAGCTAAAACAGTTTTTGTTATGACTATCAGTGAAGAGATCTTAGGCATTTCTCCCATTCCTAAAATACTTGATTGCAAAAGTCACCTATTACAGGCTAAGGCTTATCTGAGCCCTTGGGAGTCCCCGGAGATGGTCCACTGGACTTCCATCAGCTACAGGCATAGCACGAAGCACCCATCTCCTGCACTTTCCAGAAAAGAATATCCAATCTTATCAAAGCACTGGCAGATTGTATATACAGACAGTGGTGCTAGACTTCAGAGGAAAAAAATGTTCCTTTTAAAATTGAATAGCACTTTTGACTTCAGCCTGACTGCTCAGCATTCCTGCACTATCACATGAAATCAGCAGCAGGATTTTTACTGGAAAATAAATTGCACTGAATAAGGACCATGCCTAAAGGTTTTTGGGGGAAGAGATATTGGTGCCTTTTTTTTTTCTTTAAATATTTTTAGGTTTATTGGTAACCACATTGCACTTGTATAAAATATACTGGTCTGCTCTGTCAATACTCCTGGTCATGACTAAGACAAGCTCCCTGACATGGGATTCTCTGAAAGAAACATTATGAAAGTGAAGAGTGGAGTTTTAATAGGCTATTCCATGTAATAGGAATATTTAATTTACTTAATTGATGTATTAATTCAATATACTATTCCACGTGTACCAGGTGACACTGAGGAAGACCAACAGCACTTGGCAGAAAAAAGTCTGTATTAATTAAGAGGAACGATACTAATTGGAGAGACAGAAGAGACAGGTGGAAGGGGATGCTGAGAGCATGGCTAGGATATACTCCCAGTGGGAGGCACACCGTGCCCGGGTAGGGGAAGACATGTAAGACAAGGAGCAGAAGGTGAAAATAAGTAAGAAACCAGGAGCAACAGAAAGAAGTCATCATGTGCAGGAGCTCCTGCACTGCCTGCAGCCTCACCAAAGGAACTGGGGTGATCCAAGGGTAACCACGACAAAAAGCAAGGGAAGTTTGTCCTGGAGGCAGAGGGGAGACAGGTGTTTCCTCTAGGTGCCTGTTACAGTGTTATGGATTGGAGTGTTCCGACCCAGCATCCGAATCAGCAATCAGAATGTCGTGTTATTTGGCAGTAAATTATGAAAAAAAGATCCCCAAGTTGAGTCTGGTTTGCCTGCAACACCACATGGCTTAAATAAACCACAACCCACCACTTCCTTATAGCCTTGCAACAGCAGTAGTTGGTAAAGGCCAAATTTTCTACATTTTAGCCAGTAACGAGAGTTTCACTCTTCCTGGTTCCTGCGTGCCTCTACTGTAAAATTTATGTTTTCAGTAGAGTAGCTCATACCTGCTACAATTTAGTCAGTGCCACTGAACAAACTCCTCATAGCTGCATTTTGTTTTGTACACTTTGGTGTTAAACATCTCAAGAGACAGTCCCCTTGGGCTCCCCACAGGTTATTTCATAGCTTAGCTTTGCTGAAAACCTTTGTCCCACATCGAACTTCCCTCTAAAACTTCCCTTTATTCATTTCAAACAAGTCTCGTTATTATAATGCTCTGGTACTTCTCACTGAACATACTTTCTTGTTCCCTAAATTCATTAGGTATTAACTCAGCTATTTTATTTTTTTTTGTTTTAAATAGCTGTCTTAATAACCTGTCCGCACCAATTTCCTTTTAATATCCAAAGTTAACTAGAACATTCACATTCATTTGCAGAACTGCAACATAAAGTACTGCAGCAAACAAATTGTGTTCTGAAGGCAGCAGTTACTAAAAATTTAAGACAGTATTGGGTAAAGATGGTCCTAACTATTGTAAACAAGAAGTACTACAACACTTATTATACAATGAAAGATGCCAGATACATCAGCGGAGGGTCTTAGAAGAAGATTAAAGCGGCATATTTTACTTGAAGGGAAATGTCCTATCTGTTTCCAATCCCAATCCAATTTCTGCACTGTTAAATAATAAGGCACCTTCCCTCTACCTCTCAGTCTGTTCTCTGAAGAAAACCTGAGCCCACTTCTACTGGCATGGCAGGAAGACAATAAAAGTGTTAAGTCTTCACGTTCCTCAAGTTTACAAATTCCCAGTTTAACACACAAATAAGGACACTGGGACACCAGAAGAATTGCAGACCTAGACCAAAACTACTCTTTTAATGTCTCTAGTCTGTACATTCTCCCATCTTCTACCCAGTGGCAAATTACACAGGCAGCCTGAGTGCTTCATTCTCTCAAAATTATCTTGCCTGCCCTATCAGCAATCAACTGAACTTTGAATGCCCCTTCACAAAGCCAAGGAAAGCTGCAAACAGGACACAGACAAGGAAAAAGAAAAAACTACAGATAGTAATCAAAGCCCATTGTACTTGAGAAAACAAGCCCTAATTTTCTATCAGGTTCCTCACACCCAGCACCCTTCTGATACAAAAGACATCTCTCAGCTACTTAGTATTTTAAGATGTCCATACAAGCAAGATTACAAATCCCTGTAGACATTAACTAGGGCATTGTAAACTTGGTACTGCCCCCAGATTTTGTTTTCAATCTGCATCAGCCTGTTTGCTAATTTACACTGTAAACACCTGATAGGTCACAGAGAATTATGGCTCTCAGGGACGATAACCTTTTGAGGCTTTTGGTATGTCCTGCTGCATTTCAAACTCTCATAGAACAGCAGTTTCTTTCACACACAGCAGGCCCAGTAGGACAGCACACATGACCCAGACCACAGTCAAAACCTATAGTGCAATACAAATTGTCATTTCAGGGCAAGACAGTTGATATGTTTATCCTAATTATATTTTTTCTATTAGGAGAGATTTTGCTTCTCAGGAAAATAAAAACATCATTTGCAATGAATTTATCTTAAAACAATCATAAAGCAGCCTTGAGAGCACTCCCAGGTGAAATCTGCCCTGCAACAGGACATGGATAAGCTACAAATAGGCACAATTAGTGAAGAGATTATCGGCATACACCGTTAACCTGTGCAGTCTTTATGTAATTTAAATCTTCCAGCTTTCATCCCTTGAAGTTGACTATGTAGAGAATTAATTCTGCGTTGGTGAGTAAAGATGTTCCTGGGGAAGAGGTCTGGGGTAATGACTGACAGCAGCAGCAAGTGGAGAGGACCTGAATAACAATCTTCTGTGCCTTACACATAAAAATGCAAGTATCACAACAGGGAAAGTAACAGGGAAAGTTCAGGAGGTCTCAAGGACACCGAAGTCAGAGGTGAACCCTGCATTGGCTTCCATTACTTCTGCCCAAGAAATAAAATAACTCTGACATCCATTCTCCATTAGGAATGCTACAACTGCAGCTACGCCACCAGGCACGTGGTGCTGCAGCTGTGGTTTACCAACACAAGGACCTCTTTGTGTAAAACAGATCTCTCTGAATGTCACACATCAAATTAACTCTCCCCAATGAAGCACAAGCAGTCTGCAGGTAAAGATGACTTTTTAACTGACAGCTTGTAAAAACAATAACATTGCAAAAAGGAAGGAAGAGAGGGGGAAAAAAAGCCCCCCAAAACATCCCCCTTCCCAATACTATAAATTACTTAGGTATTACTAAGTTTTCCACTGGTTTTTCTGGATTTAAACTGCATTTCATGTATTCAAACAAAAATGCCAAACACCAAGAACATCAGAGAGTCCTAATATTATCCAAAGTAGCAAGTCAGCTTGTGTTCAGTTTCTGCAAGTTGGATATTTACATATGCCAAACACAAAAACCCTAATACAATTTAATACTCTAATCTTCTATTTGCCAAAAAGGCACAGATTATGTTACAATGGAGGCACCTATAGGGGAACTGCATCTGGACTCTGGCATTTTCTGACTTAAGATTCAACATTAGGTCTCAAATCAGCAGAGATTTCAGTAAGGTTAAAAAATATATGAAGCCAAAAGATATTAATCTTTGAAGGATTGAGATACACTGTTGCTCGTATGCAACCACTGAGTAATCTTAATGTGTTGGGATCTTTTTAAAAATAAACATTTTAACAAAAGTTTTATAAATCCTTCCAAGAACTTCAAGTTTGTTTACATCCAATTAAGTTATTCACAACCAAAATCTGCCTGCAATTCAGCTTGAGATATCTTTTTTGTAGACTATCAATTTTCATTCCCAAATATTTTAAAGCATTTCATTCCCTATGCAGGATCAAATTACAGAAATAAAAAACCAGAGAGAAACAGAACTGAAAAGCACAGTGAAAGATTAGCCAGTAGTAACACTTACACAGCAGTTTCCAAAATATCTATTAAAAGGCATAATAATACTTTCACCAAATAGGTAATACAATAAAGAGTCTGAATATTAATAGTAGCAAACTTTTATTCTTATTTTCTTTACAAGCTTGCTACTTACTGTAGAAACCCAAATCTGTCTGTGACTTTGTAAAGACGGTAGTCAGCATCTTCCCACGGTTCAATCTGAGCACCCTCACGTCCCTAAAGGGAAAGGAAAAAATAAAAAGCCAAATGATGTTTTATGACACGATAAATTAATGCAATTAAGACAGCATTTAACCACTCAAAGCATAACCTTTGGGACATGGTGGCAGGAGGTTAGAGGAGAGGGAGGAGAACACCAGTTGCAAACTGACCAGCCAAGAAAAAGGAGAGCAGCACACCTCTCTCAGCCCTTACAAACAGTATTTTCATCACAGGAAATCTCTTTTGGCCACTGCTGTACACAGAATACATTTCAACCAGAGTCACAGTAATCCCACACCTGTTGTTAAACTCCGCAATAATCCATCAAGGTCCCCACAGAGTGCCTTCTACTCCTTTCATTTCCCAAGTCCATCTTTCCTGAACAAGCACCTGCAAGAGCACATCCTGCAGACAGTCCTGAAATAACGTCCATGCTGACTTGCAGCAGCAGTCAAACAATGCAACACTGAGCTTTCCCTCAATGATGCCTTCACTCACGTCCCACTCTTCTACTCCAACTGCCAATCTTGCAAAAGGTTTGCAGAAGTTTAACTGCACTTCAGCCCTATCTACTTCTGGTACGGGCCATGCACAGGTTACTGGGTATGAAATCAGGCCACCACTCAGAACACAAAGTGCATTGGGTTTGTGGGGCCAGGTTTTAGCAGCAGAGGGCTCCAGAGGTGGTTTCTCTGAGAAGCTGCTGCAAGCCTCCCCCACATCCAACAGAGACAAAGTCAGCCAGCTCCAAAATGGACCTGCTGCTGGCCAAGGCCCAGCCCATCCCTGGAGCAGGTTTGGTGGCAGGACTTGTGACCCCATGGGGGACTCACACTGGAGCACCTGTGCCTGAAGGACTGACTCCGTGGGAGGGACCAGTGTTGGAACAGCTCATGAGGAACTGCAGCCCATGGGAAGGACCCACACTGGAGAAGTTCATGGAAAACTTCAGCCTGTGGGAAGGACCCCACACTGAAAAAAGGGAAGAGTTTAAGGAGACAAACCCCCAAGCAGGAAGGAGCCGCAGAAACAACGTGGGATGAACTGACCACAGTCCCCGTTCCCCATCCTCCCGCGCTGCTCGGGTGGAGGAGGCAGAGAAAATCGGGAGCGAAGTTAAGCCCAGGAAGAAGGGAAGGGTGGGGAGAAAATGTTTTAGATTCAGCTTTCATTTTCTTATTATCCTACGCTGATTTGATTGGTAATAAATTAAACAGATTTCCTCAAGTCAGGTCTGCTTTGCCCATGACAGTCATTGGTGAAGGATCTCTCCCCTGCCCGTATCCCAACTCGTGAGCCTTTTGTCATATTTTCTCTCCCCTGCCCAGCTGAGGATGGCAGTGACAGAGCAGCTTTGAGGGGCACCCGGTGTCAACGAGCCAGACAGGAGCATGTTTTCCTTATTCCAAGGTGATCCACTCGCTCACCTGCACACACTGTAAGTCTTACATCAGTAAGTCTGGCATATAAAACATTTCATGACCTCTACAAACAGAAGTATTGCTCAGTACTCCAATGACACTTAAAAAGTCTGTAAGTGGTACAAAAATACCTGACTACAGTGTAAGCACTCTAGGTATACTCTGAGCCAGGCTTGTCCTGACAAGGGGTCCAAGAACAAACATGATATGACCAGGGCATTTCATTAGTTCTCCACAACAATATTAGAAACAATACAACTCACTCATCTTTTTCTGCAATGATTTCAGTGTTTCTACTACTACAACCAAAGATTAAATCAATAAAAAGTAAAATGAGAGTCCTTCTGATCTAATAGATACACTGAGCATCCTCAAACACCCCACTTTCACTACTTCTAATACAATACTTTGGGACTGTTTCAGGGAGTGTAACTTGCTATGCACCTGAAAAATTAGTTGACTGAGTCATTATCCAGAATATCCCCCATGGACGGAGAATTTAATTCACCCAGAGGCCAGTGTATCATTAAACATCAGATTAGTACTCAACAGAGTATTTTAAATAACAGCTAGCTGGAATCATGATTCAGGTTTTAAACAGACATATTACTAAGATTCACTATAAAATGTCTTTTAAATTATTTAGAAGTTCACTTACTCTGTCATACTTGGCAACTATCTCTGCTCGTTCCTGGGCAAGTTTGATAGCAGCATCCTGCTCAGCATCTGCACCTGTAGAGGAATTAAAATAATGCTGTTCAGATTTTCTCCCTTGTGAACAAAGAACTGCAGCCAAATACTTGGAAAATAAACTTCAACTTCAGGGAGACTACTTCAATGGAGAAATGCCAAAACTATTGTGTCAAAGCAAAATATGACCTTGGTGCATGTCTTGAATACTCCTCAAAGCAAAGTACAGTTACTGCACAGTATCTTAATTGCTGAGTTTAGAATATTTCTGATTTTCCACCAATGCAGATAGTAAATACAGTAAAAAAAATAATTCTGCACAACCCACTAAATGAAGGACTGAAGAAAGTGCTAAAAGCCACTAGCTGGCAATTCCACAAACATTCTAATAGTCAAAGAAAGCTGAAACATTCACTACTGGCTTAAAACTAAAGCGTGAACTATTTATGGGATTTGTAGAGGTATTGGAATGCTGAAAAAACACTGCATGGCTTCTTCTTAGAAATTGCCTCAAACTTATTTCTCAGAAAACAGGGAAGGATGTTGTTACAGTGTCAGAACTGCAACTTGGGCAACCCAGAGCTGGAAGAGGTGTAAGGACATGACAACAGGAAGGTTGACAGGCCAGGAAAAAAAACCAATGTGTGAGTGAGCATTGGACATGAGGATACTGCAGATGCAGCATTTAGAACACGAGAGGAGTTCAAGTTTTGCTAAGTCCTGCTCCCTGAGCAGAGACCATCTCTAGAACATGGACAGGAAGAGAGAGCACCGAGAAAGGAAAAGTAAAAGTTGCTGTTTTGAATATCCAACAACAGAATGTACTTCAATATCCTAAATGCAATTATATCAAACCAATGAGGTTAATCAGCTTTAATTAGTAAGTTTGTGAAAGATTCAAGAGTTTATTTATTTTGATTATTAAAAAGCAATGAACTTCAGATAAAGCAAGGCTTTAAAAAGGTTTAAAATATATTTCAACCTAACACTGTTATAAAAATAACTGCAAGCATGTGTTTTTTCTTCGCTATCTAGTCCACGGCAACATAATGAAGTTCAGGAATTGTACATACCAACCACCTGGGCCATGAAATAGAAAAACAGATCAGATATTAGAGTCTTCTATCGTATGACCTTAACACAATTATTTGTTCAAACCTACTGTTCCATTAATAAAGTTTACCTACATATTTCTCGACATTTAGACAAGAAGTTGTGCCAAGGTGGCCTTCTAAACGATCTGTTAGAGACTTAGCATGGTCTCTGCTTGTTTTCACTCCAAGTTTCTCCAGGGGAATGCAAAGAGAACCTCAGTATGACCCACCACAGACACAAACACCAGCATTCAGACAACAGCACTGCCTGTCCCAAGCTTCCCCAAAGGGAAAGCCTGGCTGCTTCTTTAAAGCTTTCATTTATGATTCCCAGAAGTCACACTTTGTTACCCTCACCTGGCGCCCTTTTCCTGGTCACCATCATTTCCCAACCATATTACTCCTGTTTCTTAGCAAGGACATAGAGCTCTGCCATTTTTTCCAGGGTGCAGCAGAACCAGCACACGTGTATTTACATAGTTATTTGAGGGAGAAAAAAATAATAAATAATTCAATCTGCTATATTTGGAAGCTTTACATCTCTGAGCCATCACACTGACAAATAATTTCCTCCCTGTAAGATAAGGGGTGAGTAGAATCATTTCATATTGCTCAGACTTTGGCGTGTCCAAGCAGGGCACTGCTCCTCCTGTGCTTTCAGGTGCTGGGTCCACATTTATTCCTAAGCCTGAAGAGGACTCAAGACACAAAGCAGTTTGGTCTCAGGTTTGCTTTTCTCTGACACAGCTTTACAGCCATTGCAGGGCTCTGTGACCCCAGCTGCCCATGTGAGCTCTGATCAAGACACAGCTCCCACACACCCCCTCGCAGCCCTCCAGAGCCCCTTCCCCAGCCTTGTCACACCCGAGGGCACAGGCACAACTTCACACCACTGCCAGGGCATTCCAGCACTATCCACTCCCCCAGAACAATTACAACAATCTGGCTCCCAATCTTTACTAGCTGGCATAGCGCGTCTGCTAAACCGACAATGGCCACTAAAGCTACCAAATCAACACTGACAAAAAGCAGTGGATGAACTCTGGTTTTACTTTCAAACTGAGAAGATAAAGGAACTGTAATCAAAATTAAATTGTGTTTTCTTTTGTAAGACAGATCTGTGATTATAACGAGTCTTTACAGGAGACCAATTATGCGTTTTTAAAAAGTAAACTTTTGGCTTCCTTAGAAACCTGACATTCCTTCAGCAAATTCAAGTACTGCTTGACCCTTTATCTCCACTTCTCCAATGGACAGATGTGGGGGAAAAGCTCCCTTATTTGAAGTACACCTGCTGCTGAGCTTCAAGAAACAGGGGAAAAGTCCCATCACTAATTTCCAAGTAAAAGAGAGATTAGATTTCATTTGAGAAAGAGTGAAAGAGTGGCTGAACATAAGTGGACAATATTGTAACACACAGTAGTCAGTACATTCACATAAGTAAGTAGCCGATACATTTTTTTAACAGAAATAAAAATGGTTTATATTTTTATTTTAAAATGTGCTCAAAAGGACATGCACAGATCTTCAACAACACAGGCAGAATAACAGTGTAAGCTGAAAAAAAAGTTTAAACCTTTGCTTAAAAGAATGCCAAACTGTGTTTGTACCAGAAAGCAAGTTCCTGATTTATGCTGAAAGCGTGGCCACGGCTTACCATCCCTTCCTCTGCATAAGCAATGTGTGAATCAAACTTTGGCATGTTCTGTGTCTCATGACAATTCAATTACATTTAGTGTGTAAATTATCATATTCATTGCCTTTAAAGTAATCCTCTTTGCTTTCTGCCAGAACCATCTCAACCTTCCAGCTGCACTGAGATAGTTCAATGTTTCATTAATCCATCAATACTGAAACCCCAGAAAAACTCCTGAGATAGGGACAAGAGGTTTTATTTTGGGAGATAAGCATTAAACATGATTTCTCTTATAAGAGGAAATATTTAAATATCTCCAACTTAGAAATTACACAGTGATTCCTGATAAAGTAAAAGCTAAATATGGGAAGTAGAAAAATTCTTTGGCACAAAAATACATCACTATGAAATTGAAGACAAGTAACTGCTATCCTAAAGTCTTATCAGTTTTATTTGGGTGTTATCTTAGTGAAAGCAGTTACAGATACGACACAAGTATGATTAAATGTACTAATTAAAAGTTAGCATTATAGATTATACAGGGAAACAATGCCATCTCAGATGAAGTTGACATTAATATATAGTCAATTAAGCAGTGTGGAGAACTGATTTGAACTAAAAAATGGGGAAATATATTAGCAATGACCTGATGATAAAAATCTGTCAATGATGGCATGCTAAACAGCACTTTCAAGGCGCCCCAAAAATCAGTCAGGCTTACAAGGCACAACCAGCGTGGTTAAAACCCTGCCCAGCAGCAATCGTAGAATGACAGGTTGGAAGGGACCTCAAGGACCATCTAGCCCAAGCTTTCTTGGCAAAAGCACCGTCTAGACAAGATGGTCCAGCACCCTGTTCAGCTGAATCTTAAGAGTCCAATCTTTGGGAATCCACCACTTCTCTGGGGAGATTATTACAACAGCTGCTCCCATTGTGAAAATTTCCAAGTGTCCTGAATCTCCTCAGGAGCAACAGACAAAATGCAAACTAAAAATATGTAACACTATGCTCTATTAATGAATGCTAGACTACCTGGAAGAGACCAACGGCCATAAGTGACATTTCACAGCCAAACAACAGATTCAAGTAAAAATAAACACTAGTAAAGAAAAAATAAGGTCGTGGCCTAGAAATAGATGTAGAAGTTAAATTCTGACTATTAGCAAAACTTCTGAAGGCTCCTGCCTTACTCTTGCTTTTGTGCCATCTTCTCCCTTCTGTTCCCCAGGGAGGAACAGCAGGGGTCTATGTAGGCACCTACACACACCAGAGAATCTCGACCCAAGGACCTCCTATAATCCACCTAAAATCCGTAGGTGAGGGTAGGGAGAGAGTAGGGGGAAAAAAACTGACAATAATGTAATTTGGCATTCATTTAAATCACTGAGCTAAACACTGAGGATCCCTCTTGCAGTTCCTGCAGTAATTCGGTTTTCCAAAATAAAAGAGGGGGAACTGGCAGCACTATCCCGTGTGTTTCCAGCAGTCAAGGAGGAGCTGAACAGCCTGTGACAGCCTGGCAGCACCTCGGTTGCTCCTGGTTGGGGTGGCTAATACAGAGCCCAGAGCTACACCTGGCTTTTATCACAGCCTGGCAGAACTGAGCTGCTGCCAAGGGAGGAACAGCCAGAAGACAGTAAAACACTGGTCTTTCCCACAAAAAGAAAAGCTGCTGCTCTGCAAGGTTTACTAAGTACCTGTATTTTGAATTGTTTGTCTAATCCTGCATGGCTCCTAATCCTGTTCAGCTACAGAACTGCAAACCAGTAAGGCACAACTTTTTTTAAAGTGATCTCCACATGCAATCCACTGAGCACACATCTCTGGTCCCTGCAAAAGTAGTCATACGACTTACAGAAATGGTCTTTGGGGTTACTCACACTCACTAGTGATAATTTCTCCAAAACAATCTAAAAAGTGACTAGACAGTATCTCACCTGGAAAAGGTAACAACAGCCAAGGACTAGCTCCCTCATCGAGGTACTATGAAATGAGAACCACCGAGAGTCTCAGGGAGAGTTCCTTACACCGAAGGAGGAGCAGGTACAAGATACACTGCAGTGCTCATGTATCTGCAGCAGCTTAATAAACTGCCTCTTACAGATGTGCCAGAAACTTAAGAAGAATCATAGATTCGTTTAGATAGGAAAAAACTTCTAAAATCATTGAGTCCAACCATTAACCCATCACTGCCAAGCCCACCACGAACCAACGCTCCCAAGTGCCACATCTACACATCTTTTAAATACCTCAAGGGATGGTGAATCCACCATTTCCCTGGGCAGCCTGTTCCAGTGCTTGACAACCCTTTCGGGAAAGAAATCTTTCCTAATATCCAATCTAAACCAACCCAATGGAATCTGAAGTTATCTCATCTCATTCTGTCATTTGTTACCTGGGAGAGGAGCCTGACCCCCACCTGGCTACAGCCTCCTGTCAGGGTGTTGTAGAGACCAGTAAGTTTCCCCCATGAGCCTCCTTTCCCCCAGGATAAACATCCCCAGCTCCCTCAATCACTCTTCCCAGGATTTGTGCTCCAGACCCTGTCACAGCTCCATTATCTTCTCTGGGCATGCTCCAGCACCAGAACGTCCTCGTCATAACGGAGCCAAAATTGATTCCAGGATTCGAGGTGTGGCCTCATCCGTGTGGAGTACAGAGACACAATCACAGCCCTGGGTCCTGCTGGCCACACTATTGCTGGTACAGCCCAGGATGCCATTGGCCTTCCTGGCCACCTGGGCTCACCACACTGGCTCATGTTCAGTCCCTGTGGACCAGCACTCCCATAAGAAATGCCTCTTTCCATGGGGCTGAGGCTCAATATACTAAAAGCATCCTGTGCAACCTTATCCCAAATTCTGAAAAGAGATTTCTCCCTTTTGTTCTCCTTTGACCCACCATCATTGTCTCTCCAACTGCAGAGCACTCTAAAAACCCCCCAAAAATTGAAGATGTTCATTTGTTTCCCATTACTTTACTAAAATTCTTGCTTGTTTGCACATTACACATTTCACTGCACAAAGAGCTGCACTGGCACAAACTCTTGTCTGCAGGCACTACCACCAGCTGCTACACATCTACGCATTCAAAGCACACATCAGAGCAATAAACAAAGTCCCTGGTCATAGCAGAAAGTCCCTTTAAATACTCAGGCTGTTTATTTTCCTTCCAGTTCGTCCCCATAAACAACGAAATAAAAGCCATGACGTACACTTAACAGTATTTTGTTGTGGGTACACGATGTTCAAAAGGAAGAATCTCGGTAAATACCTGCACATCGATACTAAACCTGCTCTGAACAAAAGGGATTAAGCGTCGTTTATTATACTTTCTCTTCATGCAGAGAGAACTTCTAACACAGAGAACTTTTAACATAAAGTGAACTAGTTAGTTAGAAAAGCAATCCCTTTTACATAGCAACACTTCCTCAGAAATACCTATTTCCAGAAGTTAACTGAGCTACATTTCTTCCACCATTACACATAATTATACATTTTAATAGTATTAGGCATTTAAAACTCAGTTATCACTAATTTGAAATGAGAGAGAAGTAAAACAGCACAATATAAACAATCAAAGACCAGTACATAAAATTTTACACAACACTTTACCAGTCTTTAGACTGTCATTTTCTTCCCAGTCCTTGTAGAGCTCTGTTTTAGTCTTCATGAAGTTAATCTGTTTGCTTCTAGACCATATTCTAAACCAGCTAATCAAAAATGACCCAGGGAAAAGTTCTCCTCCTCCACTTGCTGCATTTGCTGCACACAAACTGAGCCACTTGACACGTGCTCCTTTTTCCAGACACAGCCCCTCTACAGCTCCACGAGCTGCAGAGGCTTGAACAAAGATGCCATTTGTTAATGCCAAGTGTCACGAAGGCACCACGCTGGTGTTCTCCAGCCCAGCCCACAGCCCTGCATTCCAGCTCATAATAAACAAAAGGATTTGAACAAACAGCCTCAGAGGCCAGGGCTCCTGTAACACATCGCTGTTATACTCCTGGGCAAGAATTCTTACTGGTGTTTTCGAAGTGCTGCAGGAAAAGCATCTTACTGAAAGGACTTACTTGAAATGAGGCTTGAAGTACCCTCTTTCTGACTTGTTACTTAAGAAACCACGAAATTAGGTAACTCTAAAAATACAGTTTAGATTTCTGTAACTGGCACTCCCTATTTGCAGGATGGAGATTTTACACATTTTCTGATCAAAACTCCTGTATTGTTCAAGATATCTTGGGGACCTGAAACATCTAGGACATCAGGAGGTGGCAAGGACACTTTTGTCAATAAAAGTACAAAAATTCAGGAGTAAAACTGGCAGAAATCATCTGCATCCTGAAAACCTGATCTCCATACCAAATATCCCAGGACAAACACACGAAGCCATTCTCCTGCACAGACTTTAGCCCTCACACATGCTCTCTCACACAGACATTCTGCTGCTATGTGATGCCTGCAGCCAGAACCAGCCAATTCCACATCCTAACCTAAGCAAGTCAAGGCACATACACCACCAGACACTTTGTGAAGCCAGCTGAAAGATCATCAGTGGCACTGGCACAGGTTAGCCAGGGGGGAATCTCCATCCTCGGAGATGTTCATAAGCTGGGCATGGTCCTGGGCAACCAGCTCTGCACAGCCCAGCTTGAGCAGGGGGTTGGACCAGATGACTTCCAGAGGTCTCTTCCAGCCTCAACCCTCTTGTGCTTTTCTTGCACTCAGAGAAGTGTTAAAATGCCAGGAACAGGAGATCTGATCAAGTGTGTCGGACTATTCTTTTTTCCCCAGAGACTGAAAAAAGAACAGTTCCTTCAATTGTTTTAACCTTCCTCCCCATATTGTCTGGCAGAGCACCAAGCCTGGAAACGAGCAGCAGCTCCTTTGTCTTTACCACTCATTACTGCTCATGGATCCCACCCAAGGCCAGGTGTCAATAGTTTAGTCTCTGAATCAGTATGAGTTTAGACTAAGCCAGTGCCGTGCCCACCACCAGGTACATTTCCCTCAAAAGCAGCATTTTCTTACTGCTAAGGCACACAACAGCAATCCTCTTGCTACACAGAAATAATATTCCACTTTGCTCATGACGGAACTACTGAACTGGTTTTGTAAAACCAACTACTTTCTGTTTCCTTATCTGTGAGCGTATTTGCGGTGAGGATGAAAAGAGCTCACGAACAATGAACACCAAAACACTTGTTCCAGGTTAACTCTTTCACCCCTTCACCGCTTGAAAACAATCTGCTTTTCAACATCACTGCTGCCCTTCTACCACATGCTACTCCCAGGCAGCAATAAGCCACATTACTGACAGATACATATAAATATAGATATATATACACACACTATAGCTATACTAGAGATAGCTATACTGGCATTTCTCTTATATCTCTCAAGTTTAGCATGTCTGGTTTTGTGGGTTTTTGCAAGTAGACTTACACAAAGAAAAGGTAAGATTTTGGCTTAACTGAAATTTCTCTCTGTTTCAGAGAAAAGAAAAAAGCTAAAAGATAGAGTAAAAACTCTTTGAAAATCAATATATTGCACTATGCATATGAAAATCAATATATTGCACCAAAAAAAGCCCAATGCAACAGCAAAACACATGCACCCTCCTCCTATTAACAACCAGCACTCAGAGTAGACATATGGTAGTTTTACAGCATGAGGAGTAATGGGTGAAAAATAGGAAAGTAAAGATTTAACTTCCCTGAAGGAAGGTGACTGAACTCTCATCTTAATGAAAAATCAAGTTTCACTCTGGCAGAACTCTTGCAGTTTTGCAACATCCCCTATGAGACACTGCACAGACACCAATGTAAAATGGTCACTTTGGAAATTAGTAGAATTAACTGCTAATAAAAACCCTCTCAAATCAATTTTAAAGCGATCCCCAAAGGATTCAAAGCAAGAGCAGGGAAATCCAGGCAGCCCTGCTAAGTGATATTCCACAGAGGAGGCCTGTGTCAAAACATGAAACGAGAATTTAGGAGTCTATGTATTGCACAGAATTTAAATCAAATACTCTATCCTGCTTTTAAGCAACAATGGACTAAAGGACTTACAGAAACTCTACCAATATTAATCAGTTATTGCAATATGTCTATCATTTTATTTTTAATAACACAGCCTTACTGACGCTTTTAATTAATGGAGCAATGAAAGCACAAAACTCAGAATAAACCAGCAACAAAACAGAAAAAGAACGTACTCTAATAAAACACAACTTGGCCATTTACTTAGTCCTAATTTGCAATTTGTTTTTCTAATTTGTGTTTCATGTAAATAAGTACACCTTAAAATTAGATCACTCCATCAGCAATGCCTACACCTAACCAGCTGGAAGCTGCAGTTGGAATGCTCATGTCATCACCCCACTACTGAGCCTTATGAAAGTTCCCACAAGGGTTACAAAGTGGAGTGACAAGATCTGGCAGGGTTCTACTGTAATTCCATTTTACCAAGTGTTGTGTCTGCAGTCGTGAGCCAGAAGATAATTAATGTGCTGAAGGTTAACACAATCAGTTGCACAGCCAGAAGAAACCATAATTGCCAATTTGCAACAAGCTACACTGAAAAGAGTAAGCCCAATTTTGAACAATGCTCCTTTCTTGAAAGAAAGAGAGGACAAAACCAACGCACGACCCATCCTCCTGGCCAGAACTCTGTCAACACAACCTGAAACATTTATGGCAGCTCTTAAGAGACTTAAATGCAAAAACTCAGGCTGGGTATAATTTGGGGCTTGCCAGTATGTAAAGACTGGTCTGACTTGTGCCACAACTAGCTAATGTCTTATGTCTAAGCTTAAGTCATCCTTTGTTCTTCTCTTCCCAAGGGTGTAGTTGGTATCTGGCCTTTTCATTACAATTTTTCTGTTTTCCCACTGCTATGAAAGAGCAGCATTGTGGCCACGATGAAGTGGCCACTCACCTACACGTTTGTCTTTCAGGAGATGCAAACACTGCGCTGAGCTCAGTCATGTCAGCCCTCCGAGCAGCTGTTCCAGCGGCGACGGGAGCAGATCTGCATCCCGCTGTTCCAGGGGACACAGCGAGCCTTGTGTCCGTAACACGCTATAACCCAGCAGCAGCGGAACAACACAGACACAGACTTCATGGAAAAACACAGGAGGTTTTCTACTACGTGGAAATCATTTTATGGTCTTCCACCAAAAGATTACATTTCTTAGAACTCCTACTGCGGCTAGCACTGATCCCACTGTAACATATAATCTGTTTCATCTACGGCTCATGAGTATTACTCCCACACTCCCCCTGAAATCCATGACCTTTCCCAGCACCAGCCCTAGCCTTTACAATTATGTCTTAATAAAATATGCTGCAAATCGGCTGCCGCATTAAATAGTAAGATCAGACACTTGACCTCAGAAGCAGTATTGACAGATAAAAAGCAGAAATATTTCAGGAATTTTACCCTCAACCTAACATAAGTCAAGGCATCCTTTCACGCCAGTGGCTTTTCAGGTACTGGTTATGATTTTATAATCAAATTTAGCTGAAAATGCCTTTTTTTTTGATCCCTTGTACTTTAAAAGTATATTATGCCTGCAGTTCCCAGAGGCTTTTGAGAACTAAAATATCCCTTCCGTACACTGACGCTGCTCATACTTCTTTTAACCACGACAGGCTACTAAACACACCAAGCAAAACGATCCTTCAGTAAGATGGAACATAGCAGTTCTCTGCAATAAATTTCTTCTTCGTTTTCCCAATGCCATATATCAGGATGACATATAAAAATCATTTTTTTTCCCAGCAACATAAATCAAAAGACCATTAAAAAATTCTCTGAAATGCTGACATTATTTCCAACATAATTTCAGATTTCCTGTTTTGAACATCATAATTAGTGGTAGAATATGAATGTTTTCACAGCACTTAGATTTGCAGTATCAATTTAAAGAGTAAAATGGTTCTAATATTTTAGATTCTGACACAAAGCAGAACATTTCATAACAAAAGCTATGCTTCCCACGCTAACAGACTTATATTTAAGTAGTCAGTTGCCACACTGCACTAATTATGTTAAGTCTCCTGATTAATCATTTTTCTCTCTGCATTAGTCAAAATTAATGAAGCAAACAATACTTATATTTTAAAATTCAGCGTTAATGATGTGAAGTCTATTCCCAGTTTAAAATATCACCAAGACGACACTCATACAGACTCTGGGTAAAGTTTTTTAAAAGGAGGCGGTTCTTAATTTTTGAGGAAGCCAGTTTATTTCTTCTGTAGAGAAGCCACAACAGTTCTCTAGTTCCAAAATGTCATCTATAGTGGTATCATTTTATACTGGCTAAAATAAAGAGGTTTGTTCTTCTACACAGATGAGCTTTGAATACACTGACATACCCACAGTCCAGCTCATCATTTAATTACACAGCCGATTTAACTGATTACAACAGGAAGAAAAGGAGGGTTTGTTTTTGTAATAGATGCTATTCTGCCACTTAACAAGACTAAAGAGCTCCAAGCCAGCTCAGAAAAACACCAGCTCTGACTCAAGGTGGCAGGAGTAGAACTTGAACAGCATCATGGGGACGCAGCAGCAGCTCCCCCGACCTGCCCAGCGCCCGCAGCCTCAGGGCTGGCACCGAGTTGCTGCCCAGCTGAGCAGGCACTGCCCAAACCTCGCTGGCCCCTGCGTGAGACAGAAAAGGAAGCGTTCACAAACAAGCAATGGATGAGCAGCTGCTGAAACCACCAGCTTTTACTCCCCAGCTGCGCATGTACTACCAGTCTTTACTTTTCTACCTTCTCCTGGAAGAGACAGCATGAAGCGCATGGGGATCGGTCCTTGCCCAAAAGTGTGAGAAAACCTCCCTGCTGCCTCTGCTCACACCTGAACTTGAGCCTCCCAGGTGCCGAGCTACTGCTCTGCCTATCTGGGCACAGCCTCTGCATGGGGAGGCCTCGGGATTCATTTTCATGCTTTAAGTTCAGTTTCACCCCAATACGCAACAGGAAAATAAAATCTTAAATATTGTGAAAGTTGTGGCGGGATGAAAAAGCATTTCTTGCTTTATTCTGGCAACAGCATGTTACATGAGTTACACGAGTTACTACAGGCTGCTGGGCAGACTGTTGTGATCCATACCTAAGAGTGTGGATCTCAGGCATCCCTCCATCTACCACTGGGATACACTGAAGGAACCATCAAAAACCACAGTAACAGCGAGAGGAGCTGCAAGGCCCTTCTCTGTTCAACTTTAATTATCATCTCAACATACTTAAAGCATTTCACAAAAAAATATATATACTGAGTTACACGCTACAGCTCAGTTCACTGTAGCTGAACAGCTTTCTTCAATTACTCTGTCTCTGAGCTATTCATCTTGGAGAAGGATCAACATTTTAACTGCAGGAATACCCTAAATACAAATAGGATCCCCTAAGGGAATCCTCTGAAAAGTCTGAATGGCACCAAGAAGCTCATATGACACTAAACCTTCTCTCGGTGGCTCTATGGTAAGTTTGAGTAAGTCCACAGAAAGACATCAAGGCAACTTTAGATACCTGCCTGCTTGTATCAGTCATGTCTACACAGCACAGAGCTGCTTTGAAAAAAACCTGAATAACTGACTACTTACAATATCTGTCATTCATTTAATTAAAAACTAAAATGACATTAAAGAGAGGGGGAAAATGGTGAAATCCCCTCTGATCTGAAATCATCTTAAGTGTCAGGCAGCAGTAGATCCATGGTTTTTATGTTTATAAAGCGCTTATAGGAAAGGCTGGAGGAGTAAGAGACAACCAGATGAAGGGTAAACAAGTCTGTCAAACGGCAGCAGAAGCAGGGGAAGTTTCTTCATCGTTGCTAGGAGAAAAGGAAGTTAGTGGTAGACAAGAAGGTTCTGTTGTTTTCAGTTTCACTGATTGAGGGCTGGTAAACAAAACAAAGTAAACAGCCACGGCATTTCCCATGCGAAACAGGAATTAGGGCCTCCACGGCTGTCCTGAGTGCCTGGTCCCAGCCCCAAGCTGAGGGGAAACCCAGCAGAGCGGCTGCAGTAAATCCCAGCGCCATACCCACCAACTCACTATCAGGTTACATTCATACTGCTAATTAGCAATACCAGTATGAATTTGTTTGCCTCCACCTAGTTTGCATTAGTTAAGACCTTTGTCCATATGAAACAACTTCAGAGTTTGGATGAAACAACCCAAAGCAGGGGAGAAGGGGGGAAGAAAAAAGATCACAAACTTTCTGGCTGTTTATCTACAGAACACAGTACCAGTCAGAAAAACCTTCAGCCTACATTATATCCATCATCTTTATTTTTTTTTTTTCCCAAGAGGAAACACTAAATTAGATTTTAGATGTAATCTATCCCTAAAACTTAGGACAATGTGACAAGAAAGGTCAGGGGGTTTTTTTCCCCCCAACCTTTGACACCAGTTAAGTACAGACAACAACTGAGATGTCAGCACCACTGAGAGGCAGGCACAAAGCTGCAGTAGAAAAGGACCATAAAAGAAAAATGAAAAGGCATTTGTTTGAATAGTTGATTTTAAAGGACAGTACAGGTTAATCAGAATTTTCCAAAGAGGTTATAAATCTCCTTCAAGTAAGAGAGCACAGCAAGAGGCACCATTTGGCTCATTCTGTGGATACTCTGAAAACGTTTTACACATATCCAGTGTTGACGTAAGATGACAATTATTAATTTATACTGCTGTTGCACAGAAACAATAACTTTAATAATCAGCGCATTAACGGGCCTATCAGTAACACTTTCTTTTTATTGGCTTAGAGGAAGATAAACACTGAGGTACTTCAGTGACACAGACCCACCATATCAAGTTTTCAATGCTACTTCTCTCAAAACCAGTACTTTTATTTCAGTACCGATGCAAAATGAAGAACTACAAGCACATGCTGTGAACACCTTAACAAGTTTCTACTGCAAAACAAACATGAAGTTAATTCTAGTCTAAGCCTTATACACAGGCACCAAGCAAAAAAAAATCCATTTGTTTATGCTGAAGTCAATAATGCACTGAACCTACTAATGAAGATCTGCTTTATAAACACTACACTCTGTTAAAGAAAAAAGCCAAACCAAACAAAACCACCCATAACCCAGAAAAATCTATTTGTCACAGATTCTCATATCTTGGCAGAAAATTATCTGAAATTAAAAAAGCAGTTTCAAACTCAGTACACTGAGAAGGTCTACTTCATCTAAGATGAACACTGATGGAATACTTTGGAAATTCCAGGTTACAAGCATTAGCTCTACGGCACAAATACACAAATAAAGCCTTTTATGGATTCCAGTCCAGCCCATATAACCTCTTTCATTCCCAATAGATCACTCTCAACCTCTGTGAATTTCATATCCGTCACAGAAACAAAATCCACAGGAAGAGTCACAACTTGGTTGAGCCTGTGGAGCTGCATCTGGCAGACAGGATCCTGTTCCCTGCGAAAAGCAGACCCACTGCAGAACCCTCCCCTAGGGCAGACATGAGCTATCCTCTCCATCAGAGAGGAGGAGGAACAGCACCAGCTGGGATTTAAACACAGATCCACCCACTGTCTGCTGTGCCTGCAGACAAGCAATTAAGATATTGAGCTCTTTGGGGAGGGTTCAAGCTCTCATTTGTGCAGCTTGGACAGACCAGGAGCAACCGGGCTGACTGGTTACCCAGGCATGAACCAAACATCACAACCTTCAAAAGACAACAGCTTTGAGCTCTAACTAAAACCAGCAGCTGCAGAGAGAAAACGTAGAGGTCAAAGCTCTACACATGCCTATATGGCCTTTAAATCCTCTTTTTGACTTGGAGAGGTAGACACAGTGGTCAGGCAGGAAACCTTCCCATGAGGTGTAACACTCATTCTGAAATCCATCAACCTCACACGAAGGTTCAGCAAATTCATCAGTGAAATTTTAATCAGTGAAGTTAAACCCAAAATTACTTGCAAGGGAGAAAACACATTTTGGTTATGAATTGTGGTTCCCTCTTACCACTGAGGACATTTCTTCAGTACATGTTAAAATGACAACTTTGCATTTCTGATGTTACTACAAACAAAGCCAAAGCCTCTTCTTGAAGCAAGGAACTGTAATGCAGCAAACCAAAACCATCCCTGCAAAGGTACTCCCAAAAGGTCTGGCAATGGGATGGGAAATGAAGAGGATGAACATAATGAATGCTTCTTCAATTACACAATTTTGGAAGGATAAGGAGCTATCACTCCAAGAGCTTCAAACTGGATGAAAATTCAACAGCCTCTCATCAACGCTTACCTCTTCAGCACAAGTACAGCTGACATCTGCTGTCACACAAGTCTGAAAGTGAATGAAAAGTACCAAATATTTCTCCTGTCTTAGAGCTTTCTGCAACTGCTAAATTTAACAACAAACTTCTTGTTATGACAGCAAGTTCTTGAAAGAATTTACAAACAACTCAGTCTCCCTTAAGACTGGGGGAAAAAAAGAAATACCATTTTCAACTTAAGTTTGTTTTACTATAATCCACACTAAAGACAACAGCTTTTAGGGTGCATTAGTCATCAGTACGCACTTTACTCCATGTAAACAGTGAGCAGAATTTCTACACTTTCTTCTTCTCTAGCTCACTTTTTATTCCCAGGCAGAGAAAAATCCAGGGGTGTAACTACTGAACACTTTAAAATTACTCACACACACATACTCTATTTCCAACACCCACTGTTTCGGAAGAGCACATGAAACCTAAGTATTGACAAGAGGAACCAGTAGTTCACATTATTGTGACAGCATGTGCCATAAATGTAGAAAAACAAAAGCATCAAAGAGTACTTTGTACCTGAGGTACAAGAGGCTGCTTAATCCCAGGGTAACAGTCAGGCCACCTCAGACACATTGTTGACGGGTTTCTCTGAAAAATGAGTCAGCTGCACGCCCTGGGGAAGTTCTCTCTCAATTAAAACAGTATCACAAATGGCCATTATTCTTCAGGTGCTATTGAGCCCAGGTGGTGTTTCACTGAATCATCAGCTCCAACACAGACCAAGTCACTTTTTTTTCAGATAAGCAAACAGGATTTTAAGCAAAGGCACAAGGCAAAAACATGGATTTGCAACTCAGCTATTCAGGCTTTACTAAATAAAAAAATCTTTGGTGGAAATACAATGAGAGGCTCCCCCTGTTTGAGAGGTCCACATCCATTCCAATGCTGTGGATGTAGGTGAAGGCTGCAGCACTGAGAGCTCCAGGGCTGATGGAAGTACAGCCCAAACACCGCTGCTCAGCTTGGACACTGCAACCTTTATACCCTGACACACAGCACACAGCGAGGCAGTGACCTGTGTAATTGTTTTCTGGTAATGTAACACCTTCTGAGACTTGAGAAGCAGAGCAGAGAGAATTTACAAGTCACACCTAATGACAGTACAAATGCAAACAATAAGAAAAAAGGATACAGAAAGCAGGGGTGGAGATGGGGAGGAAGTGTGATGTTTTAGCTAAGGAATGACATTCTAAGAGGGTGATGTACAAAATTGCTGGAATACAATTAGCTGTCAAGTTAAAGCATGCAAGGGTGATCATCAGTAAGGGGTATGGGATGACAACATTCCATCAAATCTGAGTACCAATTTTCCCACCACCTTGCACCTGTTTTCCTCCCTCACACCTGTATATTACATCAGCATTATGTAGTATCTCTCTGCTTACACAAGCAATGCTGAAATGAAAGGAAAAAAAAGTTAAAAAATCAAAAGCCTAAAGGAAAACTCATGGAGGCAAAATATGGATGCAAAACAACTGCACATTCTTAGAAAGATGAAGAAGAAATAGAAGAAATTGGAGAATAGGCCACGGCACAAGTTAGTGTGAAGGGTCTATAAACTATAAGTAACTTTGAAAAGCACAGTTATTCTCCAACACACAACTGAGAGTTGTGAAAAAAACTTACCAGCACAAAAGGAATGCAAATAAGGTATAACTTAGCTTCTTTTTAAAAACTTCATAGTCACCTTTTAGGTATTTCCAATTTATAAGGATATGAGGTTATGACACAGGGAACTGCTGTACTTACAAGCTACTGGCATGGTCTGACTGCCTGATACAGCTGCTCCATGGCCCCTTCAGGGCAAGCAAGGCCAATTTCTTATTCTTACACCTCAGAAGTAACTCAGTGAAATGGCATGTCATTACTAGTATGCCATTACTAGTCCAATATCAGGCAGTTCTCTGATATATCATTCAGCCATCAGTATTTTAAGTTCAAGCTTCTTAGCTCATATAAATAGAATACCAAATATTTACAGCCTTTCACATAAGACTGTAGGATTTAGCCCAAATTTTAATTGAAGGACTTTTCACATTTGGCTCAGAATGAAGAATGCTTGGGAAACAAGCTCATCTGCAGGTTTTTTTTAATTGCGGAGGAAAAAAGTAATTTAAAGTTATAAAAGAGCTGAAATAGTGTTCATGTTACAGCAATTCTGTAATGTTTTTGTATTAAAATAAATTATTCCCAACTATAAAGCTCTAAGATTTCTTTTTTTAAGTTTTTCATTGGAAACAAATGTTTTCCCACTAATCAGAAATCTATGAACTCAACTGATATAAGCTGCATAACAGATAAAAGGAAGATAAAAATAGGTTTGAGAGGAAAAATAAAAAATACTGCAGGAAAGCTGTTTTAAATTAAAAAGGAATCAGAAATTGCAAAGGCAGCTTAGTCAAATAAACAAAGCCCAGACCAAACTATTAAATAACACTTCTACAGAAGCAGGAACGATTCAGATATGTCAAATAAATGTGTCCCCTTGTCCACCTGCCCCCTGCAATCACCTCACATTCAACTGCATTCTTATTAGTCCTAATTCGATTATCTCTCCTCCAAGCTCCTTATATCTTGAAATTATATCATAGCTAGGATGCAAGGGATAATTTGTTGAGGTTTCCTAATGATAGCAATGACTTGAGAATTTCTAACACGAGCTAAAATTGCTCAAAAAAAGTCCCCTGGCATACCAATAAATACTGTTTCAAAACCAACTGCTACACACCAGTATCTGGAAATGTTACACAGCTTATTAAATTTTTTAATTTTTTTTTTACACAGACAGATTTTACCTAGGAGTACGTTAAGGGAGCAAAAAGGAAAATACAAGAGGACATCATTCAGACATCCAGTCCTGGATTTACAGTGCTTGTTGACCACATCATTGCTCTTTGTCTCCAGCCCTGCTGGAAGTTACTGCTCTGGGCAGAGCTGGTAAACAGGATCATGTGAGTGCACTGCAACCCACGGCAGAAAAGCCCAACTGCTGAATTTGCTCACGCTGCCGTCACCGGCAGCTTCAGGGAACCTGGACTGGGGAGAACTCGCAGGAACAGAGGCTTGCAACGTTTAAGTTTGTCCACATCTTCAGTGTTGCTGTAGTGGGCTGACCCTTGGCTGGCTGACAGGTGCCCACTGAGCAGCTCTCACTCTTCCTACTCAACAGGACAGAGGGAGAAGAAAAGAAGAAAAAGCTCATGGATCAATATAAACAGGGAGGTCACTCACTAATTACCCTCATGAGAAAAACCTACTTGGCTTGGGGAAACTAATTTATTGGCAACTAAAAATAGCATAGCTCAGCCGGTAACACTTGGTTTTTGCTGCTCCTTAACCCTGATGCTCTTCCCATGCTCCAGCATGGGATCCCTCTGAAGGGATACAGCCCTTCACAAACTGTTCCAGCGTGGGCCTTTCCCATGAGCTGCTGTTCCTGCCACAAAACCTGCTCCTGGCATGGGCTCCTCTTCCAGGGCCAGAGTTCCTGCTCCAGCATGGGCGCTCCACAGGCTGCAACTTCCTTCAGGGCACATCCTCCTGCTCAGTGTGGGGGACTCCATGGGCTGCAGGTGGATCTCTGCTCCCTACATAGACCTCCATGGGCTGCAGGGGAACAGCTGCCTCACCATGGTCTTCTCCAGAGGCTGCCAATCAATCTCTGCTCTGGTGCTTAAACACCTCCCCCTGCTCCTCCACTGACCTTGGGGTCTGCAGAGTTCATTCCCACAAACTTTTCTCTCTCTCACAACTGCTGCACTGTGGTTTTTAGCATTTCTTAACTATCTCCTCTCAGAGGTGCCACCAGCTTCACTGATGAGCTCAGCTTTGGCAAAGGATGGGCCTGTTTTGGAGCAAGATGGGTCTGGCTGTGTCCAACTCAGGGGGCAGCCCCTGGCCTCTTCTCACAAATGCCACCTCTGCAGCCCCAGCTACCAAAACCTTGCCCTGTAAGCCCAAGACAGTGGCCAAACAGAAACTGCCATTAACTTAGCGCTTAATCTCAAGATGCAGAGCATATAAAAGCCAGGTCATAAATGTCAGTCTTCAATGCTTTTGTGCATAATCTCTTGATCCCCTTTCTGCCCCTGAAATATCGAGCCTACCAGAAATTCCAGTTATTTCCAAGAAAAACCTCATTAGGCTATTCTAGCCAATGCCAAGATCATAAATCTGGGATAAAAGACTCTTGATGTTCCACGCAATTCTATAAATAGCATTTTAGTCTAAATTGGAAGAGCGCTTCGGAGCAAAGCTCCAGATCATCTCTATTTACTGTTCTCCAGTTTGTGCTGGGAAGCGACTCGGAAGTATGCAAAGCTGGATTCCTTCCAGGTTCAACTATCCAGGAGATGCACTCCTACCTCCAAGTTATGTTCTATCCAAAGGATGAGGCCAAGGCTTGGTCTAGCCTGGAAAAAGCTGCCAAAATGCAGAGGAATGTTGAATTCCCAGCTTTCCTCTCTCCGTCTCTGCCTCCAATGCCACGCTCCCTGCCAGCATGGACACAGTCCATGAGCCACTGCTATGTTAAATGCCCAGCCCGGGCCCCGGCACAGTTGTCCTTTGATTTGCCTAAGTATATTTGCTCATTCCTCCTTTTAGCTTATCTGCATTATTTATAGAATGGCTTTACATTCTTATTAGTTGCCAGACAATGATTTTTAATACATGTTCCATCAGTACAAACACTCCTCTGCAAAGCTTTACACATTATGTAAAACAGGCAATTATCACTGCACAGATTAGAAGGTCATTCCAACGTCTATAAACCAAATAGTAGTGGGAATTGGAGTCTCTCTAGCTTATTTTCTTTTTCACCTATAGATTTGGCAAGCTCCAGACTAGCATTCATCCCACGTATTTCAAAACCTAGCCAGGGCACTAAATCACGGCACAGAATTGACAAAAACATATCTTTGATTTGTGCAACGTGCGATCGACACTACAGTCTGCGAACACAACATTTTCTTTTACCCACTGATGTGACATGGTGGCTTCAAGACTCGATGCAGCTGCAGCATAGACAGGGAAATTTTTCAAAACACGTAAAAGTCTTTTCAATGTACAGCTGTCATCAGAAAAAGGAAAGGATTAGTCAGGTTTTTTCTTTATAGAAGGAGAAAAATTAGGACACAGAGCAATGGTGCAGCCATTTATACATCACACAGCAAAGTGCAACGCCTGAAATCAGCAGTATACTGCACACTGGGGAGCCCTGGAAAGATCCCAGAAACACCCAACACTTGAAAGTGATCAAGAATTGTTCCACCAATCCAAACAATGTGACTTTAAATGAAACAGAAAATATTTCTCTAGGAAAGATCACAGCATATTCAAGTTACCAAAGTCCCTTCATTAGCACAAACAGTATTTCCTTTTCTATCAGCAAAAGGAAGTCTCAGATCAAGGCAATTTCTCACATTCCAGTTGAGACCTGTGAACTGCACTATAACCACGTCCTTCAGACTCCTGCTATTTCCCACTCAAAAATGAGGTTTAGCAACAAAAGCTTCACTTCCATTCTAACTGTGACAGGAATCAGTAAACCCAAATTATTAATTAAAACTTTGAAGGATCCATTTCTTAAAAACAAGCCTGAAACTCAGCCTTAACCTCCGTAAGATACTTCTGCCTAACTGCAGATAAAAAAGGGCTTGGAGAGTGCCCTGTAGTCAAAATATTTTGGGGAAAAAATTAGCACATAGTGATACCGTGAAACTTGTGCCTATTCACATTCACGTTCCCCTCCAAATGCTTACATATTCATCTTGCTTGGTATATTAGGTAAATCCCAAAAGAAAAATGTCTCATCTAAAAACAAGGAAAAGAAAAAAACAACTGATTTCCCCTTCAGTTTCCAGGGAATAAAAATATTTGGCAGTCGATAAACGCAGAAAGTTTTGTGCGATCTGATTTGCCCACAAAATGTACAGGACTTTGCTATTTGCTTTTGGAAAAATAACAGGCAGAAAGGTTACATTTGAACACTTCATGTTCACATCTAACTGGTGCCTGCAGTGGCGCAGGGAGGGGGAAGGTGAACCATCGCTTACACCACTGTAACATGAATGCTGAGAAAGAGACATTTGATTTTTACATCCTTTAATAGAAACCTATTTTTCAGTGATGAATTAAACCACAGGGAAATAAGGAGATTGCTCTTCCTAGTATTCCACTTACATTTCATTAATATCTGCATTAGACTGTAATAGTCCTATGGCTAATGTGCCGTAGGAGTGGAGCATCCAGATTGTGATAATGTGTTGTTTGGAAAGCACAACAGTGCCAGACAAAAAAATCACTCTTAAAAAAAGAAAAAAGCAACACACCAAACAAACAAAACCAACTACCACACATGCAGTGGGAAGGGAGGGAAAAATATCAACTGCAGCACACAACTTTCACTCCCCAAGGACGTACGGTTTCAACCACGTGAATCAGGATGATACCTGGCTTAAAAGCTACAAACCCCCCAAGGTCTTCAGAACACCTTGAGACTAAAGGAACAGTTAAATCCTATCTTGCAGAGTTATTGCTCAAACTGGCAATTCCATGTGAAGTGTGCACTCGAGCTGTTCCCAGCAGCGGTACAGAACACCTTCAGTGGAGCAGGGGTGTCAGGCAAACAAGAGCATCCAAAGTCCACGAGGTGAACATCCATGAGATTCCCCGCATGGACAGAACCTGCTCACAGGAGCTGTGGCCAGACTCATTCGACACCAAAGCCCACTTGGCACAACACATGGAGCCCTTGTGGCTGGCAGGTCCCAAGATTCATACCCCAGCTTGGGGGGTGGAGTTCAGTGACCATGACACCTGACACAGGGGTCGTGCTCTTCTCCTGGAGAGAAGGGTGCACAATCAAGTGCCTACACATCTATTTCCTTTTATTTGTTTGAGTGTGTTGACACGTAATGATGCTACAGAAAATAACAGGAGGGGAAAACACCTGCATCACCAGGGACATGATGCAGAAAGGAGTAGAATCTGTTCCTTGAGGATATCATTTTCACCAAGGACCTGCCCCCTCCAGGTACTGCTAAAAATGCTTTGTTAGCTTCTTTATTAGCAAGGAGACAGCAGCGGTCTTGGGCATCTGTGTACTTATTTTCTCATTTCCACCAAGAATTTAATTAACTGACATGAATTAAATTTTCTGTTTGATCTGGAAATTCAGTTCAAATTAACATTTTTATGGATAGTTTAATACTAATGCTGACAGATAATTTCCTTTAGAAGAAACTGCTTGGACTTACAATGAGAAGGATGAAATAGTGGAAGCTAATCCACTGAAAAACCAATATTTTTATTTGCTGTTAGACAAGATTAACTAAAAAAAAAATTGCTTTGATAGCTGATTAGAGAAGTCTGGATGCTTTCCTTACAAACTATACCAAAAGATCTAGAAGCTCAACAGGACAAAAATAATTTGAAGAAGCCAGATAAGATGTCCAGGGAAGTTGTGAAATGTCAATATACACCAAAGCACTGTCTAAGCCATCCAACTGCTATAATTATCTGTTGTAGAAAATGTCCAGCTGGGACCCTGTCACTTTGAAATATTCACCACATTTTAAGTTATGGAAAACAAACAGGCCAAGTTATTAGCATTTGTCTCTGCACCATTGCTTAATCATATCCACTGCAATTTAACAAACAAAACTGTCACCTTTTTAAGCTTTTTAAATAAATTCTGTACAAGCTTCCCAATTAACAAACATGGACATTAGCATTCATATTTAACATTGGACTCCAAATTCCATAAGCATGAGGATAAAACACTGAAAACTTAAGAACACATTGAAAAAAATTAGATGGTCCCTCATTGCTTGAAGTGTGCACATCTCAACAGCACAAGTTTTTCTTCAAGGAAAGGAATATACTTGCTCATGTAAAATAACATCAGCATTACCCTTTGACAGTCAATAAGAAGAAAAAAGTTGTACATGCTTGAAACAGCATAAGCACAATTGCCATCCCACCAAAAATCAAGATCAGAAAAATATGTTTGCCTGAATTATGAAAATGGAAGGCAGAGAACGAGGCTTGTTTTTCTAGATCCTTCAGGCAGAGCTTCCCAGCCTTTTCTCAGACGTCTCCAAACAAAAACTAAAATGTCGTAGTTGTAAAATTCACACACTGATAGAAGCAAAAGAGCCGGCAGAGAAGGAGAGGCACAGGACACAAACACCTTTTTGCCATGTTCAGATCCAGGCTTGAGATCATGGCTCTACTGCAAACACAGCGGACAAATGCCTCAGGCAACACAGAATCTTTGTTGCAGCTGGAGTATCACCAAAACAAGAAAGCCAAATATACTCATCCTACCAGCTCGAGCTCAAAACCATGTAACCCATTAATCTTCCCAAATGTTAAGCAAAAACTTGAATGAATCATTAACTCTCCTCTTCTTTCAAGGAACCCAACAAATCCACCTTGTTTTCAGTTGCCCTTTCCACCCAGCTGCCAGGTCCCTCTCTGCAGTGAAACCAGGCCAGAGTTTGCCAATCCCCACTCACAGCAAGTCAGATCAGCTTCAGTGATGCCAAAACAGCTGTGCTGATGTACACAGAACTGAATTTCTGTCCCATCTAGCAGAAACATCACTGCAAACCTGTTGTGCTCTTCCCTATTACACTACTGCACTGTTCCCTACTTTTCCTTCTTCTTTCAAACCTACTTGTATAGGAATATTTTATGTTAAGCTCCCATATTTCCCACGTGCTACAAATAAGAACGCTAAAATTGTATTTCAGGAATATTGAGAATATTACAGTTGAGAATTCATTGGTTTAGGGTCATACCTTCCCAAAAATAACCCCAAGACATATGTGGAATAACAAATCATGGTAGGAAGCTGAACATGAGTTGCCTCTGCTGTGCTTACCTGCTTGTAAATTAGCTCATTTCAGGTGACTAACATTACTGCACAAATAGAGAACAAGTAGTGCTTCTTTTCTCTGTAGTTCCTCCATAGGTAAATGAATTCTAGCTGTCTGTATTAATTTTGTTATGCCACGGACCAATTCCCAAGATACAACATCAACAGACTTTGTTTAATGATGCTACCTACCTAATAACCAAATACACAGACACTAAAGTAAGCCATTAACAGCTACATATGGTGAAGCAGCACCAGGACCTTTCTTAATCACTGCAGCTGGCATCACACAAAGGAGAAGAATAAAATTTCAAACAAAGTACAAAGGCAATAAAATGTCAGGATAAGAAATTCAATAGAAAAGCCACAATGTATGTGTAACCCATGAAAGTTACTACTATTTAAAGTGAGACATAGCAAATGCCAGCCACAGAAACGGAGTCTTTTAGGTGAAAACACTCCAGATGAGTCACTGTGTGTCCAGCTGAGCAGTGATCCAACTGTATTATTACTTGCTTGTGTCTGTATCATCCTGAGGTGAATTCCTCACACTCCAGCAGAAGGAAGTCCCACCAGCATTTCCCACTAGCCTCAGCCAGTGGGAACACTGAAAGAAGGTTGTCCCCATGGATTCAGTCACATCCCACTGCTGGCTCCTCCTTGGAGCTCACAAGCACCTCTGTGGAACTGCACCAGCAGGTGGATTAGTTAAACTGATCAAGGTTACAGGAACTCACTAAGAACAAAAAGTACCATTTCCCACTCCAAACCACTGCATGGCTACACAAAATGCAGGTAAAGCACTGTGGGGATTTGAACTGGGATGAAGAGGAAAAGTGAGCAGCAGAGTGAGAGCAAGACAGGAGGAGTAATTTCTGCCGGCATAAATTATTTGTGAAACCATGGCTGAAACTTTAACAGAAATAATGTCAGAAGAACTGCTGAAATACAGTTAAATTCTGTCACACTGGTAGAAACCTAGCCATGGTAAATTATGAATTGAAGCTGTGTACATGTACTGATGAGCTGCAGACTACAATACATTATCTTGACTGCTGTGGGCAGAATTTCATATTTAATGACCAAGAGAAAAAAAAAAAAAAAAAGAGATTTAACTCCCTGCTTGCAGCTCACTGAAGAGCTCATTAATTTTTATTAACTTGGCTCTTCTGGCCAGTCTCCTTTAAAAAATGAAGTAATTCAAGGACAGGTATACGAGTCTAGAGAAACCTTCACTTCTAATCCAGCATTTATCAGTTAAAATACTCAACCTGGATTGTAACAGTATTATATGAAGGAATAAAATAAGAAATTCAGGTAACCCTGGAGCCTCCCATAAGAGGCAAAATTCTCAGCCTTCTGTGCAAAGCTGTTACAACAAACAGAAAAACCAAGGGATTGAAGAAAGTTTCCCATATTTCCCCAGATGCCTCAAGGGAAGGCATTTGATTTGAGTACACTTTTCCCCTACTATCACCAAAGGTAAAGAGAAAACACCACAACTACTTGATGTGGGACCTTTATTTTATTTTCTCCATCTTGCAACTAATCATCTTAGTCCATGCCCAGAGAAACAAACCAAAAAAACACTGCCCATTTTTTGCCAAGTCTAAGTCTGAAATACAAGGTACCAGTGTGCAGTGAATCCAGGCAGTAACTTCCCAAGTGTCACTTACTGCTGGAGAATTTAATAATAATTATCCTTGGCTGGCCCAAAATTTATACATCTCTGTAGGCCCAAACAGTGCAGTGACCAAACATATGCCTCCTCCTGCATTCCATCAAAAAAAAAAAATAGTATCAAACCAAAGTTTCCTCTCAGGTTTCTCTCTCTCATACTGAAATACCGCATTCCTTTTTAATTCTGTGATTTCAGTTTAGTTGTCCCATCTGCTAGAAGTGTTTTAATACAACGTCTCTTTTTATATCCTAACATCAAGGTGATGTTGCCAATTAAGTTCTGCTGTAGCCATCTGTAAGAGGAAGAAGGGAGGAAAGAAGTAAACATGAGTATTTCTTCATTAATTTTAAACAACTTGGATTTCAACCAGGATTTTAGTGATGGAAAAAAAAGAAAATAATTAGTAGATTTATATTCTACATGGATTTCTCTAGGAAAAGTAACACTTGAACTATTTTTTAAAATTCAGAAAGGTTTCACATCTCATGAAATGTTTGGCTTCAAATTAGAACGCCTGTCAAGAGAATTTTATACTGGCATGATTTATCATTTTATTCCATGCAGACTTTCAATTTCATAAATAAAATAATGGCAACTTTTTTAATTTCTTCACAACTTCATGTTCACCTTCAAACTTACAGGGCATGTAAAGTGTTACCCCTCTGACAATAAATGACTCGTGGTATTTTTTTCCTCTAACGAATCAGGTATTATCTAAACGTGATAAGAATCTGGAGTTCCCCCTATTTTCCCAAAAATAAACCCATAAAAAGCAAACAATAAACTCTACACACTCAGCTTCACTGCAATTGGAAGACCATGGAAAACAATTATAGAACTTTTTTCCTAAAAAAATTGAGTAATTCAATTTTTCAACAGCACAAGATTAAAAAATGTATGGAAATGTGAGACATTATAAATCAAAACTTACTGTTCAGCTCACTTCATGTATTCACTAAGCAAGCCTCCCAGGACTACTGAAGGATTTTCTGATGTAATTAGCCCCAACAGTCAGACTGAAGACAAAACCAGAACCGCAGGTCTTGTACTGGGAGACAAGGATACTCATGCTCACACTGCTTAACTCTTTGCAGGATTTAATCTTGTAAACCACCTATTCATCAGCCTCTTATGATACAGAAAATTAAATTTAATTTAAGTGGTGGCATAGGTCACAGCCACAATGAAAACAGACTGGCCCATGAGAAAACAAAATTAAGACTCCACAACTCTGCCAGGCTGTTCAGCTACCCCATTAAATCCACATTTCAAGCCATGAAGCATTAGTAATGGGGTTCTTTTAAATGGCATTCTGCAGGAGTTTCTTCTGCAGGGATTGAATTTTCATCTCCATAGTAGCTGTGCTTACTGCAGACCTTATAACAAGTTTCTGATGTTGACTGATGGATGCAAAAAGACACTCTCTTGGCTATTAACTGTGCTTCTAAGCCTCGGTCTGAAAATAAATCTTGGGAAAATTGGAGGGCAGAGGAATCCTTTCCCCCACAACCTTATGTAGTATTTATAAAAATAATTACATGGTTAGGACCTTCAGTCTTAAACAAGTTTTTAACTTGATACTACAAAGGAAATACGCAATTAATACACTGCGCTCCTTTGTAACATCTACCTCCCAAGAAATTATATTCTAACGAAAACATTTTTTAAAGGGAAAGAAGAGGAGGCACTTGAGGAGTGGGATTTTTACTAAAGTTACTAAATCTTTACGGTTTAGTAACACCAGTCTGAAAGCACTTTGGTAAACACTTCACACATCATCCCTCATGTCTCAATGGATTCACCTCACATTCACAGTGGGCTTCCTAGCAACTCTTCTTTTACAAGTCCATTTTTCTCTTTACTGAAAACAATACTGAGAATGAGTCATTTCTGCAGAATACAGCCCTTCATGTACACCAGATGCCTAATGTTACATGCTGTGAAGAAAAAAACCTAATGTCTGCTCAAATTACTGTATTTATCACCAAAAACTGTCAGCATTTTGCATCTTTTGTAAATGTTTTTCTTCAGAATACTTGAATGGTTTTTAATGCTAAGATCTTAATATTGCTTGTCAGAATGCACTACCAGGTTCTAGAAGAGCTAACAGCTCAGTTAGCTGCAGCTTGAGAATATCACCCAAACAACGACCAAAATTAATGTCTTTTAGCAAGGGAGTAAAACAAACAGGAAAAAAAACCTCAAAGCTTTAGAACTGAGAAAGACCTCATGTTTTTCAAAGCTTTCCCTTTCAATTCCATTGAATCTGTTCCTATAAATAAGAATTTTTAAGGGGGTTGGTGTTACATCTTTTTGAACAGTTCTTACAGTAGTTCTATAAAAATCCTGCCTGACTAGTGAGGTACGTGCAGAACAGACAAGTAGAACTTCTGCCCCTTCGTCCTTCTCTGGAAGCAGCACAAATCAGAAATGAACAGTGAGCAGTGCTGAGGTCGAGTAATTCACTGGGATGAAATTATACAACTCTTGGGGGGGATGTTCGACCAATCACTGCAGAATCTAAAGAAGTAATTAGGAAGCTTGCCTTTTTTTCCTTCAGAATAAGAGGGCAACAGCTGAGCTCAGTTCTACCTTCACTCCTTTTGTTTACTTACACAAGTGTTTCATTAATTGGCTTGTTACAATTAGAGCAGCCTGATGTTATTGATGAATGGTTTGAAATAAAGGTACTCGCCTATAGCCACACATTACACATAAGGGCAGAACAGAAAAATGACACAGTAACAGGCAGATGCTGTAAATATTAAATTATTCACAACCTATTCAATACAAAATAAACTGGTTGTAGAAAATCAATTCTAATAAGAAAGAAATGAAATTTTTAAGTTATCCCCACAAATTATTTAGTTCCTCTACAAACCAAATATTTAGCAGTTGCAAATAGTTAGGATGTAAAAGACAAAAGAAGCGTTTAATCAGTTCCTAATTAGATACATGTGCCAGATACCACAAAGGATGGCACTACTTTAGCAAAGAAAAAACATATGTTCAACACACCGAAGTAAACAAGAACAGCATTTAACATCAATTAATTTCAAACAATCATTGGTTATTTCAAGTAGCTTTTTGTACACTTGCAAGAGACATTTTGGATTTTGAAGTTAGTTGTAATCTGGAAATAATCTAATTGTAAAACCTAACCAGCAGTGCAGCTGTGTACTTCCAGTCTCTTATTTCCATAAGCACTAAAGAAGCCTATTTTTGCTCTTATTCTCATTTAGAGCATTAAGACTATGAAAACTATTCTGAGGGGATTACACAGAATACAGCTGCTATTTTCACAACCTGAGCTCTCCTGACAACAAAAATGTTTTTATCACAAAAATAAAAACAACAAAAAAAAAGGAAAGTCTTTAGTACGACAGTAACAGTTACAGATGCTGACAAACTCAGTTTTCACCATAATAAACGTCACTGGGATTCTCTTTGGGAAAGCAGCAGTTGCAAAAACGATAATAATTAGGCTTAATATAGTTCTACGCCGAATTACGGCAGCTGTACATGCCACAACAAAGAACATTTTCAAGTACCAAGTACGCAATTTAACTACAACCAAACTGCAAAACATTTCTGATTCACAGCAAGTTACTGAGAACACTGAATATATCCCAGAGCTGCTTCTTACCTTTCCCGGCAGCATCTGTTCTCCGTCTTGCTGGCGACACCAGATCCTTTACAAGCTGTAGCACTTGAATCATTGCTCGTTAGCAAGATCAAAGGAACAAGGTGCTCCTCTAAAATTCCAACAGGTTTCATTACTACACCTTATTACATGGCTGTCTTCAGTATGCTCAAGCAAAACTGATGCAGGAAGAACTCATCTACCTTCACAGGAAGATTTCTGCCTGATGACTCTACAGGCTGAGGTGATGGATTTAAAGTGACTTCAGCACAAGGAGGCAAAAAACCACAAGCAGTCCTAAATGTATTTCTACAGACCATTTTAGAATTATTTACTGCAGAGAACGCATACTGATTTCTCTAAATAAAGTTTAAAGGATATGTTCACAAAGTAGCTAAAGAAAAAAAATCCCCCTTGAAACGACTGCCGACAGATGCAGCGTGCTCCCCTAGGCTCAGTAACTAAGAAGTGTGGCTGCATCCTCCTTTCAAGTCGGTCTCAATTCATGAAATTTCACGTAATGCTTAAAGAAAGACTCCGGTGCAGTGCAGAGCCGGCGTCAGACCCACCAACAGAACTAAAATTAAACCCAGCCTGCAAAAACTCCATCAGGCACCAGCAAGCTCCTGCTAAAGACAGTAATTGGGTTCCTTTTCTCCCCCCTCGAACAGAAACCTCTGACACCCTCGTACGTGACAGGAATTCTCACACACCGGGAGGCACGCTGGAAATCCTGGGAGTATTTCAGGCGTTCTCTCACCCACCACCAGAGGCCCAGAGAACTATTTCAGCAAAGGTATTGTCATTGCTTCTGTCAGGTAATTTCAGGCAGACAGATTGCTGTATGTGCCCCACAACATTTTTAATGCCATTTGGAAAATGTAGAGAGGCCCTTCTGAAGTGCCTTTTGTCAAAGCCTCTGCAGAGCTAACCCAAAAAAAAATAAATCATGAGGAATCATGTTTTATGTGATCACTTTAAATAACTGTCAGGCCTGAAGAGGCTCTGTGAACACTTCAGAAAACCAAATTCCTACGCAGCACTGCAAGGCCTTGCACACACAGAGATCGATTTAGGAAGCCAACTACATGTTCTGAAAACCATAACATTAAAATAAACCACAGGCCACATTCTCTGGCCTTTAGACCTTCTGTTCCCATTGCTTAAGTGTTAGATTGGGAGGGGGGGAAGAGGTCATCTCTTTCCATTTTTCCATTTCCAGCTGCTCATCACAAGGATTTCAGATTTTAAGATTTACTGGCGTATTTATCCACGTCCATGTCAGTCTCTCGAAGCACACAGAGCACAGGAACGACAAACTATGTCTGTTATGTCAGTCTCATCCACAGCCTGCCCGTTAATCTCTGCCAGAAGGAAGAGCAACCCCAACTTCTATCGTATTTGGTTAGGTAAAACAAAGCCAAGTAAAATGCTTCTCCCTGGCAAGCTGTCCGATTTCTTCTCCCACTCGGCAAACATTCAAGTGTCCACCCAAGAGGAAGCTTGTAGACACACTGTGCAACTATGACTTATCCCTTCCTGAAAAAGGATTCTTCAAAATGTTACAGACAGAATCCTCAACTTTTCTATATTAAGAATAATTTTTAACTCCTGGACCTAAAGTTAAATTCCAGGTTTAAGACCAATGACTTTATACCTAGAGAGGTTTGGAGAAGATTACTACAAGCAGGCCCTTCCAGAACAACTATAACTTCAGAACATTTAAATAAGATGTAAAATGCAGGGTTGTGCAGTAAGGTTTACCTGGAGGTCTGTTATTTAATAATCCAGTGCTCAAAACTGCTGTTGGAAGAACTTTTTCCATGATTATCTTGCCATGATGTGTTTGTTCTTTATTTAGTTGGATAATCAAACAACTTATCTTCAAGTCACAGACATAAAACGGAAGGAATGTCATTACTTGCAACTATATTACATTGCAAATTTTCTCTAAAAAACTGACTTCTAAGTTCATGGTGAACAAAACACAACTACTACAGAACTAATAAACTTTCAATGGTCGTTATAGAAACATATTATGGATAGGAAGAAAAAGGAAGAAAAAAAAGAGAGAGTAAGGTTGAATAAAATATTCAGTAATAACATCCACTTGGCCTTCCAAAGCAAGAATATACCTTGCAGATCCTACAACTGATTTTTAAATGAACTTGATTATCTCATTTCTACAGCAACGTTCTCAAGTGCTGGAACAAGGAGAGGACGGTGGACTGAAAAAGATCAACAGTTGAGAAGAGGCAGCAAAGGAAGAAAGGACTAGAAGGCATGACTTGTACTTACTTTTGTGAAAAATTATTTTAAAATTAAGAAATTAAGCACTTCAGTACCTATTCCCAACTGCAAAAAGGAAGTCATTCCTTTTTCTTCCCAACTATCCCTTATCCTGCTGGAACAGGTCCCTGTCCTCCCTTTTGAAGAGAGACACACAAGAACTTCAGGACTACAAGCCACTGTCACCCACACCTGCCTTCCTCAACATGAAACAGTTTCCAAAGTTGGTACGCACAGTAGTTTCCCTCTCTTCTCTGTTGTGACAATTGGCACGTAGAAAAAAACTGAAAAAACAAGCAAAGCCTTAAAATTAATTCGGGAAAATGTAAACAACATTCCATGTGCAATGTAAAGAAAACGGTGCAAGTCTGAAGCAGGCATGATAAAAAAGAAATTTCAACAAATCACTGAAACTTTGAAGAATTACACAGTAAGCTTGGTGGCTGCTGTTTGTCTTTCCTCAAATCAATGTATACACCCAGAGAGTAACACTAAACCTGCTTTAGGATAGAGGCAATACCAAAAAGACTTCTAGAAATAAAACACACTAACTAGTTAAATTGTGTAATTTCATCTGTTACTCATGAGTCAGAACTTGGTTATAGTTCACTCTTATCTTTGACTGATACTGAACCAACTGATACTTCCATACAATCTGTCACTACAACTGCCACCTCTCAGACCACACATCCTGACAAAACACCCACTGTGGGCAAGGATACACCAGATGGAAGTTCACAGCAATTCTGACACAGATACACAAGGTGAACCACAAAGAAACCGTGTCATAAATTTAGCGTAACAATTTGAGAAGATTCTGTTTGAGGAAAAAAAGTAATGCTCCATATCCAATGCATACAACATGGATCTCTGCCAAGCATTTTTCCTCTTCAACAGCGAGCTTGCTAAGCAATATGTGCTTGATGATGTTCTTGGATTCTGCTTTTCTTCCTTAACTTCAGAATTGTAGGGAATACAGAAATCATGCACATGTTATCAACCTGATGAAATACATTGGTATTGGAAGGAGCAGTTAACAGGATGGGATGGATCACTGTGTACAGCCCTTGATCTCTCCTAAGTGTAATAAAAAAAATGACCTGCATCCTGATTAGTCAGCTATCATAATTCAGAATAAAAATGCTTCCGTTAACATAATTATAATTAACTGATCTTTGGAAGCAGTTCTTTTTCATGAAGCATATTGCCAGGAGGTAACACATTTACAGCACAAATGATGCTGCAGAAGGATGGCTCAGTGGGTATTCGTCAAAGGTATTTGACAGGGGGGTGGGGAAGATCAGAATTTAAGTCTGAGGAAGACTTAATATTTTCTCTTTCACTCTCTTCTTCTAATCTGTAATGTTTATATATTCACAGCATTCTGTCTAGGCTATTAAAAATCCATCAAGAACCCTCGGGGTTTTCCCAGGCAGCATTGCAGCTACCCAAAAAGCTCCTGCTTGTTGTGTCCTCATTTATAGAAAGATGTACAAGCTACTAAGAGGAAAAAACCCCAACCCATTGCAAAGGCTCGAGGGCCTTCATTCATAGGAACAACAGCCCTGCACACATGTGAGATGAGCTATAAAGTCACTGTCACCGTTCTTTTTCCAACTCATATCAACCTGAACTGTCCAGAATTCAGATATTCTGCATACAGATTATTCCCCACATCTCTGCAGAAACCTGTGCAGGTCTGGCTTCATTATTCTACCCTGTGTTCCCCATGGCCAGAACTATGTCCTTTTCCCTACCTGCTAGACTCCACACATGGTTAAGATGCCAGGCTTTCAGGCCTGACACCCCAGGGAATGGAGGGCCCACAACAAAAAGGCCAGGAAGGTCCCAGCCCGGGGCAGATCTGTCACTAATGTTTCAATGATAGCAGGATCAAGCCTTAAGTCCTCTAGAAAGCAAATAAATACACGAAACACTTCTTCTGGTGTCTCTGGTTCTGCGATAGAGCAAAGTCTGATGTTAGAGGAAGGAGAAAAGGATTTACAAAAGAGCAGGGTGCATTTGCTCTTTGGACCCTCCTTTCTAGGCTGTTAACACCCACAAGGTGTTTCAGCACGGTACGAGTCAGCAGGGCTGGCCCAGCAGGGCTGTCCTTGCAGCGCTGTCTGCAACAGGGGCTGTAAAAACTCCAGTGACATCAAAAGTGAGGGCAGCTGCTCTTAATGACCCATTGGAATGTTTGCTTTAAAAGCTGCAGTTTCAGAAATCACACAAGGCACAACTGCTTCATCGTCCCTCCCATCTTAGCAAAGGGGCTCAGAAAACGAAGATGATTTTCCCATCAGGATCAACTCTCTCATCTGCAGGATAAAAGTTTTCAAGAATAGATAAAAGGATTAAGGAAATACAAGTCAGGAATATTAGCTGGGAAAAGATTCTTTAAATATCAAATAAAAGAAAGAGTATTTTGTACTTAACAAAAAAAACCCAGCTTATTTCTTGCAAAAACAATGAATTCAGCTAAAATCCATCCAGTAGCTAAGGCAAATACCTTAACTATCCACAGAAACATTTTGTTTTATGATACTCCTCTCTGACTTTTCCTGTCACAACTGGTCTTCAAATTATTATCTCAAACCAATTAGGTATTGAGCTCCAAGACAGGCAATATATCATAATACAAATTACTACTGCAGCTGCTATAAAGTAGGTTATCTATTATTTCTCACTAATATTTTGAATTAATTTTCCAATCTCTGAACTGAAGCCTACAGTTTTCATTAGGTTTTAAATAATCTACTGTAGTTGGAAAAGAATTCTAGAGTTCCAGATCAATAACTAACTGTTCCCATAAATCTTTGAAACTTTAAATTCTTAATCTTCATTATTTTCTACAGATCCCTCTTTGAAGCATGAAAGAGGCAAAAAAAAAAAAAGAAAACCTAATGCTCTCAAGAATTCCTATGTGAAATTCTGATGGCCTTTCTTGTAAAAACGTTTGCACCAGTGATACAACTCCATTTATTATTCAGGGGCTCATTTTTCAAAAATGACTGCTTTTGGCTATGCATTTTGCAAAGCATCCATAAAAATAAATAAACATCCTCACCGTCTTCTCAATGGTCCTTCAGAGTCAGTAACTGCTTAATCCAACAGAATTTGCATCCACTTAGGAATATTTTTTTCTTCATTTCTAGCAGGTCTGCTACCAATTTTAAAGCATGAAACTACGGCTGCAGTTTTTAAAAGAAACTTATGCAAATCTAGGAGCCTTATTTAGAAGGCATCTTGGGAGCAGAAAGTAGCTTGATCTAAAGGCTGGAAAAGTAATAATTTCAAGAGAAAGCTATTTTTTTTAAAGTCTGTATTTCTTCACACTTTAAACATACAAGAAAGCTGTTCATTAAATTCAGATGATGGAAAACCTCAGTAAATGGTGAATGAAATTAATTCTACCTGTTCCAGGAAAAAACCCTATAAACCCAAAATAGAAAAACAAATGCTATAAAGTGGGAAAAAGGGAAGACAGAAAAACACAGGGCCACATTCTGCAGACCTTACTGCACACAGTGAAGGAAAACTACACATTGCACAATCCCATCCCTGCTCAATGCTCTCACTGTTACCCTTCTTGCATCAGTTTTCACCCCCTCGGCCCTTGCTACAACACATTCTGCAAGCGGATCCAGACTACAACGAGATAGACAGCAAGTTCCCCAGAGAGCCACAATGAAGCCAAGGGAACTGCCCATGTAGATCACTTTTATCACCCTGATAACAGACACCAGACACTAAAGGAGATCAGTATCAGAAGTCTGTGTTCACGTAAGTCTTGATGCACTCTCCAAAAAAAAAAAAAAAAACCAACAAAAAGGAAAAAAGCATGTATAGATGTACAATTTATTTTTTCTTCCCAATAAATGTGCTTTATACCTGTCACCTTCATGAGAAAAGCAAGGGTACTGCTTTGTCTTTGCTCACATATTTTCTGTAGAACTCTACCACCAGATTTAGACATACAAGTGCATCTAAACTACACAGTTTAGCAACAGTTCAAAGGGCTCCAAAAGCTCTTAGATATTTAATCCATAAAGACCTGGCAAAAGGACTAGCTCAGGCCACAGTGCAGAATTCCTTAGATACAGAGGTACTCATGTCTTTTGAGTCTATGTGATTAGGATTGTGTTAACCAAGCTACAAAGTGTTAGGAAAATGAGTAAGAATAGAATCAGAGATTCTTATTAAGAATCTTCAAATTAATTCCATTGCTTTCTCCTCCCCCTCACACCATGCCCTTCAAAGGCCAAATGGTCACTTTATAAGGATCATGAACTGGTCAAGAAAGCACCAACAAAGCAAATGGAATTCCACCACCCCAGCCCCCCAAAAAAAGGTTGTAGCTAAGCAGTCCATTTTAAATAATGGATAAAATAAGGTTTGGCGGGTTTTTTTTAAACAGGAGGAAGAAAGAGGATGGTAGTACAAGATGTCATCTCAGTGAATGCACACACCCCACAGAATTTCTCAGTCTTCCTCATATTAGATGGCAAGTTTTCATGTAGCTTTAGGTGCAAATGAAGATTTTTCCCGAGAAAAAAAAAAGTTCCATACTAGAAGTCTCAAAAAGAAATCAGACATTAATGAAGTTGCAATTACAATAACAAAAACTATTTAAAATATATTCCTCAATAATATGCAGCATTTCCTGCACTTGCAGCATTTCAAACAGAATATGCAGCAATTTTACACTGCCTGGATTTGGGTCATGGCTGTAGTGCTAATTGACAAATTTATCTTAAGCTAAAGGGTATTATTAAATGTTCTGTCAAACCTAAGCACACAGAAAGAAGCCACACTAGCCATTAAAGACTTTTTTTCGGTTTTGCAATATTAAACAAAAACCAAAACTATTACTATCCTACATGGGCTAATACTGAAGTCAAAGTACATTCATTAGTTTAATCAGGCAAAGACTGATAAAAGTGAATGTGTGTTCAATTCAAAGAAAGAAGAAAAATAAAAACTTTGCTTTTAATTTAAACCCTTACTTGGTTTCCTTTTGAAGAGGATATAAATGGGACTAATAATCTTGTACCTCCCTGAGGCAAAGAAAAACTAGAAAATTCTATGCACTGCTATTTGTCAGTGTGATTAAATCCTTCGCTGCACGTACATTTCGACGCTGATATTTAATCCAAGTAATAAAATGCAGCTGTAGAGAGGCACCAGGAAGAACATCAAACCTCATTAGTCCACTGCAAAATACACACTACTTTTATTAAGCCCATGTATTTGCAGGCATAGTTTGTGCAGCAAATAGTACATGGTGTGGCTTCCTGTCTCTGCAAGAAAAATCAAAACTTGTTTTAAATGTTCTTGAATACTCTGTAATAGGCTAATCTAACACTAGGGTAGCATCTAATCACACAAATGCACCCTACCTTAGTGATAAAAAAGCTATTATGACGAGACACATTCAAAGGAAGAACAAATTCAACATTTCAAAAGTAGCCAATGGAAATTAGCCCAAAGGTCACACAGCAGAAAGGACCCACCCTCCTTTAAAAGGAAGTGTACCTGCGTCCGTTTGCTTCCTGCAGTTGTGTTCTAATGGGAAACACCATTACCTGTTCACTTTTAGGCTTCTGCCCCCTGCTCTCCTCCTATGTTCACTCAGAAAATACAGTCTTTCAAAACAGATTTTAAATAACGTATTTTAAAAATCCAAGCTTAGCACTTGAATACGACAATCATGTTAACTGTGACTACTTAAGGTTAATGCTAGAGCTGTATTTGAGATGCTTTCTGTCTAACTGGCTGGTTGTGGCTACCTTTATGGTTATCTCTGCTTTGCCTCTGTTCTTACAACTGGATTTATTTAGTGCAAATTTGTAATGAGCAGGTCCCACTTCCTTCATATCCAACCCTATTTCCCATTAAAAGTGCTTCCACTATTGAAGAGTTCTCCTATTTCCTCATCAATGAAAAAATGGTGGAAACACCTGGGCATCTGAGACTTCTTTAGTCAGCTTCACCTTAAGACAATCACTTTATCCAAATGAAGAATGCTTTACCTACTTATTCCATGAGGAAGAACAGAGGAACCTAACACTTGTACCAGTTTTGGCAGATGGAAAACTGGGGTGTATTTACTGTTCTCTGTGTTCTCTCTAGCTGTAGAGAATTTAAAATCATGCAAAGTTTCAGCCAACAACTGCCATGGTCCAGACAAGAAGGGTCGTCACTCTTCCCAGTATTACATTCAGGCACTGCAGCCCAGCATTGTAACTCCTACTGGCGCTACATCAGTGCTAGAGGAGCAGAACTGCCATCATCCCCCTTGCAGTGGATTTATCCTTGAACCTGACCAGTTAAGTTTCACTGAATGACACCCAGGTAACCTGGCCTTGCTGTACCATCCTGTAAGTCCACTGAACGTACAGTACAGTTAAACAAAAACACAGATTGTGTTAGCTCCTCTAAATGGATATTCCACTTAATGATTGATTGCGTTAAGAAGAGGGGAAAAAACCACTCAAGAGCCTTACAGTGAGTTTCACATAAATATTGTTTCTTTTAGTTTGTTTTAATGCATGAGGAATAAATAAATATTGAAATGTCACTAAAAGTGACTCATTAGCCTTCACTCTAAAAAGAAAACTTTCCTACCACACACTTAAAGCAAAACCTACAAATATTTTTGTCACAGCTTCTGACATAGAAAAGGGGAATGCAGGGAAGGCAGTGAGGAGGAAATAAAAAGCTAAATTGTCACTTTTCAATTTGTGCCTCATCTTTTTACAGCAAGCAATGGACCAAATTTTTTCTCTCCTGTTCTCCAAGACCAACCCTGACATCCTTCAAACATTCTTACAGTAATTTGCTGCAATTGGGGAGGAGAGGAAGCTAAAAAAGCTTGTCTAGTTTTTGCAACCAGATATAAAATAATATGAACTGTAACTGCTCTGAAGTTCACAAGGCAAGCAGGGTCTGTCAAGCAGCCTGAACACAAGCATGGCTGTAGCACAGCATCACTTCAAGAACTCAGAGCTGCAGCCCACAAGTGTCACCTCCAAACCTAAATTTGAGGGAGTGCAAGGAAGGAAGGTTATGCCACTGTACTCTTTGTACAACTTGGACACAGTAGCATCACAAAATAAAACTCCTCATATAATGCTGTACAAAACTGTACTACCAAGAAAAAAAGAAAAGAAAAAAGGAAAAAGCTTTATAGTGAATGCAGCAGAACATTCTGGTGAGAGACTTACTTCCCTATGTCCCTAAAAGTTCTGGCAAGTCTGACTTGTGCTCAAAAGAGCTCTGAGTAAGGCTTTCAGCACTCCACCACAGAATTAGGCAGGTTTTCAAAGAGCTTTTCAAGGCTAAAACAGAAAGACCGCATTCAAGAATCCTCTCCTATGGCAAACCAAAGTGCTTTATTAAAACAAAGTGCCCTTTTACATTAGTGATCTGTTAGATTAATGACTGCCCTGGCCAAAAGCACTGAGGTTCTACAGCGTGTTGGTATGTCTTCCATTCTGGAGACCATTGTGTTGCACAAAATAAAACCAGGAAAAAAAGAAAGAGAAGAAAAAGAAAGAAAACAACACATCACACCAACTTCCCAAACCAGAACTTGGGAGTTTTACACAGCTTTGTGCTCGCTTCAGAAATTTTGGGCAGGATAGGTTCAGGTTTACCGACAGCCCTGAAAAAATTCCAGTGCTATCTTGCCAGTCTCCCACATAATTTTAGGAATTAAAGTATCTTAATTACAGGGGAGAGGGTCCTTTGCAATGAGAGCTTAAACAAGCCTTATAATCAGTTGATTGATAGGGTATCACCTAAGTGCAGCTACTTGTCACCACAAACATCTGCAACCATCCTTGTAAACAGTGAAAGGATAACAGGCTGGACCGTTTTTAAGTAAAGAAAAGATCTTAAACTTAAACAAATATGGAGCCAATAATCTTGCTGACATTGCTTGCATAACCCCACTTCTGGCAACAACCCCAAATATTTTCCAACTGTGTTACAAATCAAAGAAGTCGTTTCCTATCAGTAGTCGGGTAAAGCATGACAGAATAGTTTTTCTTGAAGCACAGTCCACTTAGCTTAAAATAACCACACATCTTTTAAATCAGGTGGTTTGTTTCTTGAATATGAACATGAATAACAACATAAATGAGACTGCAGCTCAATTATTTTTCTTATCTGTGATAAAGTTCCACTAATGAGCAGCAGTGCTTCACTTTTCCTACACAGTGGTGCATATTATCCAACCATTTGTATGGAAAGTGAGAATCAACATGACTCACAACAGGCAAGGAAAGTCTTGTGAACACCTCACCTAACACTGCTGTTGGGAAAGTCCTTCTTCAGTCCATTTCTAATCCTTCCTCTGATTCAGCTGTTTTGTGAATTCTTTGATTCAACAGGAAATGACACCACCATTAGGGAGCTTAAAACTGCAGCCTCTAAAAGTCCTCCTGCAGCAACTACAACATCATTCTGTGACTACACAGGGCCTTAGGCAGAGAAGGGGATGCCCACCCAAACACCTACATTTATAACTGTTGCTTTTCATCTGGTATTGTAGTTGGGAATTTCTGCATCCTTCCCCCTTTGGAATGTACTTGAACACCACCCTCAACTTATCAGAAGATGAATAGGATCCCAGAAATATGAATTGCTTACATAGTGGCAGATACTTGATACTCACTCCAGAGAACAAAGTTACAGTGTTCTTGTGCTACTCACTCCTTCTGCTGCAGGAGCACCAAAGACCCACGATAAAGGCATCATTGTGCAATGTTCTATATAAAGGAGCACAGAGAGAGGCCCAAAGACTAAGATTTAAATAAAAACCTATGTAATGGGAGAATATTATCATGCCAAAGGCATGTACTCGTGTGTATGCCAATTAGTCATAATAATTCAGCACTCCTTACTGGCCATCAATCAAAACACTGAGGCAGACAAATGTTAAAAGATTACTCTCTTTTATTTATAAACACATAAATAAAAGGATTTGAATATATTTTATGTAGCTACATAATTTATAATAGAAAAAGAAAATAATTACATAAAATATATATGTATCACAAAACATGTAATGAATGTTTAAATATATAAAAATTATTATCATAACCATCTTTATATATCATCCTTGTTGTTTTGGACACACACATCTGGAGTATCATAAAGTAAATAATTTGTAAACAATCCAACCTTAATTTCCAGTACAAACATGGCAGAATAAATGTGAAGTGCCTAAAAAGGACACATTTGGGGAACTGTGTGTGTATACAAAAAGACTGGGATTCCAACAACATTAATGATAGCAATTTTCCTGCCACAGCTCTCCTGTCAGCTCAAAACTAACAACAGTTTCCTGCCAGTGCCAACATCTTGGTCTACAAACAGAAATTACATCTCTTTAAAAGTAGGTGTCCTGTTGCACTAACTTACTTAGAGAAGCCACATCAACCTGCCAGGAAAAAGCCCAAATGAGAGAAGATAGATTCGAAGCTCCCTTTATGGAAAAATAAATTTTAAAATAAATATAACACCTTTTAAAAAATACTCAGTAAATGTATCTGAAATGCATGCAAAGGATTTTACAAATTTAACTTTACTATACATTAATTTTAAATAAACAGTAAATATTATACAATACCTCTTTGTTAGCAAAGCCCCATAAAAAGTGACACTACTGAACTTGAATTTAACACCTGCAAACACAGCTTCTGGATGTGACGAATACATTTTTGATCACTGCAACCTCCTGCAAAGATGCAGCTTCGCTTCAGACTATAGAGATTGAAGGCTTACTTCATTCATGTAAATACGTGACAGAATAAAATTCAAAAACTGCTTATCTGCCTCTTTGGTCTAAAAATAAATTTTAAGTGCAAGGGAAGCAACAACTTACCAGCCCTAAATATCCTAAAAAGTGACCAAAAATAAAGGAAGGATTATGAAAACAAATTTAAAAATTAATTTAAAATCTGTTTAAATACAGACAAATTTCAAAAAGCTTTGTGTTCTGATACATTTAAATAGCTGTACTATGAGCAAAAAAAAGAAATCCACAGGGTCTGAGAAGCTGCATCATTACGTCAATCGAATAAACAAGAAATCTAACATAATAAAATGTCAATATTAAAACGACAAGTAAGTTTCTACCAACATGCCCGCATTTCCCCCATGCGATGCATCAGTTCTGTGCAAAGTATTTGGGTTTATATTTTATTGCTGCTCGTGCACCCTGTGTATTCAGAGGAGCAGTTTAATTACAGTATTGGTGAGAAACTGGGTCATCCAAGATCTGATTAGCCCTCTGGAGATGCCTCTCCTTGCTTAGCGTAGAGGAAGCCCAAGATTACTACATTCCTGAACAACTTAAGCTACAGTTCCATACACACTTCCAGCAAGGGAAAACCAGCATTTACCAGAGATCACTGCCCACGGATCACTAACCCCCACCCCTGCACTGCTCTCCCTGCACGGCAGCAGCACAACCACGGATGCAGCTACCCAGGCAAGAGCTTAGGGAGCCCACCCAATTCCAATCGGCCTCAAGAATGCTCCTGTAGCAAGAAGAATGCAGGAATTCAGGCAAGCAAAGGACACGGCCCCCATCACTGGCACGGGCAACACTTTAAAGAGGCCATGAAGTTTTAAGACCCTGAGTTCAGCCTTGGCTCCTACAGGCCAGACCTTTCTAATGAAACTTCATTCAAAACTTCTTTGTCGAGACCATACAAGTTTCTGTAACTCATTAATTCTGACCTCTGAATCTGTATTTTGAGTCAGAAAATTCTCTCCAGCCCAGTTGCTGACAGTCTCACCACGTACAAGCTGCACTATATAAAGAGGAGATAGAGCAGCCAGGGGCAGTAACCCAAGAAAACAGTGCTGAAAACCTAAGAAAACACAGAGCAGTAACAGCGAAGCAAGACCGAGTGGCAAGTTCTACTACAAGATTCCAGAGCCAAACAGCAACATGTATTTTTCATGCTTCAACATCCCACTATAAAAAAGTTAATGGTGTAGTACTACTGATCCAAATTCTCATGTGTCACTACAGTTACAGTGGGAAATCCCCTCGACAGCTTCAATAAAAAAAAGAGGAAACATTAAATAAACACTGATATTATCAATGAAGCAATTTTTAGGGGGTCACTAATATACGGTAGCTTACTACTTAAGAGTCTTGTGGGTTTCCTTCTTTTTCACATAGCTGAGTTTCAGAGGGGTTACTATTAACTCTTACAAATTTTTATAAATATACCACAAGTCTTCAAAGCAGCCTTTTTCAAATCTGCATTATGGCTCTTTATCCCCTGTATTCTACAATTCTTTATTATTCAGAGCTTCAGTTTTTCATAGAGAATTACTATTTCCAGTTTCAGGAAAGATATCCCAGGAGACACAATAGCTTCTTCTCTATTTCTCAAGTCACAGTATTTATAAAGGTTAGAAGACAATTGTGCTGTGAAATCACAACAACAACTGTGAAAACACTTCACAAACTGTAGCTTCGAACTTGCATTTTATGAATGGCTTTCAGGATTCATGGTTCAAAAATAAAACAAAGATTTAGCATGTAACATCATAATCTGACATCCTTTAGCTATTCATTATTACAAATCATAGAAGTATTTTAGTTTACTTCTAAGCTTTCCTTCTCCAGCATGCAGTTGTCTCAGTGAATCAGAACCTAGACTTTTTCCTTTCTCTCATTCAATCTCAGCTCACTGCAAAGAAGTGATGACTACAAAGCCTCTTACACCGAATCATTCAGCTTCAGAATGATTTGCAACACTTTACCCACAACACATAAAATGCACAGCCACCTACACTTTGGGTAAAACAAAGTCTATTTCCCGGTATTTATTTTATGAACAGTTTGACTTGGTCCTCAGTTCACTATAGATTCATTCTGACACACCAGGAGGGGAGATTGGGGGTGAGGGGGAAAAACGGAGCCAGCCTTAACTCACAGACTTTCCTCAGCACAGGAAGCTTTACAGATGCCCAGAGCACACTTTCCTCTGCTGCAAGCACAGAAATAATAATGTGCACAATGGTTTGGGTTGGAAGGGACCTTAAGATCACCCAGTTCCAACCCCCTGACACGGACAGGGACACCTTCCACTAGACCAGGCTGCTCTAAGCCCCATCCAACCTGGCCTTGAGGGACTCACTACAGCACTGCATCTTTATCTGTTATGGCTGACCTTAACATTTGTTTTAATTCCCAAGTTCATTGTTCATGAACAGGGAAATCGACAGCTGAAAGTATTTCTTTACATACACTACAAGAACACAGAAGGAAAGATAAAAATCTATTTTTTTAGAAATCCCAAAACCATAAGGTTCCTCTGTGAACACAGACTAGAAAGCCAGAGCTGTAATGAGAGGTCAAGGTATGTAACCAATCATCAAACAGAAGCAGCCTTTAATCACACCACTGTGGGCTTGATTTGAACTGGTGAAGCAAAAACTTCCTCCGTCATTTCCAGGCCACACCAACCATTTGCAGAATGTAAGATTACATTGCACAGCATCTCTCAAAACACACAAAATGTGTTCCTACACTCAGTCAAACAGAAAGCAAACCTGAATTGATGAGAGTGAAGCACAAAGAAGCAGATGAGCGTCACAACTGCATCCAGCATTAAGTTTTTTGTGTGTTAAGAAACAAAACTAAAAGCAGAAAGACAAGGTCAGGAAATAAATATTCTGTATTATAAGTTGGCACTGCATCTTATACATTTAAGAGGGAAAAAATGAAGATGTCAGCAGCTTGTTGCAACAGTGTGAACTAGCATTTAGTTTCACTGCAGCAGCTCAAATAATTTCACTGGACTGACCTTTCCTCAAAGGAGAAGGCACAGGAACATTCCCAAACATAAAGAGCAGAGTTTATAACATTAAGAATTTCTCATGACGCTACACATTTTCTGGCCACTAAATGTTAATATCTGGAGAAAATGTAGATTAAATCAGCTCTTTCTGTGGTGGGACATTCTAGGCAGGTTGCATCCACCAGGATTTCGCTGAAAAGTTATCTTTAAATATAAAACAAATCAATAATCAACCTCACCTAGCTACACTTGATACTCTTACAAACCCTTTAAGGATATGACCTCAGTGTCCTGTAAGGCACACAACGGAAAAGCACAATTTCACATACAAATCTGTCTTACCCTTATTTATGAAAACACACATTTATGAAGCTATTCCACAGAAATAAAAGCCCTAACAGGGACTGCCTCAGTTTTAACAGATTTTTTTGTATCGTCCAACAACAAACTACTACCATGAATGGTGAACTTGGCAATTCTGCCAATGCTCTTCCCCAAGTCAGGGAAAGATCCAGTACAAGAGGATCCAAAGCATGCACTTACACACCTGGTAACCATTAAAAAAGTTAAACAAAAAAAGTAGTTCTCTCATTCACTTTCAAAACCAAAAATTAACACTCACTGGCTTAAAAATAAGCATGTGTGTGCTTCATAAGTAGCAGGATATTAACAGATTTACTTCTACAAGCTATTTCAATAAAATAATAAGCTTTATGTAACAAATTTTTTATGGTAGACAATAATTATTATATGGTAAAAATTACTCAAGCTAGTGAATAAAGTTGGTAAAAAACCCAAATAGATATGATCTGCCTGTGAAGAAATTTAAGACATATATTAGAAAAAGTATTGAATAATTTTAGGACTTAAGAGTCTAGCACAGCCCTTCACAAAGAGCCATGGAAATATATACTGAATCAAGTACATCACAAGAAAATAGCAAGCAGGATTCAATCATGGAGCCTGCACATAACAGCATTCTGGAGTTTTTACTGGCCTTCTTAAGGCTGAGATTACCTCATTTTTAGATAGATTTTTGGTTTGAATGACACTAGGTGATGCACAAGTTGGGAATACTAGAGACTCTCACTATTTTTAATACATCTAGCTATTCCAGGTGCCCATAGATTTTGTGAATAAGCTCACATTTACAGAGGCATGCAAATAAATGCAGCTTCATAAGATATGATACATACCTTATTGACTGAGATACTTAGGAAAGAGGAGCCTAAAGCTAAGGACTGTGCTTATAGTTCAAGTTTCTCTCAAGTAAACCATCAGCTAAGAAATTCAACATCACCCAAACATAAAACATCTCATCTTCTCGAAACCATATTTTTGAAGAAGTGGCACTCTGTGTTGTGCCCTTGAAGCCCATTACTTAGCATAGGCTTAAGCCTCCACTCTGCCACAAGAATGCAGCGTCCTGCATTGAAGAACATCGTTTCTGACCACCACAAAAAGTACTGCCAAAATGTTGTCTTGCATTTGAATAAGGGTCTTCATTCTTCCTAATGAACAGCTGAAGCCTCCAGTCTGGAATCAGCTCAAAACCTGACCAAAACCAAGCGTGTTTTGCTCCGTCTGTATGTGCTGCACCCAAACCAACATCGCCACAGCAGCATCCTGGAAGTCACACTTAACACAGCAACTATGACTCAGTTATTTGTTATGCTTAAGACTGCACATAAAGCAATGACAGCACATGAAAAGCTCTAGAAAATAAAGGAAGATTCATATACAGCGTTTGACAAATCGGGATATTCCGGTACTTGAATAACTGCCTGGAAAATTGTCCTCTACGCAACAGAGCAAATAGGTTTAAAAACCAGAAAGTAAACAAGCATGAACAGCAATATGAAAGAATGTAGAGATATATCTGCATAAAAACTAAAATAGTTCTGTCTACACTAGCATGAACCCTATAGTTCAGCAATTCTTTCAGTCCTTTTTTTGGTGTAATTTTTCCCCTGCTGCATTTAGCAAGCATTTCCTTCATCATTCTTTTTTATTTCCAATTGTCAAGAACAATCATTTTTCATCTAGTTTGACAAGAAATTTAACCAACAATTTTCTTTACTCACTTCCTCCCAGAAACTCGTATGGTCTTATTTTACTAACACAGGATATAATTATCCTATGAACAAGATGCTTTTTCCCCAGCATGTTCAGTACAGTTGTGTTGAAGCTGAGCTACATTACACAGTTCCTGTGCAAATCAAGTTTTATCCTTATTTCTACACGAGGCAAGGCCAAGTAACGTTGCTGACAAAAGTTGCATTAAGAAGTCTCACATCTGCACAATTTATGACACTTTTAAATACTCAAAAGAGTTCACTAAAAAGAGGTTCTCTCACCCATCAGATATGACCTAAACTAAAACTTCTAGTGTCTTTAATCTGGTTTTTTTCCACCATAAGAGATATTAAGTCACAGTTTTGTATGGCTCAGATCATTCCAATACATGCCAAAACTCCTTTGGGATCAAACCTCTATACTGGAGTTTGAGCAACAGATTTATTTTTTTTCCTATAAAATGAAGTCCATTCATTTTATGTTGGATTTTTACCAGTTATTTTAATTCGCGAGGCAGTCACAAATTTTGGAATTCTTAGCAAACCCAAGGCATTTTCCCCTCAGAGTCACATGTTTTATTTATACTGAATAAAACAAACATCAGCTTGTTACAGAGCTCAACTTTTTGAAAATGAGACCAGATTACAAACAGAGAACTCCTATAGAGCACACACTGGTCAAAAATTTGCAGATTAAAAATGGCATCTTCCAAATCTCAACTGTATTTGGTTATTTTTACAGGACTGAAGACACAAAACTCAGTATGAATGTTTTTGAGGAATAACCACCTCCCAAAACCTACTACAGAAGTACAGTTCTTCTAAACTACAAACTAAGGGTTTCTTTTTTTCTGTAAGAAAGAGATCTACTTACTCATGACTGGAAACTTCTTTGTATATAATCCAAGACAGGTCTTGAAGCAAGGTATTTTGTTGGAGAAGGTTTCTCAGAGGTATACATGTCCTGAAGGTGGGAGGAAAATAAAAATACAAATAATTGTTTCAACTTCAAATCACTAGAATATATGTTTACATATAAACTGTCTTTCCTACTATCTTTTCAGCCTCTTTGTTAAAAAATGAAGGAACACAAAGATTTGTTTGCTATGACTGAGGAGCTTTACTGCTTATGGATCTATTTTGCAGTTTATCGACTCAAAACGTGCACCTTCTGACAACCACATTATAAACTTGTGTGCATGTGCTACAAAAAACGTGCAGTAAAACATAATGTTTGTTATCTCTTGGGAACAGTTAAAAAGTTAAAAGTACAAGACTACAACATGGATATAGTTAGTAACTGAAAATTCCAAAGGAGTATTTTCCTTCAGCAACCTCAACTAACAAGAGGATGCAAAAAAACTCTCTTTAAAACACAAGAAATGCAATTAAGATTACTAAACAAGCACAGGTTGGCATGGACATCCAACACTTCCTCCTCAGAAACAAAACTTGAAAAAGTTACCCTTCCTAGCAACTACAAACCTACAGTTCCTCTAATTCCTCAGAGATTTCAAAAAAGGATACCCAAGTAGGGCAGATATGGATTCTCTAACAATATGCCTGGCCCTCCCTGAAGCCAAATATAGAGGACTTAATCTCCAACAATAACAGCACAGCAAGTACATTTCGAAAAATTTATTATATAATCTCCCTCCTGCTGCTAAAAGCAAGTTTATACAAGTCTGATAGAACAGTTAAATGAAAGCAACTTCACCTCACAGCTGAGATGAAAAGAAGAAATCCAGCATATCTACTACACTGTAAACAGTTTTCATCTAATACCTGCAGAAATAGGGACTATATGTAAATTAAGGAATATTATGTAATATATTTCCATTTTTCAAAACCAATTAGAATGTGCTGAACCTCACCACCTGTGCTAATCCAGACAGATAATATCTTGTGCTGACTCAGATTTCAAGTCTCAACTCTCCTGATCTCCTCATGCTTAAAAAAAAAAGCAAAGCAAAATGCAAAAAGACATGAGAAGAGATGCAACTTTTCCTAAATTATTACTTCATATAACATTTACAGATCTACAGCACATGGCCAAGTAGTACAGGAACTACCACAGGACACCACAAGAAGGTTCCCTTATCAACTGCTAAAACAATTTTTAAAAAAATAAACATCAAAGCCACACACACCATGACAAAAAGAAATCCAGCTGCCAAAAGGAAGCCTTTGGTAAAGCTGCAGACTGAAAATTACAACCAACTTTTTTGCACTGAACAAGTAACACAGGGAAGAGACTTAGTAGGGAAAGAAAACAGCTGAAAAAATCCACACGCAAACATTCTAAACAGAGATGAACACAAAGCCATGAGGTGCAACAATCAGTGAAGAACAGTTTTAACTGCAGGTCCTGTCAACTTTCCATGAACATCTGCTAAATTAAATATTTAAGCATACACAGCCCAATCCAAAATGAAGTGCCTATTAAAACATACCATTAGAACTGCAGCCTTGTCAGCTTCCTCTTGATTACTGATGTCAAAATTAGCAAATACAACTTTCATGGTATTTAATTACTTACTGGGCTAATAACACCTATTATATTAACAACATCAAATGGATCAAACAGACAGACCCCAAACCAGGTCCAAAGCACTTCTGACCAGAGACTCACACTACCTTTGGGCCCGAATTCCTCTTGAATCTGATGCATAATCAACTGGAAGACCAGAGTCTCCCATTCAACTTGATTTTCCAAAGGCATTATCTCACCTTAGTTGTGTAAATATGAACTAACAATACTTTGCCTCTGAGACATCGTGTTACATGACATTTTATTGTGTGTATGTACAGGAAAAGGCTGTTCATTAGGAAAAAACAAAACAGCAGCTCTGAAAACCACTTAAGGCTAATAATAGCTTAATTATGCACCCTCATCGCTTATAAAAATCTTGTCACGTAACACTGAGGAAATGAGATGGGGACAATACAGAAGCTCTGTTCCACCTAAACGTGTGAAAAGTGAATGTTCCAGTGCACCACAGCAACTGGACCTCTGACTCCCAGCCATGAAGTGCTGTATTGCCTTCAGTGTCTAAGTATTTCGTTTAGCCATTGCTAGCATCCGTTTACCAAAGAATGCAGACTTCTGGTAAATTCTGGTTGTTCTTTGAAATAACACTACGTGTGTGTTTTATGCCATTTCCCTTGTAAATAACTTTTTTTAAAAGTGCCAAGTTTTGTCTTTCATCTGTAATTTTGATTACAGCAATAGCAAGCAGTATTGAAAGTCAATGCTACAAATATCAGACAGTCCCTGCTTCCTATTGCGTGTTGCAATGCCAACACCTTTTCCTAGGGATGCGTGTTAGAAACCAAACTGTTTTCACTTTGCTTTCTCAGCCAACCTGGTTTATTTCGATGCTTGCAGGGTTCTCTCCTGTACAGAAACTCTACCAAGTACTACAAAACAGAAAGAAAGAGCGTATTACTCATTGAGTGTCTTTCTGAAAGACACCATCTTGGAGAAACTTTTAATTCAAAACAGTGCCTGACACTCTTTCTGCTTTCCCTTGTAATCAACAAAGCTATAATAAAAAAAACACCAACCACCAACCCACCCACACATACCTTTGATCTCTGTCTTTTCCTGAAGAGCTAACTCTTGTATTCTATCCCATGTTTCCTCCACTGACACACATCTACTCACTCCTGGGTGTATCACCTTCAGTAGCTGTGAAACTACTGGCATTTTAGCTGAGACTTGAAAGGAATACCTGCAGTGAGTGAAGCTCTTTGCAACTTCAAATTCACACACGCTCATCATATATTCAATCACCTGTTTCCATAGCTGGTGCCAGGTCTCTTTTTTTTACCCAATACTCTGTTTCAGGATAATTAGCAAAAGCCAGATTGCAAGCAAATTACAGCACGTTGTAATTCTATGCAGTATGACTCTACCCAGAGAAAAGATTTCCCTTTAAGCTGGCAATTAAAGGTTCACATCTAGCCTGTGTGTGTGTGTGTTTCTAGTATCTTAACTTTAACTTAGATGCTAAGGAGTTAACATTAAGAATTTATACCCTCAGTTCCCAAGAACCAGGAATCACAGGAGCAGCATGCAACTGCACTGCTTAAATACACAAAGACAAAACAGTCTAAAGACAGCCTGCCTCGCACAAATCAGTATTTTAGTGTCGTTTACCGTCTTCTTTAAACCAAACGTTACAGCCCCTCACAGAACACAGAGATTTCAGAAGCACTATGTTTTGGAGTTGCACAGATAGCTGGCTGGCAAAACATGAAGTCTGAAATTGGTGGTTTCTGTGCTGTATAATCAGAGGGCAGAGGAACAGCTGGTTAAAAGGCAGTTCTACTAAATACTTCTTTTACACTGCATCTCAGCTGAATTAACTTAAAAGTTATAATCAGAAACGACAAAAGTTAAAAAGGAGCAAAACTAAGTCGCTTTAGAGTATAGCTATTAAAAAGAACATAACAAAAATCCCTAATATAGCACCAAGCTTCTGAGCATCCCAGCTCAGTAAAATGCCCAAGACAGCACAAATGCACAGCTCACAACAAAGTGAAATTCTACTGTTTCAGAACCTACACGGAATCACCGACTGGCCACAGATGAGGAAGCACATGGAAGTACAAATGAAACAAGCCCAACGACACACCCTCCTTTGTTCATAGCAGGAATATTTACACTACAAAGCGTTGAGGCAAATCGCCTTTAGTTTCAGGCACTGCTGATTGGCCGCTGCGTTTAATACACACACGCCTGGCAGAGTTGGAGTTTCGACTGTCACACAGCAGCTCTAGATTGCAGGGCACGCAGCAAGCTAGAAAACCATAGAAAACAATTATTTAATATAATTATCCTAACTGAAATGATCCTCCACAAGATACATTTGTTGTGAACAGGGCAGATGTGGATTTGTTTTCGCTCCACTGTAATTCAGTGAAAGCTGAAAACCAGCTCCCCTCACAGCCAGCTTTCAGTGCAGCTGCCTCCTCCAAGCAGCAAATGGCACAAAGAAAGTTATTCTAGAGCATATACGGGTGAACAACTAGTACAGGAGTTTGGAGACAGTGACTTTTAAGCCACCACTCGACTCTCGTTCAGCTGGCAGTTCAGTGGCTTCGGTGGTTTTCTACAGGCACCCATCCACGCCACAGAAAGAACCTGAAACACCTGATAATAATTGGCTCTTTGCTGACAGCCCCAGCGGAGACTGAGGGCTGGGAGAAGGCCATGGGAACCAAGGGCTGGGAGAGGGCCATGGAGACCCACGGCTGAGCACAGCCTGGGGGACGCCCTCTGTCCCAGNCCCCCCCCGCCGCTGCCAGCCCGGCACTTCCCCCCACATACCTGAAGTATTACCAAAAGCAGAGGAGGGAGCAGGTACAGAGAGAGCAGCGCTGCCAGAAAGTCACATTAAAGGGTTCAGCCATCGAAATCCTCCCTACTCCCGACTAGGGCGGCATTGTCGCCTCCCACGTGGACAGAAAAGGGGGGCCTCAAGGAGGCCCCAAGTGTCCGACCTACAGCCGTGACTCCCTCAAGCACACCCCCACACACACAGGCCCCCCAGCCCAACTCTGACTCACGCCGCCACATCTCACTCCAACCTTACAATGGAACCAGGGGCATCTCCACAGGGCTTCCCCCGGGGTCCCCCAGCACTCCCCGCTCCGCCGCGTCCCGCACCCCCCGCAGTCCCCCGCGCGCCGCCCC